>OX439351.1:8400000-9000000 GCA_949319445.1 Mythimna lalbum | reverse complement strand
GTTACAATACATGTAGAATAAAATTATAATAAGTAAATAAATAGTATAATGGATGGATGATGATCGCAAGAGAACCAAGGTGGCCGACGTAGCCCGAAGAATCGTAAAACTTAAGTGGCAGTGGCCAAGGTACGTTACGTGCAGAACTGGCAAACAGTTGGTCGATAAGGCTGAAAGTTTTTGGACTAGCGACCGTGCACCTTATAAGACAGCGTTGGAAGGCCTCTCATGAGGTGGACCGTTAACCTGGTGACAGTCGCACAATTTATTTCAGCTGAATTGAAATCGGAGGTGACCACTTTACATTAGATATACCGACGTTTTTCAATCTAGCACGCTAACTTGTAATACGGCATGTTAGATAATACGGCTGCGACATTATACGTTTAAAAGTAGTCCTTTCTGAGTGTAATAAATTATGTGTATATGTGCTACACTTCTGTTACACTGCCTCTGCGCTGTTGATATGCTATAGTTACGTTGTTGCGGTTTCACGTGAGGAAGCTACGTGGCGTAATCGTATCCACGCCATGAGCGCTAGACGTCTAGCTACCTACGACCTATCTTGCCGAAATCGATACCTACACAAAAACCTTTTTACTTCACTAAAAAACTGAATTGAATTTGAGGAGTTCCCTCGGTTTCGCCAAGATTCCATCATTAGATCCCAACTTGGTGACTATGAGACCCTTTCCAACAAAAAAAAATATTATTCAAATCGGTTGGCAAACGACGAAGTTATGCGCGAACAAACATAAAAAAAATACAAACATCCGAGTTGATAACCTCTTCCTTTTTTAGAAGTCGGTTAAAAAAGGTTTCGCCTGTACTTAATTGAATATTATCAAGTACTATGACTTTATTTATGTCTAGTTTTTTTTTATATAAGAGACAAGGACAGCTAGATGATAATAATGACAACTAGAAATGTTTCGAACTATCGAAACAAAATTTAGCTTGTTAAAACTTTCTTTTGTTTTGCATCAATATTCAATCGACAAAACGATACAAGAATTGTTTAAATTCTGAATAAATACAGGTAGCTAATAATATTCAAATCTTCATTGTCAAGTTCGTTGATATTCGAAACTCTATTGTGTATTTTTAATTATGTTTAGTAATAAATGTATTAAGTTTATGGCCGTTCAAGCAACCCAAATTCTAGTTAGACGTTATTTTAATGAGTGAATAACAATACGTATAAAGTTTACTAAATAAATGCGTGAATAAATTGTTGCAAATCACGGTGATATATATTTGACAGGCCTTTTGAACTTGTGGTTAGTTGCCCTGACTACTGTGCCGGAGGTCGTCGGTTCCATTCTCACCCAGGACAAATGTTTGTGTGATTAGCAGGATCATTTGTTCTGCCTGGGTGTTTATCTATAATAATGTATGTATTTAGAAATATATACGAGTAAGTATGTTTTCACTATTGAGATCCTCGTACTATAATTTCGTCGAAGTGGCGATCAATTCACTTACTTTTCGATGAAATTCATCAAAAACAATAAGGTTAATAATTTGTAAAGAAATAGACACTATAAGTTTTTTTATACTTAATTAACATACAAAACTGTTTTACTCAACAGTTGAACCATTATTTATACGTGTGACAAATTTATTACGCTACGCTAAAATACCAACAAAACTAATAAATATTTTACGAAACAGCGACATAGCGGTCATACATGTTTACAGCATAACATACACGAATATATTTATTCATATACGTCTAAAACAAATTTATGTAAGTGTGTTTATCTTTCTGACCTACTAATCCTTATTGGAAATAAAAATAAATCCTTACAGTCCTCCAATATTTGTCCCATCCCTTTTAAATTCATAAGAGTGTGTTTATCAGAAGTAACTAGAATAAAATTTTATTTAAGTATAAAGTTAGTAAAATTATGATTTACATTAAGTACAACCGAGATAAAAACTAATTCTAACTGAAATATAAACCTGCCTGTTCTAGGTTAGTGAAAACCTGTGTTTTAGGTGAATCAAATATCAAAATAACTGACAGACAAAATATGTGTAATCCTTGTTAAATAGTAGGTGTGATGTCTTTGTTTAAAGTTAGTGAAACTCCGAGAACATTTACATAAAATATTGTGGGTATTTGCGACCCCTGACCGGCCGCCGTGTCGCCCTCGGAGGATCATTACACCCCCACATTTCCACTCCAAGGAATCTAAAGAATTAAATTAGTACAAGATAAAAATACCAAGCTCTGGTGGAATTTTTAATGTCACTTTTCCTTCGTAATTGTGTCATTTCATTAAAGTTTTTGCTTAGGGACGCAATGACGTAACCGAATTAATTTAGTATCTGATCTATGTTTTAGCTTTACATACTTTAATATGCATTTGTAAACTCAAGGCAATTCGTTTTTTGGAATAATCTAAAGTCTTCTATATGAGTATTTTAAACTCAAATCCAAAACCCAACAATATTTTATTTCACATAGGCCTACATTGGCATTTATTAAATGGCAGAAGCTGGCGTACGGTTCAATAAATCGTTTTATATTATATAATAAAGAACCGACAAAAAACTCTATGGTTACTATTAAAAAAATATATATTGATTCTACAATACTTCCATATTACAATATTTATAATAATCATTGTATAAAAATAGTAATCTATGAATCCGCGGAGTCTACAGTATTCTCACATTATATCGGAAAACCCGTCGTGCAGCGAGTAACTTCCACGGTTCGGACTAAGCGTTTCGCTTCGTCGTTTATACCGCGTACATTGAAGCACTGGAACAATTATAATTTAAGTGTCTACAAAGCTAGAGTGAATAAGCTCTTAATAAACTAGTGCTCCTCATCATCAACGATTGCATCACTGCTTACCATCAGTTGGAATCGCAGTCAAGCACTAGTTTATGGCCAATGGGGCTGAAAGGTTCTGGAGTGGCGACCGCGTACTGGAAGACGTATCGTCGGAAGGCCACTTACAAGGTGGACCGATGACCTGGTGAAGGTTGCGGAAATCCGATGAATGCGGGACGCACAGGATCGATCATTGTGGCGACACTTGGGGGAGGCCTATGTCCAACAGTGGACGTCTGTCAGCTGAAATGATGATCATCATCATCATTTCAGATGCTAGATTATGTCATCCAAAAAAAAAAGTAGCAAAACTAATAATACGAATAATTCCTAATAAACGACGGAAGCTCAGCTTGTGATACAAATTTTTGGCATACAAACCATATTTCATAATCTTAGAACCAGTTTGAGTAATCTTAAGCTTTAATTATTTACAAATCCGCTCAGCCGCTTTTAATGGTGACAATAAAACAACTGATATTTCGATACATTTGTGACAGTTTATGACCACATAAAATATATGTGTTAGCTTCTCTTTATTGCCGTTGCATGTGTAGATATGTATCACTATAGAAAGTCACAAAGTCATAAACATAACAATCAATCTGTCAACCAAACTGGTCGGGGTTGACTTCCAGGAAAATGGGATGCAGTTGGATACCAGTATTTTAGACGGAACTGGCCACGGGACCTTTAACAAGCACCTTTCTGTAATAGGAGTTACGGACAGTCCACTCTGCAGAGCCTGCATGGAGGAGGACGAGACAGCAGCTCATCTGCTTTTAAGCTGCCTTGTGGTCGCTGGATACAGAGCAAGGTACTTTGGTAACCCAGGTAACCTTCGTGAAATGGTCAGCGACACCAAGGCGCTGCTGGCCTTTTTTGAGAAGCTGGGGTGTATCGAGTGACTCATTTGCAAGAGCCCACCCGGACGCAAAATACGCGCCAATAACAGCCTGTTTTACCTATACCTATACCTAGACCGCCATCTCACCTGATGGTAAACAATAACGCGATCGACAATGGAGCACGCTTGCTTAGAAGTAACCTATTCGCTCTTGACTTAGACCTTACACTTACAGATTTACCCGTGTGGCTGAAAAGTTGTAAACATACCAAAGAACATAATACCGTCTTTAGAAAGTTGAAAAGTATAAAATAGTTTTTGAAAAACTAAATCAAAAATATATCTAAATACTACTAGATTTTAACTGCTACCAACGGCTTGGCAGGCGAGATATAAAAAAAATCTATCCCAAGGAAACAAGCTCCTGGGATTAAAAGACAATGTCATCTATTCCAGGACTTGGCCTGGGAAGAAGTAACAAACATATATACTCACACTCATAGACATTGGCTTTTATAATATTAGTGTGCTTAGAAGTTTTGTTTGTTGACATCTTTTACAGTCTCTACACCACAAATTGCGTGCTAAATAATAATGTAACGATCATAAAAACAGTACACAACGTTAAACGTAGACAACGTTACGATGCTGTAATATTAAATAATTGTTTTAATTTATTGTTAGACCGTAGAAGATTAAAATAAACTTCTTCGCCAGAGCCAAACAAGTTTACGTACACTAGAAATAGAGAAACACTCAAAGGATTACGTCGACCGGCGTCAAAACGTGGCGTAGACAAAATTTGTTACTCAATTTAGACGTTTTGATAGCTTTATCAAAATTCCACGGCCGATGAAAATCACGACTGGAGCAAAGTAGAGCCTACGTCACACGTCTTACGCCTGTGTTTATTTTTCTTCTAAAAATGGCCACAAATATAATATATTATACAGCGTGAGTGGATCTTTTTTCGCTTAAGAATGTCATTAGGTAAGTTCAAAGGACATTCCTTGTTTGTTTCAATATCCAATTATTTGTAACACGTATTTTTTTCGGATCTTAAAAGAGTGTCCATGGAGTTTCTTGCACATTCTTCTCCATAGAGATCTACGCTTTGGAACGTCCAATTTAGCTTTACTTTTCTTGGACTGACCGACATGTGCCTGCATATGGTCTATTTGAAATGAATTATTTTGATTTGATTTAATTTGATTTGGTTTGATCACCAAATGACTTCTACCGCTCTTGGTGGAATAAGAGAGAGTGTCAGACTCATACTGATTAAAACACAACCGTGTTCCTAAAGTTGCCCCTTGTGAAGTTAGTCTAACGTAAGTATAAAACTAATAGATTTGTTTCCATTTTTACACTTCGTTTACACATGTAACATTCTAACTATCCACATTGTTGCAAGATGTGGTTCACCTTAATAGACCCAGACTATCCCATAAAAAAGTTGTTTAACGGCTCATTCTGGGTCTTAAAAAAATCCTCAGGCTATTTGACAGTAATTGAAATCAAACCCAACACGACACGTTCTTAAATTATAGTTACTTTAGTCTCGGGCTATAATGAAAACAAGTTTTGTTCTGATACAAATTATTTTTCCTTGGCAACGCCCAACCAAGTGTGGAAGACTTTTGAGCAATTACAATGAGAAGACTTCTATTCTATCAGCCAAAAATTCGAACTGCCTAACCTTTCCGCGCTATAGTATTGGGATCGGCTTACAACCTAGCCAGATAAATCCAGTATTTTACGGGAAGCGACAACTTATTTGACATTCTTTACTAAGTAACTGAGTAACACCACAATCCCTTAGTCAGACCGTTTGGCAGACTGTCAGGTTTGTATCTGACTATAGAAGAGTGTTTACAGAGGCAGCACAATGTACCTTTCCGCTTCAGGTAGATCCTCACTGGAAACGATTAATTTGGGGAAGTTTCTGTTTAGGATTTGGCGGGAAGAAACGCCTGTTTGTTACCATTGTGTGTATCACCTGGTGGATGCGTCTACTGTATTTACCAGGTGATACACAAAATGGTAGGTGTGAAGACGGTGGAAAGGCTTCCATCGTTCCAGGTGACGGCGATCGCTCGCATCCGGTCCTGGTACAAGTCATATTACGGAACGAGAAAGCACGGGATCCAGCCACCTCAAAGCAGGAATATATACCTGTATATCTGCCTTCGCTGAACGATGATCAAAGATCTACAAGTGACAGTCCAGATCACGACCTAATTTCAAGCACGGACGGTATTGTTTCCAATTTGTTTGACACGACTGAAATCGACACGTGTTACATAAGTGGAACCTTAAGATCTTGAAGATCCTAGAAACACATCCTAGGAGCCATGAACATGCCTATTAAGTATCCAAATAGGGATCTCACTGTTAAATGACTTTCTATTGTCTATTGGTTAGCAGGTTGAATTTGTACCATGTTTGCAACGTTTAATTCGTCGGCGCAGCTCCAAAATCCTGCGGACCGTGCAAGTGAACACTGATTGGGCGTACTCGAATTTCTTGCTGAGCGTCCGGCACTTGTAGCGGTTTATAGGTATACCAGTATGATCTATACGGAGCTTTATAAAACAGACACATAAAATAAGTATTAGTATCTATAAAATTCTTTATGAGTGACCTGTTGGACTAGTGGTTAGTGGCCTTGAGTACCATGCCGTGGATCATTGGTTTGATTTCCACCCAAGACAAATGTTTGTGATGAGTACGATCATTTGTTTTGTGTCTGGGTGTAATGTATCTTTAATATGTATGTATTTAGAAATATATAAATATGTTTATCAGTTGTGTAGTTCTCATTCCACAAGCTCTGTTTAGTTTGGGACTAGACCGCTTTGTGTGAAAGTGGTGGAATATAACTAGGTCAAAGTCAAAGTCTAAACATGAAACAGGTAAATTAATTTATTTCACACCACCTTGTAGTATCAACCTTTGCGCACCTAAAAGCATAACTCTAAATCTCGTGTATCTACAACTTTTAAAAGCAATGAGCAAAAAACCAAAAACGTTTTGCGAACAAAATGTTTTGCAGCTTTTTGGAAATGTTAGGTTAGTAATTAGTATTTATTTCATCGTATTAGTTTTAAATATACAGTTGGTTAGATCGTAAAAAAACTGAGTAAAATATTGTTTTTTGTGTTGATAGGTTCGCGCTTGACGTGATTAAAAGCGACGATGTGGTCTACGATGGAACGCGCTTACCTAAAAACAACCATCAAAAAAGTTTTTTTTTCCAAAATGGTCTTAACACCATTCGTAACAGTCAGTGCCTAGACTTTATCACATTCTGACAAGTAATAATTGCTCCCAATCCTTACTAATGTTATAAAAGCGAAATTGAGTTGGTTTGTTTGTTACGTCTTCACGCCTAAACGGCAAAACCGATATTGATGAATTTTGGTACAGAGATAATTGGGACCCTGGAGACGGACAGAGACAATTTTTTTTTAAGTGGGAAAAGGAGGAGAAAATTGGAATTCAAGAACAAATATTATTATTAAATTAAAGTATATTAATAAACGCGGGCGAAGCCACGGATAAAAGCTAGTTATTGACTAAATTACAATCAACACTCAAGAAGAAAATTGCTGTTCGTTCCAAAGCAGCCGTCATACACCTATTTTCGCTTTTTCATTACAGTTTAGTAACATGAGTTAATATTCGTTTGACGTTGGTACACGGTAACTGGCGTAGTTAAATCTACTTGGCCCTAATTCCTTCGCTATTTCTAATGGGTACGGATTTAGTTTCGCGGTGTTACCTTTCATTACCCGACAGTTGACGAACAGTTGGATATAGGATTACTGATAAACAAAAGACTGATGAACAATGATGTATGCCATGTTGAATTATATGTATACCAATAATTTTTAATTAGTACAAATATTAAAAGGGCTTGTTAAAAAAGATCTTGTTATTATTTAAGTAATGTCTTAACCAATAAAATTCGTAAACAGCAAAGTTATAAGCGTTTGATTTTATCCCGAAATGCAACTCAATTTATGGATATATTGTACTATTATAAGCTATTAATTATTATGGATAAATGAATGGCGATCAAAATATAAGAAACACTGCGCGTAATGATTAATTTACCAGTATTATTATTATTATTATTTTTTTTTTACTCGTTTGTACATATTATTATTTTAAGTTTGTATATACCTATTAATTTATAATATTTTATAGTTAAGATGTATATAATTATAAAATATATTTGTCTGATTGGATTTATTTACCAGTTTTGTCAAATTTTGGAATTACGTTTTTTTTTGCTTTTGACTATACAAATTTTATCGGTAACAGGTATGAACAGAGCACCATTTTTGTATAGTACTAATTAAAAAACAGTGGTATATAGACAGGTGAATTTTTACATTTTTACTTAGGTATGTAGATAATAATTTAAATAACATGAAAATAAATCACTCTAAAGTAAAGATAGAAAGAAAGAGCGAAACCATTGACAGCAGTCAGTTTAATTACTAATTAACCAAATAAGATAGTAATTTTGAACCTATTTTAAAATGTATGAGGTCGTAAATGTTTATTTATTTATTTACTATTTACTTGTACAACATTGCAGCCTAAACTATTGCGTTGTACAGAAACTAAGAAAAAAAAAAAGAAAAAAAATGAAGAAAACATAAACACTACCACTAAAATAAAATATCCTATAAAACCACACAAATATTTGTGTAGTTATTTGAATGACTTATGCCGCTCTGAGAGGGAATGTCAAACTCTTTGTGACTAAAACGCACTAGTGCTCTTACAGTGACGCTTCGCGTTCAGGGACGCGCTAATTCTTTCGAACAAACTCGCAAGTCATAAATTTGGGTTTCGTGTTGTACGACTTTAAATAAATAACAACAGTTTTCCTCTTTTAATGTTTTTATAGTTTGCGTGACGTCACGACACTGCATAATACGTGCCCTGGCGTCACTGGGCCTGGTGTTCGCTACTGCCTACGAAGACTATTAAACTTTTTTTACATTTACTATCCCCGCACACGGGCCTCAAAAAAACGCCGCCACAAAAAACGCTAGAAACGGCCGCAAAAAACAACTGAAGCGCGTGACACCTCTTGTGTCCGGTGAAGCTTGAAGCCGCTTAACGCTACTCGCCCACGTCAGACTTTTTGTAGGACAGATAATCGGGCCAATTTTGTATATTTGTAACATTGTTCTGTATTTCTGACCGACTTTTTGTATGACGTGTGCGTTGCACTATTGCTATCAGTGTCTATTTTTCTCCTACAAAAAATCGGTCACCGATTATCAGACGTGGGTGCGCAGCGTCAAGCGTTTTTTTGTGGCGGCACCGCCGCACACGAGCCACAGAAAAAGCCTGCCTCAAAATGAAGCTAAAAGCGGCGTTTTTTTGAAGCCCGTGTGGACAGTTAAACTAATTTTAACGTCCGCGTAGATTACGATCGGAATCATTAAATGAAGCTAATCGCTTCCACGATATCAATACCTGTTGCTCAACTTTTTATATGAAACTGATTCTTTAAACTAATCATCATTCATCATGATACATGCCACATAACGTATTCAAGCGTGAATTGATAAAAAAAAAATGTTCTCATCCGTCAAAATGTACGATTTTAGGTAATTGTGCCTATTATTTTTTTTATCTATCTACACTCATATTATAAAAAGGGTTTTTTTTTGTTTTTGTGGGTATGTTTGTAATGAATAAACTCAAAAACTAGTGGGCCGATTTCAGAAATTCTTTCACCATTGAAAAGCTACATTCACCCTTTTTAATGGTGGGGAAGATCATCCAATGACAACCCCGCTCTTAGGCAGAGCGAGAGATAGTGTCAGACTCTTACTGACTAAAAACCCACCCCGTTCTTTCTAGCCTTCATACCGGTGCTCGAGCTCCCTTTCGGATAACCCTGGCCCCAGTAGAATTCGACCCGGTTGCTTTTGCTGACAACCCCTTGAGGCGCGCGGGAACAGTGCGCGCTGTCGACGTCTTGGGCTCTCCGGACAGTTACCGGACGGTCGGACAAAGCTACATTTACCTTGAGTAACATAGGCTATATTTTATTGCTCGTGCAAAACCGGGACTGGCCGCTAGTAATATATAAAAGGAGAAACTGACGGCCGCACTACTGGAACGCACAGCCGAAACTACTGGGACTAGGATTGAACATGGGTCCAAAGTTTGTATGGAAAAACCTATTTTGACGCGGGCGAAACCGCTGACAGAAGCTAGTAGAGCATATATTCAAGAATTTTTTGACTAAATTTTTTGCCCACGAAGTAATTTATTTCAAGAGGTTTATATTTTTCTCGTCACGATCTGTGTGACCTAGCTTAAAGAACTATCATCATCATCATTTTCATTTCAGCCGACACACGGCCACTGTTGGACATAGGCCTCCCCCAAGTGTCGCCAGAATGATCGATCCTGTGTGTCCCGCATCCATTGGATTCCCGGAACCTTCACCAGGTCATAGTTCCACCTCTCCTACAAGGTGTCTCCGTCTTCTCCTACAAGACGTCTTCCTGTACGAGGTCGCCAATCCAGAACCTTTCGGCCCCAACGGCCATCTATTCTGTGAGCAATGTGCTCTGCCCGTTGCCACTTAAGAACAATATGAACCCGTAATATCGAACATCACGTCAGCTGAGCTAAAACAAAGAAATTGTGTAACACCCAATACCTAACATTTAGTATGCCGTCCCGATAGAAACCATTTCAGTAGAGCTAACAGCATATTCTGTTCCAAAACACACAAAACGGGATCATGTGTCTCGTCTTTGTCTGGGAATAGAGCTCTGTATTGAAAAGAAAAGTTTCAATAAAAAACCAGGCAGGTACAACTCGGACTCGCACACTCAGTGTTCCGTTTAAACTTACTTAAGAAAACAGTTCAATTACCGAATTGAGTTTCAAAGAGTTTTCCGAATCGCATTTTTTTATGGTAACTACTAATTTAGTTTTCAGATTTTTTCCTATACTTGTGCTATATGACTGCTTCACGTCTTTCGGGATTCTAGGTCAACGGGAAGTACCCTATGAGTTTTGATTCCCTTGTCTAAATATAGGTTTTTTTTTTTTTCAAGATAAACAGCTGTATCTTTTTTTCGTAAAATCAGAAGTTTGATTTTCACAGCTTCAAGAGACCGCAGACCTAAGTACCAATAAGGTTTTAATTTCAACTTGATACCTCCACGTATTTCCGAGGTAAAGGCTCTTGACAGACAGACAACAAAGTGATCCTATAAGGGTTACGTTTTTTTCCTTTTGAGGTACGTAACCCTAAAAAGTATTGTCTATGCAAACTAAGCAACAACCTAGGTCTACTTATCCGAAAAAAAAAAACAGCTCAACTTATATATTTTTTCAACAATCATTCAAAAAAGACTATCTATCTATTTTAAACTATCGGTAAAAACACGTTCTCTCTACAGGCTGTATCGATATTTATGTATTTTTTTACGAATACTCAATCATTACACTATGCATAGAGAGAATAAAATTAAAGCCACCCAAACCACGATGATTAGTTAAATACATAACCAATTTACATTTTGCTGAATCATCATGATTATCTGATCTTTGACCCACAATTTGAGCGCAAACCATCAAAGTGGTCATGTTTTGTCAAAGAGATTTATATACATATACACTTTGTTGACTTATAAGTTCTCGTAAAAGCCTGAACCACAAAATAGATAGGTACAGAAGACAATCTCATGTATATACTTCACTTTTTATACCTACTCTCGGTGGACGCACACTAATGAGCATTCGAGCCGGAACTGTTCGACCAGTGATCCGAGGCGCTACCGAGACATCGTGTCCGTGAGCGGTGTCTATGTGTGCGTTGCTCTAGTGCTCTTTGTATGTAGATTGACTTCTGTACCTACATATTTTGTGCTCACTGTTTGAGCGCAAACCATCAAAGCGGTCATGTTTTTGTCAAAGAGACTTATATAAATATACACTATGTTGACTTATAAGTTGTCGTAAAAGCCTGAACCTAGGGGAGTACTGCACTTCCAAAGATAGTGCGACAGAAAGTAATATGATTGTGTCGTTACCTTTGGAGAAAGCTCCGTGATATCTAGGTTTTATAAAGCAAAAGGGTTCGTCTGAATTTATTTATCAAGCTCCCTACCTTCAAGGACTTGAAGTCCCATGGGCAAACGAACATCCATTCGACATCCAAAGGAATTCCATTACTACTCAATAATACACAATACGTACAACCTATCCTAGGACTAGTAGGTCTTAGGTTAATCCAGAGGCAAAATATGAAATTATGATCAAATCAAACAAAGTAGAGGTTTTTTTCGCGGTGGGAAAATCATCTAATGACATCCCCCGCTCTTGGGCGGAGCGGGAGATAGTGTCAGACTCTTACTGACTAAATAGCTCCTCCTGTTCCTTCTTGCCTTTCGTACCGGGACCGAGCTTCCCTTTCCGATGACCCTGGTCCCAGTAGGCTTCGACCGGCTGGGCCCCGGCTGCTGCTGACAGCTCATTAAGGCGCGCGGGTACAGTGCGCGCCATCGACGACTTGGGCTCGGTTCGGACAGTTACCGGACGGTCGGACAGCGAGCTACCCATTGCTTGCCGTCCTCAAGCCCGCGCCTTCGGTGGCCGGAAATCGGGATCGGATCCCGGCGGCGGCTGGAGCGCTGTGAGCGCCGCCACGCCGTTGCCTGATGCAGTCGGCCTCCTCTTTATTGCTTCGCAGAAGGAGTCGACCTCCTGCCACTCCTCCTCGCTCCGGACCATGGCCTGAACCAAGGCCCAGCGAAACAAAGTAGAGATACAATTTGGGACGAAATTGTATCTCTGCTTTGTTTTGTTTAGCACTTCGGATCTTCGATCGGGGACGCTCCATACGATTTTAGGCTACAGGCGATTGATTATCTACGGGAGCATTGTATTTATGAAGTACAGTTAGCTAAAAAGTTTGTTTGTTTTGTGTTTTTTAACAAAAAGTTTTTCTTTCTTCTTTTCTTTCTTAGCTCTTAATCAACAATTTTTTTTTTCAACATTCATACCACAAGCTTAGCAAATCTAGACAAGTTTTAAATAACACTTGTTTTTTTGTTTTTTATGTTCTGATTAGCATATAAAATATAGCCAAAACAGCGCATCTCAAAAGCGGACAATAAATTAAAATGGACTTGTCACACTAATCTTTGTATATTGTGCCCCTGGTGCTAATAAAGCAAGCGTTAAGTGTCAAAATTAAGTGCCATTTCCACGTCTCGTAAAAAATGAAGACATTAAGAGTGTAGTCAAGTTTTTTGAAGCCATTTCACAGATCATGAACTAACAAGTTTTCTTGAGGCAAGTTTGAGCTCTAAAGATCCCTATAGAAAAATGTTTTCATCTTATATTTTTATCTTCTATAGCTATTGTTTGGTGTGTTGCTATTCCATGTTCCCGAGCTACTGTAATGGAAGTAATTGATTAGACATATTCCTGTAATTTTTACAATTTGACCCTTAAATATGTAAAAATAAAACTTGTCTTGTTTATTTTTTCTCCTTTTTTTAATTAGCGGTTGGATTAAGTTATTATTTTTAAAAGTTTGTTTTGCAAACTCAAATTTTTATGGTTTATTTTAAATCAAAAATATGTCGTTTTTGTACGCCTTATGACAAAACATTCTGATATACCTACCTATTATCTCAAGACTGCACATATTATTTTTTAATACACTTACTCGGAAAACCGCTTTTATCCTACCGCTTTTAGGCATGCAATAGACTGTTTTCCGCACTAGTGCAGATAAATTTGCGTTATCGTATCAGGCTGGGCGGGCGTCTTTCTCGCCGCAAATTTGCACGTGTATCGCGTGTTGGTACACGTGCAAATTTGTCACTGTAGCCCTCGGCGCCATAACACCTACGGCTTGTGTAAATGCTGTCTCGGTCGCAATGACAAACTTTCTGTACCTACTTGTACTATGTTTTACAATAAACATATTCTATTAAATTCTACCACATTGCGAAAAATACCTATTGGTACCAGGAAACGTACCGTAAACTTACTTTTAAACACTTCATTTACTTCATCGCCACCCTCCGCCAAAGATTCGAGACTATTGTAAATCATGCTCTAACTCCAAACTTAGAAGTACGAAGTCAACCACAAACGATTCGAACTGTTCAATGAAGCAAAACCGTTTCGCAAATCAAAGTCCCACAAAGTTTTGACGACGGTCCTTTGTTTCAGAATGGTCTATTTGTCACCTAATATTGGAAAAGGGAGAACAAAATAAAAACGCAGCATATGTGCAGTGTTTGTGGCACATTTACAAGCTAAGTACTGCGGAGTTGCCTGCGTTGAACACTACGACTATTGTTATGTCTGTCGTTGCAAGTAAAGCACCTACTAGTACACCAATATTACTATAGCTAGTATTACCACAGAAAAGATGAAAGAGGTTAGAAAAGAAATACTTTCTGATTTGTACTACAACGAGCGTCGCCGCTTGTCTCACATCCTTTAACTCCACTACAGGCAATAAACCAATACGAACGCGCATAACGCAACTAACAGACCACGCACACTTAAATCGCAAGTTTGCTATTGGTAGTTGAACTGTGATCATTGCCCTACTTTACCGGTAATCGTGATCGAAATCCCGATTACCGGCCACCGTAGGCGCGGGCTTGCGGACGGCGAGCAATAGCTCTCTGTCCGACCGTCCAGTAACTGTCCGGACCGAGCCCAAGTCGTCGACGGCGCGAACTGTTCCCACGCGCCTCAAGGAGTTGTCGGCAACAGTAGGGATCCAGCTGGGTCGAAGCCTACTGGGGCCGCATTAGTTTCGAAAGGTAGCTCAGCTCCGGTATGAAAGCACGAATGAACGGGGTGGGTTTTTAGTCAGTAGAAGAGGGATGTCATTAGATGATTTTCCCACCGAAAAACAAAAACCTATTTCATCTGTACTGTGACTATTACAATCTACGTACTTGATAATACAACACAAACAAAGAGACGTCTTAAGATTCTTCACAAGTTCTTGAGCGTGACAAGACCTAGCTCGATACGATTAAAAACAATAAATCTTCTCTCACACCCATATCATTCCGTGAAAAACAACAAGTGTAAGTTTATTGAGAAAACTAGGACCAAAGGAAAATTCAAATAAAATACAAGTAGATAGTATGTTATAAGTTACTTTTATAATAGGATACCGTGATTAGCACTTGGAGAAGTAAATGAGATTTATGTTTCATTTAGATTAGATCAAGATTAAAAAAAGCGTTAGATAGATCAGGGGCACCGGCTTTTAGAAAACCTTATGGGCAAAATATATAGGTACAGAAGTCCAGCTCAAACGCTCATTAGTGTGGGTCCACTGAGCGTAGGTATAAAAAATGAAGTACATACATGAGATTGTCTTCTGTACCTATCTATTTTGTGTCATGGGTGCTCAAGCTATTTGATGACTCCAAAAAGTGGTAAAATGTGAGAAAAACAAAGGAACACTGATCGACCGACAAATAAATAAATGTCCCTGATGTTAATCATTATTTATACGTAACCTACTAAATTAATTACGGATCTATTTCTTGTGTGCTCTCAGGGGTGTTCGGCACCCACTGTTTATTTCTCATTGGTGCCTCGAGCACCCACGGAGTCGGCGCCCCTGATATCGATGACCCTTGATGGCATAACCACAAAATATATAAGTACAGAAGTCAATCTACATACAAAGCGCGCTCGAGCAACGTACACATAGACACCGCTCACGGACACGACCTCTCGGAGCGCCTCGGCTCGCTCTTCAAACAGTTCCGGCTCAAACGCTTATTAGTGTGCGGGCACCGAGCGTAGATATAAAAAGTGAAGTACATACATGAGATTGTCTTCTGTACCTATCTATTTTGTGGCTTATCCAGATTAAAAGCCAAGGTCTAAAGTTATTTTGTTCTCATTTGCCTCAACTGCCTAAAGAGATACTTTTAATCTATCTGTAACTAACCCGGAGATGTTGATGGAATTTAAAACAGGAATATCTGTTTCAATATCCCGCTCAATAATAAAATCTCATCACTGAATCACAAGAATACAAAGCAACTCATTGAATTGATATTACCGATAACAGGTTGATTGTCGATATTAACTGGCTGTAAATATTATAGATTTATATTTTTTTTAAGTCTTTTGCAGCGTATTGCAGATATTATCTGCACTAATATTATAAAGAGGTGAAGTTTTTTGTTTGTAGAAGATAATCTCTGAAAGTATTTACTGGTGCGATTCCGTAAAATTTTTCGCCGATTGAAAGCTGCTTTATTCCTGAGTGACATAGGCTGTATATTTTATGTGTGCGGGCCAAGCCGCAGGCAAAAGCTAACTGATTATAATTGGCTTGAGGTACAAAATTAAGTACATATGTGAATTCTCAATTGACTGACTACAAGTTGCTTAGTATCGTCAATTTAACTCATTGTCTCAATGATTGACGATTTACTTTATTTAATGACGAATCACCTCTAAAGTCAATAGATTTTGCACCCGTCAAAACGAAACAATACTGTGTTTCGTTTCGACGGGTGCAAAGTGAAACTATAATTTTAAGATTGACTGATGAAGTACTGACCAAAAATATCATAATTATATGAAAAAAATACCGACACTTCCGCTTTATTTTTTGCACATTTGGCACATGAAAGAAGATTTGCAGTATTCGTAGTAGATATTACTGCAATAATTATTCATCAGAAAATAGCAACATTACAGTTAACTTTTCGCTTTGCATTCTTTGGTCCTTACGACAAAGTACCTATACCGAATAATTATAATAAGTAATCAAAGTTAAAACATTTGTTGCGAACTAAGTATACAATGTTGTTGATATAAATCAGGTCAGTACTTTTGAGTAGGTACAACACTGCTTCTTCTTCTTCCCGCCTTTGTCACAATTTATTTGGGGTCGACGCAACACATTTTTTCTTCCATTCTGCCCTGTCACTTGTCATGCTATCACTATACTTCCTTTTCTTTCATGTCACTCTCTCTTCACACAATCCATCCACCTTTTCTTTGGCCTCCCTTTCCCTCTCCACCCATCCACATGTATACTCATAACTCTTTTAGTAACATGCATTTCATCCCTCCTCTTTACATCCCCATACCAAGACAAACGATTCCACTTCAGCTGGTCAGTCACTGGCGCCACTTTCAAACTTCCTCTAATATACTCATTTCTCACTTTATCCAATCTCACACCACACGTCCATTTCAACATGCTCATCTCCGCTACATGCAATCTTTTTTTATTTGTCTTTTTCACAGCCCAACATTCTGATCCACACAGTATGACAGGTCTTATCGCGGACTTGTAGATTTTACCCTTTAACTTGAGGGGCACCCGTGGGTCACAAGTTGTTCCAGTGGCCTGTCGCCATTTCATCCATTCTGAATTGATCCGATGTGTAGGTACAACTCTATACCACAAAATATTTTGTGACTATACCCAGAAATGGTAGTCGATAAGTAAACAAACAAGTTCTCTCCAATTATAATTGGCTATTGTGTTTCGTGTGATTGTCATCAACAAAGGAATTATTGTAAAGTTATTTATTTACATTTTAGCTTCGGGCTCCCTAAATTCGATATTCGATAGATATCAAATAGATTGCGAGGACTATAAGGAAAAATATTCGCCAAATATAATGCTAAATCATTCTTATTCAATTATCCTATGTAAACTTTCATTAGACGATATTACGTAATTTCATGGTTCGTAAGATAAAATGGTTATTGTATTATAATATATCATAATATTATGATTCGAAATAAAGAACCTATTGGAATCTTAATCTAAACAGCTGAGGTATTTAAGAACGTAGAAAAAATTTCGTAATAAGTATATTAAGATTTTTTTTCGAAAACTCACTTTTTTCTTTTTAGGCAGGCAATTCACTGTTTTTCGCCCAAGTGCGCAAAAGTTCGCGTTCTTACCCCTGCCACAATTTTATTACATTTTTAGAATTAGGCTAGGCATGAGTGTCGACCCTTGTTTATTTATACAAATGATAAGCGTATTGAAAAACGTTGTTTATAGAAATAATGTTTAATTACATTGTATATTGTTTTAGTATATGCGAAACCCGAAACACATGAGTATTATTTTTATGTAAAGAACCTTTGTACACAATTTTATAACCATACCATGAAAACTCACAAAGCTTTGCTTGTTATGTCAGCAAAAATACATAGTCACCGGGCATTCAGGCGACTGAGGGGTTTTTTGCCCTTGCACCTAGCTGTTTACTGGTTCTAATGCCCGCTATGACCTTCCGTGACTTGTATTGTACTTAGTGTCGGTGTAGTCCCATTTGTGAACTTTTTAAATTATTTTTCGTTGGTCTATCATTACTGATCGGACTATTGTAGCCATTAAGGCGGATATGGTGATGATAGACCGATTAGCACGCCGCACAATTACAGTCGATGTCACTATCCCACATGACGACAATCTCGTGAAAAAGCTGAGAAAGAAAAACAAATCAAATATCTCGACTTAGCACACGAGGTTGTCGACATGTGGAATGTGGAATCGGCTGTTATAGTGCCGATTGTCGTGGCCGTCAATGGTTTTATAGCCGTTTTATAAGTGCCCATGTAGGCCTATGTGAAATAAAATATTTTGACTTTGACTTTGACTTTGAAAAGCTTGAACGACCATCTGTCGTAGCTATCGTTGCACGGTTGGATCAAGGGCGTGATATAGAAGGCAATACTCCTCGATACGGCTCGCATTGGGAGGAGGTTCCTGTCTCTGGAGCCCTAACCACCGGTAGCTTGGACTCAGCTGCCACCGGCGGAAAACTATTTTATTTTTATTTTTAAATGTTTCTTATACGTTATTTAAATATTTAAATTGTAAATGATATATAAAAAAGACAAATAAAGGATATAATAATATTATTATTCAGGTTTCATATATACTAAAAATAATGTTGTACAATAAACATTTGACAAATCGTTTCTGTAAAACGTAATGTTTTTTTGTCATATCAAATTTAAATTTTATAACAAGTTGGTTTGCTTCTGAAATCATTTTCCAAGATTTAATTGACAGATTTTATATTAAAACTCACCAGTTTCATTTTGAAATATCTTCCAGATGTCTTTTTGTAATACCTAAATTTTTGTTTTTTTTTGTCCTGTGTTGTTTACTTGTTCCAATTTCTCGAAAGTTTCAACATTAATTTAAGTTTATTTTTCCAAATTTCTTACGACAGTTGAGTGACTTGAATGAGGAAAAAACAATTGGATAAACTAATAAAAATAAATGAGGTGTCAAGAGTTCACTCTTCTACATAGTTTTTTGTTTATGTGTCTGTTGACTATTGTTGGAGACAATGGATTGCGGTCTGACATGACCATTGATCTAGTTAATTGAAAAATAGTTACTAAAAACTAAAATGTTGTAGTGGCAAAAAGTTGTGATCATATTATACAAAGTATCATCAGGTGGGATCGCAGTCAAGCTCTAATTTATAATAAATAAATAATAAGTAGCTAATGGCTACGGATATGAACTATGTACTTTTATCATGGAAGTCATTGCTAATTCATAAAAAATATACTTCCCACACTAATTTTGATCAGTTTATGATTTTGTATTGTTTTTTTTATATATTCTTACAGAATTATCCAGTCTTTCATTTACATGAGCAATTTTTAGGATTCCATACCTAAGTCGGCAAAAACAGAACCCTTATAACTTAAGTTCACAGGAACGCGCTGAGGAATGAACAATGCTAATATTAATATCAAATACTCAGTTCTGCTACCTCAAGAAACAGTTAAAAACAAACTTCTAATTCAACACAATCTAAGGATAAGCCTACTACTTCGTTTGGGCGTATTCGAACTTCACGCATTAGAGGGGGAGGTTTTAATAATTGGGCCATCACGATATCTATCATATCTATCACATATACAAAAAAAAAAAACAAAGCCATTGCATTAGCGAAGTCACTTCTATTTTTTTGCCACCACACACTCTTCGCATGAGGGTCAACTGCCACTCAGTAATACTCCACTTAACAAGTGGGGACACGCTCGAAGCTTAAGGACGTATGTCATTTTCACTCCACCAGCCCTCAAGGTCCTTGTGTCTCTAATACGACGCACCTGCCAACTGAATCAATTTGGATATCAAAGAAGAAAAAGTTGGTTAGGTTCACCGACTAAAGATGTAAATGTATTTTTTCGATAGTCATTGTATTTATTTATTAATGAGTACCTACCGATGTTGTGTTTACTTCAAATCGTATTGCGTACCAATCGTTTTATTTTTCTATATAGGGTGACTGGTAATTAGTGACCGGCACTTATACACGTGATTATACTCATGGTTACAAACAAGTTTCCCAAAGAAACTTTTTTTTATACACATTATTTAACTTAAATATCAATTATTTAACCGGAACGTACCGTACCGTACCGTACGAACCTACACTGATTACATACACCGATGAGTTTGCAAGCGGCTGGGTGCTCTATCGCTATGGTAGGTAAGGTAATGAGACAACGGCGTTACGCGACTAACCACTGAGAGGTCGATGGTGCGCACGCGCGAATTTGCCCGAATAACTGTTTTACTATTGTGATAAAACTAATGAGTATAAAAAAAGTTTCTTTGGGAAAGTTGTTTGTAATCATGAGTACAATCACGTGTATAAGTATCGGTCACTAATTACCTGTCACCTTTATATATATAAAAGGAGAATTTAAAAGACATATCAACGCACAGCCGAAAATACTGGGACTAGGAGCATGTTTTGCACAAAGTTTCTTTTTATGGCGTAGGCTAGAGGCAAAATTTTAGAAAATCTTCTCTTAGTGTTCAAGAGAAGGTTTTCTAAATTTAAGTCTCTAAGGGAATGAAACGGTCCAAAGTTTGTATAGCGAAACACACTGGCAGAAGCTAGTTTAGTTGGATATATGTATATATCTAAATAAATCTCTATTTCCCTTGGTCACATCATCATGCATGAACGGCTGGACAAATTTTGCAAATTATAATTGAAAATCATAACATATGAAAGGAAAAAAATAAGAAAGTTGCGTGACGTTACAAAAAAGAAACTTAATAAATAAATTAACATTCACGCATTTGACAGTTCGCACGTTTGATAGTATAATCATAGCTGAGACAACATGGCTGTCGGGTCAACTAGTTTGTAAATATGCGTTTATAAATAAATCTAGTTATACAAACCATGCTAGATATTTATGTCACTTGAGGGAATAGTATTAGTTGTGTTTAAAATAGATAGGTACAGAAGACAATCTCTTGTATGTACTTCACTATTTATATCTACGCTCAGTGGACGCACACTAATGAGCGTTTGAGCCGGAACTGTTCGATGAGTGGGCCGAAACGCTACCGAGATTTCGTGTCCGTGAGCGGTGTCTATGTGTGCGTTGCTCGAGCGCGCTTTGTATGTAGACTGACTTCTGTACTATATATTTTCTCAGCTCAGACCAAGACTTAATTAAGCCTCATTTAATTCCTAGCTTAGAATGCATGGAGTAAGATTCCATTGCAAATCATAAATTGTGGTAGAGGGTGGCTTAACACATGCCATTCTCAAGCCTTCAGGTCTCAAGCCAAGCTACAGAGCACCTTCCTTACAGTTCCGACACACGACGATACTGTCTTTACGAGTTAAAAGTATATAGATACTTATATGTATATGTCTATACTTCTATGTTTATATTATAAAGAGAAAAGATTTGTATTTTTGTTTGTAATAAAAACAATTCGACCGATTTTAAAAATTCGTTCACGAGATAGATATAAATAGCTACTATACTTTATTACCGAGTGACATAGGTAATATATCTTAATATTTTCACACAGGCGAAACCTCTGGTAAAAGCTAGTATTTACATAATATAGATACTTTTTGATAACTTACTTTCCAGAACTTGTTTCAAAAGATATATAAATTTTAAAAATTGCTTCAATGCATGAAATAGCCATTGTGGATTCCAAAAGAAAAAGATTATTGGCTGATCAAAATTAGTACTTATGAGAGACACAAAAAGTTACTTTTTGTTTGTTTTTAAAGGAAAATGATTTGGGGGAAGTATTTTACTTTCCCTTTCAGAAAATGTTAACGATATGACTTTATTTCTGAATCACAAAACGATACCGTATACAATATACCTGCATCTGGAAGCATTTAATAGGATCAGGATGCCATTGGGCAAAGGTGTAAGCCTTTTACAGACAAGTGTCAAGTCTGGGTGTCTCTTGTACGTGAGTTTACATGTTTGTGAACATGCCCACGATACAGGAGTAAGTCCTAGAGACGGGAAACTTTTTTTTTTAAGTTCCTTCTCTCCAGTGATTTCTATCTATGTAATACACACAATCATGACTCACTTCAAAACGTTCACAGCCACATCAACGCTTGCGAATGGTCGTGGTAGGATACACACTGCTATACTAGTATCTAATATTTGTTACCATTAGGTAATTTATTTATCTCCTTCGTCATCCATTATATAGAGTCCCAATTAACGGAACAACTACCAAGTATTCATACAGACTGGAAAATCAGTAGCGAACCGCACTTCAACTCCGACATGACGAAGTAAAATGTTCACTCACACGTCACTAACATTTTAAAACCCCTCTCTCTAATTACATTCTGAGGTTTTCGGTATATCTGTGTCACTATTCCAGACATTGCGTTTTATAACTCTAGAAACGCGGATGAGTTAACTTTTAACTGACTGACGAAGTGACAAAGATTAATGTCACTTCGTCAGTGTCGTCTGATTCGTGAGAGCGGATATTGACTCCGAGTTAGAGTTCTAAGGATTGGAGTTATTTTATGTTACTTTTATATATAAATGGATTTAATATATATGGAACTAGCTTTTACCCGCGGCTTCGCCCGCGTTTATTAATTTACATTAATTCCTCTCCCCTTTTCGTCCCTATTTCTCCCCCTTTTCTCACTTAAAAAAAATGCCCGTCTCCAGGGCAACTAGGTATTTCTGCATCAAAATGCTCAAAATCGGTTTTGCCATTTAGGCGTGAAGACGTAACAAACAAACAAACTCACTTTCGCTTTTATAATATTAGTAAGGATTATTATTGTGCCAAAATGCAAATTTTGGCTCAAAAAGATGTCCAACGTAAATGGGAGTGTGCAGGACATGTCTGATTCATGCCTGACAAATTGTGGACTCAAAAACACAGAAAAAAAACACGATCCTGGGCTACGACAGACTACAAAATAGATAGGGGATGAAGTGTCTACGTGTGACTACGATCCCACCTGAAAGTAAGCAGTGATGCAACCGTTGATGGTGAAGCGCAGTAGTTTATAACGAGCCTATTCCTTCTTAATTCGAAATTCATCAGCCTGTTTGTCCGTTGTTTCAGTTTTCCTGTTCCGAAATAGATTTGAAACACAGCTTGCGATCTAATTGTTTGTAACAGAACCTGTTCGGATTTCCAAAATAGGATTAGATGCCGAATTGGACGCAATATGGTCGCAAAGTTGATTAAATTGTTCCATGTAATGACAGCCTGTCAGCTCATCGCAGTACAATACATTTTCTTTGTTATGCGATGTCATTTCAATAGATTCCTGTTATTTGTTTTTCTGACATTTTCCTTTATTGGAATTATGTCATTGCAATATTGAAAATTGTATTTTGTGAAACATTTTGAGCTCTTCCTCTCAACCTATCCTCATCTCTTACATTCTCATCTCTCTCTCTCTCTTTCACTCAAAAATAGGAACTCACACACGGCACGTATTAGCAATTAACTACTTTTTGTATTACTTTCCCACATTAGTATCAGTTAAAGTAATTGTTCTTGCATTAGTCTGGAACAACCATCCCTCTCACGAAGAGTCAGACGTTGGTAGCCCAACTACAGTTTTAACTTTTGCAACTATTGCGTTATAAGCTTGTTATGTCAGCAAAAACACATAGTCACCGGTCCTTCCAGGCGACTGAGGTGTTGTTTTGTACTTGCACACAACTGTTTGCTGGCGCCTAATACCCGCTATGACCTGCTGTGAGCTATGTTGTATTTAGTATCGGTGATGTCCAAATTGTGACCTTTTTTAATAGACTTGTGATTTTGGGGAACCAATATAACATGGTATAAAACTATTGGAATCCATTTAGTTACTGACTCTAAACAAACTATGTATATTCAGGTTTCGCATAAAGTGAAAATAAAGTAGTATGTGTATACCGAATAGATTGAGATGAATGTAGGTTACATGAGAAGAATATGTGCTGGAATAGTCTATAAGATATTTTTTATCCCGGGAGGAGGCCAGTATGCAGATAACCTAGGTAGGTGTTAGATGTTCACCCTGTCTCCTGCTAACCTCAAGGCAAACCGCTGACCTTAATTATATCGCTCTGCTGCAACCTGTGCTGAATAATAAGCAACCGGCATCTGGGTCTTGCTTTTATTCTAAGTCTTACTGAATAGGAATATTTGTTTCATTAATTTTATGTTAACCGATTCTGATCCGTCAAGTTGAAACAATTAAGTTCAATTTTGATACATAACAATCTAAAAATCAATTCACGTTTCAACGGCGGTTAGTGTCACCGCACACATCCCAAAAAAACAAACCAAAGCTAGAAGCGGCCTCAAAAAAAACCGAAGCGCGCGACAGCTTCTGGCCGGAGAAACTAGAAGCGTCATCTAGCTTTTATTTGTGGCCGCACCGCCACGCACGGGCAAAAAAAAAGGTCTCCACAAAAAGAAGCTAGAATCGCCTTTTTTGTGGCCCGATGGAGACATTTAATGACAAAAACTTTTCAAAGTTTGGAGAAATTAGATATGTTTTTGTCGAATTGATTAGAATACAATGTTTTTATATTAAATGCGAGAATTTTAAGAGCATTAATTTCAGAATCTTAATTCTAGCAAGGCGCCTCCCGCCTTGCTATGACCGGACACAAATCCTGTGTTTGACGGGTTTACATCTCATCAGACATGCGGCAGACATGTGCTGCTCAGGCAGTCCCACCACCTAGATGTCTTCTTTAAGAATGAGAATGAGAAAACAAGGGACCGTGACCGTTTGGAAGTACAGAGGCCTTTGTCCAGTGGTGGGACAATACGATTTAGCTATAATAACTATAATAATAGGCACCCAAATTTTGAATCTGTGTGTTGAAAAGTACAGTAATTAAACAATTCCACATGGGTAACATCTCGTTTAGAGATTTACGAGTGAAACGACATGGCCAAACTGCTACAGCGAAATGGATGTTGTTGAATTGTTTTTTTTTGTCCAGCTTAGCCAAACTGTACCATCGCCGCACGTAAAGCCCCGAAAACTGCAAAATAACTGGTCCTACACCCATTACTGATCCACTTTGAATATATTGAGAAATATTCCTCTATTCTGTTTCATAACCGTTCCATTAAAATTTCCACTTTCTTAAGTCAAGTAGAGGCTGTATGTATTTAGCGAGTTAAATTCCCAAAGCTCCTTATCTCTCGGCACAAGTTGTAGGGTCAACGAGAAAATGGGTCAATGTAGTGAATATAACCACGGGTGTGTACGTAATCTTCAGATCTGTAGACTATTGATAGCGAAGCCTCCGACGCTGCTCGCCATTGGGACCATTGGGATTAAGTCAACAGGAAAAGCTGGTAATAGTACCCAATACAAAGCTCTCTATCAATTTCTGTAGATATCTTAGTAAGGCAACTAGCCCTTAAGAGGCTGCTTTTCCACTTGCTTATCGTCAACATCGAGTATGGTATAAAAGCTTGTTGCTTCATCTAACGCAATCCAACGCGATGTTAGACGAAAAGGCAACGCAAAAAAGAAAGATAACGCCTGAAAACTCTGTTAGTATTCGGTAATTCCGTGATTTACTCGAATATTTTACAAAATTTGTTCCAGAAAATACCTACCTGTTTTTTTTTTAAATCCTTAAAAGTTTTTGCAAAAAAATATCGTCATTTAGAATCTTAATAAAACTTACAAGGCTTCTACAGTTTTACTTTTTTAATTTTCGAGTAAATTATGAAGTGTAAAATTCATATAAAATAGCAGATTTTCAGAGGTTTTTACTGGATAAGTGTTACACAAATTTAGAAATTGATTTCAATAGAAGCCTAAATAATAACCACAACATACTGTGTTTCCAAAGTATCAAATGAAAAATGTGTAATAACGTCATAATCGGGTGAGAGCGGTTGCATGAAAAACAGTGAAAATGTGTGTCGAGTTAAATCCCCTTAAAACGTAATTTCCAAACTATAACGATCCATGTCGTAGTGATCCGTCCCAAATTCGAATGTCTTCCATTCCATTTCATAAACACATAATATCAGGTCGAAGAAAACTGGTAAAGTAAGGAAAACAAGGCCATATCTTTGGACGCTCGTAATATAATCAAGCGTTTTATTTCGACCATTTTCCAAAACATTACTCGATTTCAGTGGCTCGTGAAACCGTTATTTATAACAAATAAAATAACTAAGTGATAATGATGGCACTCCGAATTGTCGCCAATGTTTACTTACTGTTGCCCGTACTTGATAATGAGACAACGAAAGCTGTATTCCGAAGAGACTGGATATCGATAAACAAAATAAATTACAGTAAATACCAAAACACAGAGCAATAACGAAACGAATTTACTCGCTCTGTCTGTTTACGTTCGGCACTATGAATTTAATATGTCGCCACACGTAAGGGTGGATGCGTATAATAAAATCGTGAAATCGTGAACCGTATCTCATTCCTTGGAAAGACATAGGAATCATCTGATATTAGTTTTGTGGAATACGAAACATAAATGTACACAGATACATATTCTATACATGAACACAATGTTGCAGTTTGTTTTTTATTTAGTTTGTGCTCACTCAGCCGGCTGCTGGCCTGAATACTGCAGATAAAAACCATAAAATGCTGTAAATTTTTAACTTTTAGCTTAGCGGAAAATAACGTTTAAATTTCCCAGTTTCCTGAATTTTACGTGATCAAGTTGTTTTAAAATACAAACTGCAGAGAGGTCGACATGCTCCATCATTATAACGTAATATTAAACCCTTGAGAATACTTTTTAACAAAATGTTATTAAGGTATTAATAACAAAGCCTGTTGCAAAATGAAATATGAGGTGCTGTGAGGTAACAATACAAGTAGATCAATCATAAAAATGTTACAAAATCTTACCTTGAAGGCGTTTCTGAATTTATTTGACATGATGTTGTAGAGGAAGGGGTTGATGGCTGTCGACAGGAAATATAGCACCCCCGATAAAAACGTGAGCACGATGTATACCTGCACATAAAACAAACGCAAAACAATAAATATCAATATCATAAATAATCCAAAATCCGACATATCTTAAACGAATGGGACGTAGAATTTATTCAGGGATGTAAATTTTGCTTTTTATTTCCATTTGAGATTATAAATTGTAAATTTTATCAGCTCTCGTTGAAGATAAGAAGTTGTAAGCTCAAATAAAAAAGACATCCAACTACACAGGACAATCTTAGAAAAATCTAATTATTAAAACTCCTGTCCCAAAACGCTTTGTCCTTGCCAACTTGTGTAAAGTTTAATCTTACTTTGTAAATGCTATAAAATTAAAAGTTTACCAGGTAGAAGGTGTCCGAAGGGTGTTCCAAACTTTTCCCGTAGATGGCCAGCAATCGTTGCACGTGGAAGGGTGCCCAGCAAATGAAGAATGACAGCGCTACCGCAACTGGAGAGGAAAAACAATGTTTACACTACGGAGTGGCCTTTTCATCCTAATATAACAGGAAATAAGGTCTATAGATATTATTGGAGAAAGAATTCTCCGGGCTGACAGGTTCAATACTATGTGTGTACTAATACTAAGCGATGAGATTGTGTTCGAAGGCTGAAGTTACGCTCTTGATATTCGCGTATTGCGAACAATAACTGCAGCATGAAAATTCGTAATTGTTGGCGTTCCGCCTCCACTGCGTTTTATTGCTTATTAATCGATGTTTAAAACCTTTCCAGTAAATTAATCTAGCTAGATATTATACACGGTCTAAGTCTGGCAAATTGTGGTAAATAGTGCAAGATTTAAGCATAGAAGGTTATATATGAAACCGCTGTTTTTGATTGTTTAGGACTCACGTTATCAAGCCTCGTCAGACTAAAATACCCAAAATCTATGTTTATGTATGTTTGCTTAATCTTCATCAAGATTATATTATTGTTTAGATAAGCAGTAAAGATTTGCTGTTGTTTTGAAACAATGATTAAATCGTATACTATGATATATATCTCACTTAAAATCTTGCCTATTCTATTTCAACATCTCAATAATTTTTGGACTCTAAAACGACCAGAATAGCGCGGTTTACCCGTTGAAATTCAAGCTAAGTACGCGTAAATTCCCAATAAACCGCTGAAGTAATATTTCCCAAAGCATCGCTTTTAAAAACGTTTTTATTTGGGTTCAACCAAACAAAGGCAGCGAGTTTTTATTCCTTTAAAATAGTCACGTTATTGTATTATTTTGCGCATCGTTTTTCAATGTTTTTCTATCACGATGATGATATCCTAATGATAAAATATGAAAATAATATCCATTTCAAAACATAAATGTGAAATATTGCCAAGTTCTCTAAAATGGCTTATAAAAGACTTGCTTCTGCCAGCGGCTTCGCCTGTATAGAATTAGAATATATATACACCCTAGGTCACTCTGTTTTAAAGTACAATTTTACTGGTAAAAGAATTTTTAAAATCGGTTGAATTTTTAATATTGTTCGTTACAAACAAAGTATAGAGGTTCTTTCGAATTTCCTTAAATCATAGCTCTTGTCATGCACGATGTTCTTCAGATGATTTACAAGAAAAAAACATGCCACTCAATAGAGTCTACGCCTATTGGCATGACGAGTTTCACTAATTAAATTCTTTGCACTTAGCAACGAACATACAGTCCATGATGACTTAACTAAAATATAGTAAGTGATACTAATCACTTACTATATTTTAGTCAAGTGTGTTTCGACTTGTCAACTTACTTGGCTGGCACACTACATGTTTCTAGTTACAATTTTATTAAAGAATCAAATCATTATCAACGATCTATGCGGTCGGCAAGAAGTCCAACTTTTTTGATGATGGTAATAAAAATAAAGCTGTAATTTATTGGTGTTGATAATCTTAGTTAATCTTTAATAGTTATATGTATATGATATTATTATTTCCTTGTATTACTAAGAACTAGAATGTAGAACGATGATGTAACCGGAGATCCCGGATCTCAAGACTTGCTATTGGGATTTCAGTCGTCCCCCTATACGGAATTTTACACACAAGCAAGATTCAATGGTTCTAAAGTATCTATACTTTTCCGTATTTATTTTTAATATATTTATACTAATATCACAAAGGGGTAAAATATTTACATATCTGAAAGTACTGGTCTGTTCATCAAAATGATACCTGAATCGTTTTTTTTTTTAATCATATAATAGCTAACCGTTTATAAAGTGTATATTTATCTTTAAAAAGTCTAACTGCCGCACTCAGAGGCGCCCATTAACGCTAATCTCTGATTTACTAATTTTGTCATTGAATAATAGTCTATATCTTTATGATGTAGTACCTTAGGTTTTGCTATAATTGACCTTAAAGTAAAATGACGTCTCTGTGTGCGGCAGTAAACTACCGAAATCTCTAAAAGGAACTGAGCTATAATGATTTTCATCAAAAATATATAGATTATTAATTACTCATTATTTTAAACAGTATCTGAACTGCTAAACTATAACACATTTATGACGTTAGGTGCTCCGATTGGCTCGTTCCAATCTCTCAACCAATCAGAGATCCATACTTGGTAAATGGTTTCGATCGCGTTAACATAAAAACAACTCGCACTCAAAGCACTGCTATCTCTATATTCCTAGTCATTAAATTCTGTCACTAGATTCTTGAGAGAGTTATGAAAAAATATGTTCGTATTTTTAGTTATAAACAACTGATTTATTTGCAGACAGAGTAGGTACATATATGTTCGTTTTACTTAAAAAAGACGAGTGCTGCATAATTTTAGTTAACATGCATACTAACCTAAAATTATATATCTATCTAGCAAAAAAAACATCGAGTAATACATACTTTGTGGCGTTTTTATAAGCATGTTTCATTCTCGTGTCTATAATCAAGAAAACTCGAAGTTACCAGTCATTAAAACCAAAATGCTTCAACTACGTGTCTCGAATGCCGAAATTAAAGTTATATAACATTCGAACCAGTGCCTACAGGAAATTAGGGGCTTTAAAAACTAGAATACTTAACACAAAAAATGATATTATCTAGTCAGTGAACAGATCCGTAGATATACTTACGATTACATCTGAATTAATTAACTATAAAATAAATCTACTATAATATAAATTTGATTGACAGATTTACGAGTCAGAAGACATATTATCTCTAAACTTATGAAGATAGAAACCAGAAAATCGAGGCTCCCAAATTGTAAGTGCTTACCACACCCGCTAAGTATGATGGAGTAAAGGAAAAGTCTTTATAAATAAGGAGCTGATGAGGTGTAAACGACTATATGAAAAATCGTATCAACAGTTTTTACGAGCAAAGCTCCCTGGAACATAATAACTAAATTGTGTTGAGAACAGTCGTGAGTGGAAACCAATCAAAAATCAACCTATGTTCTTCAGTTGCCCTTGTCCTTTTGGGTTCTAAGACCACGGGTTTCCTAGCTAAGACCTTCATGTTGCAAGTACCTATTTAATTCAAAATAAAATCATTAAAATCTAAATCAAAAATATTACAAAAATAAAAAAAAAGCGTGGAATTGTGATCGTTGGAAAGAATGAAGGGAGACCTTTGCCCAGCAGTGGGACAATACAGGCTAACTATAATAATAAATAATAATTCTTCTCGCTACAAGCTCAATCAAATCACACTTTCAATTATAAGAAACTTAAATCACGTAAATGCCTTGAAACAATTAATCGTACAGACTTTTTTGAGTCTCGACTCAGGAATCGACCTCATGACCTTGAATTCAGACACTCTACAGACAGTAACTGAGCTAAATATAAACGACACTTGAGCTGGCTCACTACCGTTTTCAAAAAAAAAACTATAAATATGGATACTGTCGTTAATAATAATTATATCTGAAAAATTTATGAGTAGTATTTTTATTATCTTAATTTGATCCGACCTCGGCTCTCGTACCTAAAGTTAAATTAGTTGTCTGTTTGTCTCCGGTTTCATTCTTGTGTATTCTGTATTTATTGCCAAACAAACTAAGAAAGTTAAGTACTTCTTAAAAGTGTATTTCAAGTAAGATTTCTCATTAACCACAAAGCCTAAGAATATATATTAACTTGGTTCATTTCCTACCAATTGTTGCCTAAAAGTAAATTCATCTACAATTTAATGTTTTGTCACTCAGCCCTACTTCGCACGGCGACTTTTCTTTTATAGGTTCGCGCTTGACCGCTATCTCACCTGATGGTAAGCGACGATGCGGTCGACGATGGAGCGCGCTTACCTAGAAGTAACCTTTCCACGCTTGGCTTAAAGATTCCCGGACTGTAGCCATCAGAAACACAGATTCCAGCAAAGAATTCCACTCCTTAGCTGTACCCACTTATGTAAACATAAAAACATAACGATGCAAATTCTCAAAATAATGGTGAAAACTGCATCAAAGCCCGTTACGCAATTACAAAGAATATCGCCGTCATTAGACTGACACGAAAGCCCACTTTTAGTTCAGTACTAAAACTTTACATCTGTAAATCTGATGAAAATGCAAAATTATTATGACATGGAGCTGATCTAATGATGGAACCGGAAGGTGGCTATAGGAACTTGGTAGTTAAACGACACAACCCAATCGAGTTTGGGCTAGTATGATTCGTCTTATCGAGTATTAATTATATAAGTATTATATATAGCAAAAAGTATAAAACAAACCGCATATCTTTAAATATTTATTTGACAAAGATAAAGCCTATGCAGCAAATAAAATGGTGCTTCAATATTTCGACATAAAAAACTCTTAACGCTGTTCGGCACTCGTTTATTGTATGAACTACAGTAATTACAAGGAGATTTATTTATATTTAAACAGTGAACGCCAGATGTGTAATAAAGGTCGTGTACAAACAACATACAGTTTTGAATGTACCTACGTAGCTCAACTTTAGATCTTATTAAAACGTACAGAAATACCATTTTAGTTGTGAAATCACCTACATCTACACATCGTATCATGTACTACAGGCATGTATTTTTGATTAACCACGTATCAATGAGCAATGGGTAGCTCGCTGTCCGATCGCCCGGTAACTGTCCGGACCGAGCCCAAGTCATCGACTTCGCACACTGTTCCCGCGCGCCTCAAGGAGTTGTCAGCAACTGCAGAGGACCAGCTAGGTCGAAAACTTCTGGGACCAGGGTTAGCTTCGAGAGAAAGCTCAGCCCCGGTATGAAGGCACTAAGGAACGGGGTGGGTTTTTAGTCAGTAAAAGACTGATACTATCTCCCGCTCCGCCTAAAAGCAAGGGTTGTCATCATCATATCGGCCGAAAGACGTCCACTGCTGGACATAGGCCTCCCCAAGCGTCGCCACAACGACTGGTCCTGTGCATCACGCATCCATCGGATTCCCGCGACCCTGACTAGGTCGTCGGTCCACCTTGTTGGAGGCATTCCAACGCTGCGTCTTCCAGGTTGTCATTGGATGATTTTCTCACCATAAAAAAAACGTATTAACTTAAAATTACTTTACGTACCTATAGAAAGTAAGCAAAGTAATATAGACTAACAACCCGCCCGAGCCTCGTACGGGTGGGTGTTACAAATCTTTTAAATGCTTGGCTTTTCTCTACTTTAACATGCATACACTTAATCCTTCCTCATGAATTACTCTATCTATTAGTGAAATCCACATAAAAGTTCATTCAGTAGTTCTATTTATTTATACTTCATATATAGTAGAGGTATCCATCGCGGGAATCCGATGGATGCGTGACGCACAGGACCGGTCGTTGTGGCGACGCTTGGGAAAGGCCTATGTCCAACTGTGGACGTACATAGGGGTTCGTATTCTCTTTCCGGTCAACCTTTCAGATAAAAAGTTTAAAGAAAATCTGATAATGGGCAAAATCGAGCTCAAAGGCTGTGATTACAAGCAAACATACTGGGAAAGCTAATAAAAGCGTGTTAAAAAAGACTTACACTATATTATGTGTGCACAATAAATAATCTAAACTAATATTCTATAGCGGTAAACTGTATTTTTATGGATTTTTGTTTGTAGGAGGTAATCTCTGAAAGTTCTGGTCCGATTGCTAAAAATTTTTCAGCAATAGAAAGCTGCTTTATTCCTGAGTGACATCATAGGCTTTATTTTATGAACACGAGCGAAGCCGCGGGCAGCAGCTAGTAATAGATATTTTTTTTTTTTTTGGTTTTTGTGTTTGTCTCCGAATCTGTCTTATAATATGCAAAGATGGCGACAGTGATGGTTTTCTTTTTTTCTTTATGTAACCCAAATATGCAATAGGATAACTAAACACAACTAATTCTAACAATATCATGAACATGATGTGATAAATATTATCTGATTTTGAAGAAACCTTGATTTAAACCTATTAAAATAAACGAAAAAATGTTACCTAAAAGTCAATGCGCTGTATTCATTAAAATATTCTGGCCAAATGTCATAAATTTGCATAAAAAATAAATGGCATACCTAATATGAACTGTGAACTAAATTCCATACATATTCACATTTTTTATAGATTAGGTATGGCACAATCAGTTTTGTATGTCTGTTAGTAACTGGGAAATTTGCTATTGCCCGCGCGGCTTCGCTTCCGCTCTTCCCTACTATACCCTACTTTACCCTACTATACCCTATTCTACCCTACTCTAACCTACTCTACCCTACTTTACCCTACTATTCCCTATTCTACCCTACTGTAACCTACTCTACCCTACTCTACCCTACTCTACCCTACTCTACCCTACTCTACCCTACTCTACCCCTCTACCCTACTATACCCAACTCTACCCTACTCTACCCTACTCTACCCTACTCTACCCCTCCACCCTACTATACCCAACTCTACCCAACTCTACCCTACTCTACCCCTCCACCCTACTATACCCAACTCTACCCTACTCTACCCTACTCTACACTACTATACTCTACACTACTCTACCCTACTCTACCCTACTCTACCCTACTCTACCCTACTCTACCCTACTCTACCCTACTCTACCCTACTCTACCCTACTCTACCCTACTCTACCCTACTCTACCCTACTCTACCCTACTCTACCCTACTCTACCCTACTCTACCCTACTCTACCCTACTCTACCCTACTTTACCTTACTCTACCCTACTCTACTCTACTCTACCCTGCCAAACTTCCCATAAACCGTCTACTAAATAGTCCGAACAAAGCCTAAACATTTGGTTTGGATAGAGTGAGCCCGTTCTTGAGTTATAAAATTACAACGAAAAGTAGCATTGATATTTATATATGTATATAGATAGAAAAAAAACCGCCAAGTTCGTTCTATCATCAGACCACTAGACATACCGACGTTGCGCCGTCGCTATATGGTGGATAGACCGATACCTACAAGAACACATTCTTTATTCGCACAACTAAGGAGCGGGATTCCCTTACGGACTCTGAGTTAACTATAGCCAAGGGGTTTTTAAGCCACGAATGAATAGATTACTTCTAGGCAAGCGTACTCCATCGTTGGCCACATCATGTGAGATAGTGGGCAAACATCCGATACATAGGTAATAAAAAAGTGCTTGAACAATGCTTTCCACGTTTATGTTACCTACGAAACATTTGTTACCATACTTCATAGTTTTCCTGTGCCTTCAAAATGCAGTACATAGACAAAAGCAACTCTGTATTGGATACTAAAAAAACGGGATGTTACATAAAATTTTATTTGATTCTGTGTTCCAAATTTCATTTTTCCATTTTTGTTTTTGGTGCGATATTGGATTGCTCGCTGGATAACAGAAGCCGATATTGAAGTTATCAAAGTGAAACTTGAGAATGCACGGAAACGAAAACGATGAGGTCTCCTGTATCCAGTATTTACATTGAGACGTCACTAAGGCCGCTTTCAAATTAGCCGTAAAGTGCCTCGCGACGGCAGCGCTGCTTTGTTATTTCATCTATTATAATTACTTTTAATAAATCTGTAGAAGTGTAATACTGTACGTTAAAAATATCAAAAAAATAAATGGCACGGTGTTACTAGACCGACACCAAACCCAAAAATGTGATAAAAAAAATGTTTGTCTGTCTGTCTGTCTGTTAGTTCAGGCATCACGCAAAAACTACCGGTTCGATTACGATGAAACGGTATAATTACTCTTTAATATCCTGGGCACCACACTGGGTACTTTTTATCCCGGAAAAGTATATACAATAAAAACAAACTTAATTTTGCGGTTCGATTCCTAGACTCATTACTGTACCAACCGAAAATAATAAGTTTGACATTGGTTACGTCACCCACAGTTGGAGTTCATTAAGGGGGGCGTTCATGAATCCCCAAGCGACCACCGGTGGCCGCGCATCTATTGTCTTACTATTGTGTCTCTAATTGACGGCATCTGAAGGGTTAAGGGGTGCTGCACACGGCTAAGTAAGACACTATAATATTTTATTTAAAATACAATATCGCTCGCTATACAATTCAATGGACTAACACACGACGAGGATAATAAATAATATTTCATATTTTCGTATCTTAAGATGGATTTGTATTAGTATATAATTAAAAAACGCACCACTGCTACGCACCAGTGCTGCCGTCGCGCTGCACGCTACATTAGGAATAACAAAGCAGCGCGGTGGCAGCGCTGCAGCCACCCTGCCGTTGCGCAGCACTTCGCGGTTAAATTGAAGGCACCCCACACATAAATATCAAATTGCAACTGTAGGACAACTAAGACAAGAAATATCAATATTTCTGTCTGGCCATGGAGTTTCTTGCACATCAACAACATCATAGCATTCTTCGTTTTGGATCGTGCACATTGCTTCAATTTTCCGTCTAATTATTTTTTATATTTTATCAAAACGTTGCCCCACACTAGAAATTGAAGAATTCCCTTTGTCGTGGGGTGCGTAAAACACCAAGACCCAAAACAAACATCAGTAGGCTATACAAATATTGCGGGGATCAAAACTGTGGCTCGCCCACGCGGCCGCTCCGCCAACCATACCGTCAAAGCTGCTCGAGCTCTGGTTAATTTAAAAGGGAACAGAATATAATAAGATAGTGTTTTCAGACGCTTAAAAAAACTGGCAGCTAAGAGATTGCTTTTTTAATACCCACTTAAGTCACTTCTGATATAAACCTGCTCCCCAGAAGACTGATCTACTTACATTTAAGGAAAACAAACTAGTGATCGATGTTATGACGGCAATACAGCACGCACTCGCGTGTCAATCACTTTTGTTTGACATGTTTTCACGCGGCGCGTGCGGTTCACGCCTGGCGTGATAGACGTCCGCACACATTACGTTTTGATTACATAAACACCCTACTTTTTGAACTAATTATTTTTAGCACCCTTTCATTAACTTTATTACACATACTTCATTACCACGTTGTGATAAAAAAATATACGTGTAACACGCTTTTATTATCGTTTGTAACGATATCTTTTTTTATTGTATGTACCTTTTGTGTTTTTTATTGTATGTAACTGGAGTGGCCACCACGAACCGTAACCGCAGCGTTGGAAGGCCTCCAACAAGGTGGACCGATGATCTGGTCAGGGTCGTGGGAATCCGATGGATGCGTAACGCACAGGACCGGTCGTTGTGACGACGCTTGGGGCAGGCCTATGTCCAACAGTGGACGTCTTTCGGCTGATATGATGATGATGATGATGAAAATGATGATGATTTAACTGTTTATCTCAGGACCCTGGTACCTTGAACCTTTGGAAGGCGTACGAGGGGCTGAAGCCAACTCGCCAAGTCCATTAGATACTATTCATGGAACGTGGCACCAACTGACGATAATTCCTATACTATCGTTATCCTTATTTCTTTAATTATTATCATTTTTTACGCACTATGATATTAATTATTTGTTGTTTGTCTGTCATATCAATGTAATTGTTATGTTATTAATTTTTTATTAAATGATCATGTATAATTTAAAATTTAATGTTGTGTTGCAATTCTTTTATTATTTTAATAGCCAACTGTTAATTTTAGTTAATAATGGAGATGTGGTTATGTATTTAATGTTTATATTTTTGTTTTATCTTGTGATATTTTAGTGAACTATTTGTTTTTGTATTTTTATTTAAATAAAAATGCTCATTTAGTGCACTCTTTATCACATGTTTTTGGTAATATGCGAATAATGTAGTAGACTGGATGTACTGTGTATGTAGTAGACTGCAATATTGTTATCACGCAAATTATCATTATTGATGTATATTGCGGTCGTTAATTTTACTGTCCCTAAATAAATAAATTACATATATTCTACTTATTAAACTCTCTTTATCTTGAAAGGTCTGGCTTTTGTTATACAGGATATTAATGTTTACACGCTATTAATGTAGGATGTGTAAAAGGAACGTATGAATGATGTGTGAAATGAAGCGTAAGAGTGTGTGATTAAAAAAAGGAACGGTATGAAAGAGACAGAAAAAAGGATGGCGACTTATGACTGAAGAGCGACAGACGACAGGAGAGAAGGTGAAGATGTAAAATAAGAAAAGTTGGAAAATAAAGTCAAGCAACTGAATCTTCGACAGTTTTATTTCCTCTTCCACACTGCTGCAATTCCATAATACTACATTTTTGGGGGCTCGTCCGGGATTTGAACCCGGGACCTCTCGCAAAGATCTTGTTTAGAAATGTTTTTGTCTAAAGTGAATATTTATGTATTAAAATATAGTAGATAAATTACATTATATGAATGTATGTGTGAATGTAGCACATAGCTACAGTTAAATCTACACTAATATAATAAAGAGGTAAAGTTTGTTTGTAGGAGGTAATCTCTGGAAGTACCGGTACCAGTTGCTAAAATTTTTGCACCGATAGAAAGTTGCTTTATTCCTGAGTGACATAGCTATAGTATATGTACGTGGGCAAAGTCGCGGGCAAAAGCTAGTGAAAAAATATAGTTTATCATGACTTAACCCTTCAGATACCGTCAATTAGAGACACAATAGTAAGACAATAGATGCGCGGCCACCGGTGGTCGCTTGGGGATTCATGAATTAAAACTATCACGTACTTCATATAGCACAATATTTTAGACACTTCATACTTTTACCAAAATACTTCGTGTCGAAAGACCCAGGGTTTCGGAAAATATGATTAATTACTGTAAAGTAACGGCGGTCTAGGGACAGTCTGCTGACCAAGATAAATTATGATACAGAACACACCTAATGGCTTTACAACAAATAAAAGTTGACTACATAACCATAAAATAGATAGGTACAGAAGATAATCTCATGTATGTACTTCACTTTTTACGGAATCGCACCAGTAAATACTTTCAGAGATTACCTTCTACAAACAAAAAAGCTTTACCTCTTTATAATATTAGTGTAGATAATATCTGCGATACGCTGCAAAATACTTAAAAAAAATATAAATCAATAATATTTACAGCCAGTTAATATCGACAATCAACCTGTTATCGGTAATATCAATTCAATGAGTTGCTTTGTATTCTTGTGATTCAGTGATCTATGAGATTTTATTATTGAGCGGGATATTGAAACAAATAGTCCTGTTTTAAATTCCATCAACGACTTAATAACTTCGGGTTAGGTACAGGCAGATTAAAAGTATATCTCTTTAGGCAGTTGAGCCAAATGAGAACAAAATAACTTTAGACCTTGACTTTTAATTTAGATAAGCCACAAAATAGATAGGTACAGAAGACAATCTCATGTATGTACTCCACTTTTTATACCTACGCTCGGTGGACGCACACTAAGAAGCGTTTGAGCCGGAACTGTTCGACGAGCGGGCCGAGGCGCTCCGAGATATCGTGTCCGTGAGCGGTGTCTATGTGTGCGTTGCTCGAGCGCGCTTTGTATGTAGGTTGACTTCCGTACTTATATATTTTGTGACATAACCACTTTTAAGATATATCGAATTCCACACTTGGTAATAAAAACACTCTGCTATTATAAAAGCCAACGTTTGTGTGTTACTCCTTAAATGGCTGAACGGCCCGCGCTTAAATGGCTGAACGGATTTAGATTACACTTGGCACATGGTCAAATCATATACTGGAATAGCCCACAGGATATTTTTTATTTCGAAGACAATGTTTTCTTGGGGTAAGTATATACTTTACTGATTAATGTGGGCAAAAGCTCATCATCATCATTTCAGATGAAAAACGTCCACTGTTGGACATAGGTCTCGCAGGAGTGTTTACCAAATATACTTACACAAAAAAAAAATCATAATAATCCGACAATCCGTTTCGAAGGAGTTCGATAACAATCACTGTGTCAGGAGGTAGTTATACTTTTATATTAGACTAGCTTTTTTATGTGAGAAATCCTCCGATGGGCGTGTCAGACTTTTCTGACTAAAACCACACCTATGTTCCTTCTTTGCCCTTAGCGTTCCGCCCATGAACCCGAATTCTAGCCACCGTAGGCGTGGGCTTGCGGACGATGAGCTGTGGGTTACTCGCCGTCCGGCCGTCCGATACCGTTCAGACGCACGCACGCCTCAAAAAGAAGATAGCAAAAATGTAGAGGCTCACCAGGGCCGAAGCAAACTGGAGCCATAGGTTCACTTCTGAACGGGAAACCCATGGTCCTGGAACGGAAAGAAAGAACATAGGTGTGGTTTTAGTCAGTAAAAGTCTGACATAATGCCCTCCTGTTCTACCCTAACGTGGGTCATTAAATGACTTTCCTCCTTAAAAAAAATGCCGAAACTCGTTTTACCGAAAGTCTGGTCAGACACTATTTAATATTCTCTTGATTTTCATAGAACTCTAAAAAACACAGAGCTCTTCATAAACAGCATTCCATATTCAAATGGGTCTTCCGAGTCCAACTTACATACCTACTACTAGATCTACCCACGCGCGCCAGTCCTCCATAGACCATACCTAACCTGCATCAAATTATTAGGTTTTATAGCTGGAATTTACGAACATAACGGTTTAAGCCATCAAAGTAAATGACTTCAAAATAGACCAATCAAAATAGCCAATTTATTTCTATTCATAGCCTTTTATTCTCTTTTACATTCAACAGTAAATATTCAGAAACAAATTAGTTGTCGTTGTTTTTTAAACATGGAATTAGTAAAGTAATCTTTTTATAAAATGATGGATGGACAGGTACTTTTTGAAACAAGTAGAAAAGGAGGCATTCGTCTTCAAAGTAGACGTAAGATAAAGTAATTTAATTAAAACTTGAATAGTAAATCTAGAAAAATATTAAATATAAAAGACTTTTCCGAAACTTTTTAGTCGTTAGAAGTAAACACTGGAGCACAAACCATCGTATTATATTTTGTAGATATTTTTACGAATTTAATCTGTTTAGTTTTGTGTACTGGCAATAACTACATAAACTTTAAGGATCAGCGCAGATAGAGAGGAGCACAGCGAAGAGGATTTTATTAAGGCACTCGAAAATAGAATAGAATAGAATAAAACTTTATTGTACACCAAAAAGTAAAGTAAAATAGTAAAATGAACATTAACATTATTTAAATATAGTGCATAAATGCTTGAACGTGACAAAAAATGTCCTCAAAGATACGCGCAACGTTTTTACTGAGTTCACAGAGGGAGAACGTTCACACTTTCCGACGCCTTTCTTGATTAAAGTGTTCTTCAATTTCTACTTCTTCCGCCAAAAACGCAATTATAATCATAGCCAGTTTGTCGCCGACCGCGGAGACCGCGACAAACTGCCATGTTTCGGTAGAATGGTAACCCAGTAAGGTTTACTTGCGGAGGCTCGCGAAGTCGCGCGCATACTCGGGCATACGCTACTGTAAGAAAATGCCGGAGACCGCGCGAGAAGAAAGTTAAGTTAGGGAGAAAGTTATCTTCACCCACTTGTAGGACACGTGAAGGAGACCCAGCAGGGTCAAGCCTACTGGGGATCATCAGAACTGGAATTCGAAATAATAGGACTAATCTGAAAGCATATCAATTAAGGTGCAAAAAAAAAAAGTTTGGCCAGAAATTTCTTAGGCATTGTCATAAGATTTGTCATAAAATACGTTTCATCCAATAAAAAGACCGGTGAAGGTCGTTCTTAATCGTATCATCTACTTACATTACATTATATTACATTGAACAGCGTTGAATAAAACATCATACATATAATTCCGCCTACTACACAACGCAATAGTTTGTGAGCTGATGAAAACAGCTGAAAAGCGAGATGTTTTTCTTACCCACGGAGAGAAATGTCATTCATCAGTTTAAATCTAATTGTCCCATTTCAGCGTGCGTAACTAAACCAAGGTGACCAGAGAGAGCTACATTCATTCACAAATTCATTTTATTATTAACTTCTCGGTACATTTCCATAAGTTATCTTTACTGTTTGGCTTCAGCGTAAGATTTATTTTTAGTTCGGTCCGTGTTCTTTACCGGAATCACCAAAATTAATTGCGCTTAACAAAAAAGATCGTAGAATTTAAATTATGATTAAGATTTAAGAGGTATTTAAGTCAAATTATTCATTTGGGGGCAATGATAATTATGATTACGTATGTCAATGTGTGTATCTCAGTGATAAAGTAGTATTCTATTGGTAAACTGAAGTTTAATCAAATCGGTCCAGTAGCTTTTAAGTACAATAATTACGTAAACACAAAAATCTAAAAATACGATCTATAGATGAATAGGTATATTAAACTAGCTTTTGCCCGTGGCTTCGCCCGCGTACGTAAAATATAGCTTATGTCACTCAGAAATAAAGCAGCTATCTATTTGTGAAAACATTTTAGTTATCGGCCCAGTACTTTCTGAAGTTACCTCCTACAAACAAAAACAAACATTACCTCTTTACACAGAAAAAAAAAAAACCTCTTTATTTCAAATGAAAAAATATTGTTTTTTGAATAAAACCTGGTTATCTCTTCGGATCCCCATTTGAAATATAAATAAATTTAAAAAAATAGATCACGTAAAGACTATCTATTTTTCTTTTCAAAAGTAAAACATTATACCTACCGTAGTCTTTCGTATCGTAAGTTATAGGTACTAAAATAGAATCAGGTGCGACCCTAATCCTTTTAGGTCTTCTGGGTGCCTTTCAGTTTTAGTCTGCTAGCTTTAGGACTAACCTTGCATTATTTATTTAACTTTTTAGAAAAGATAGCTATGGATTTTGTGAAGAGTGATATGTAAGTTAAAACTTTTTTCAAAAAAAAATAACTGACTTCACTAAAAATAACTATAATGGTTGCCAATAATATTTGAGGAGTTCCCTCGATTTCGCCAAGATTCCATCATCAGATCCCGGCTTGGCGACAATGGGACAATTTGCGTTATTTTTTTTCCAACAAAAATTTTTTTTTTTTAAATCGGTTGGCAAACGACGAAGTTGTGCGCGAACAAACATAAAAAAATGTACCTCCTCTTTTTTAAAAGTCGGTTGAAAAGGAAGTAAGTGGTAACATGACGGGTGACAGGATAGAATGGAAGAAAAAAACGTGTTGCACCGACCCCAAATTACACGGGACAAAGGCAGGAAGATGATGATGGTATAAACTTTTTACAGTGGTTGTATATACGCAAAAAGTAACCAATTAATGCAAAAAGATTTTATCATTCAAATGACCTTTTAATGGCCTTTTCTTACTTAATTCTACACCAATCAACTTTTGGGTACAAAAAAGACTACACTGGTAGGATTGCAACAAAAATAAATATTTATTATTTAAAATTGCAGGTTTTTTGATAATTCCATGATCATAAAACCTACGATGTATTGTATATTTTTTATACAGGATATTTATTTTTGTAAGAAAATCTAATGACCTAAAATATGATAAATTTTTAAAAGTCATAGAGTAAAAGTTGTTGTTTATGATGTTAGTGCCTGGGGCCCAAGTCTGCTATTTTTATAAATTCGTCATTCCAACACGATCCCATTGTCATTTTGCTAAAAGTTCGTAATCTGCTAAATCATAATGATCGATCATTGATCGGTCAATGATCTCGTAATAGAGTGGTGGTAGAATGACAATATCGAGCTTATTAAAACCAATAACTGCATAATAACGTTCTAATGGTAGGTCACTGATCAAAACCACTGTCAAAAGTTTTGCAAATTCGGTATTTAGCGTCAGATATTCATTTGTAAATATCTGACGTTAAATACGATGAGATGTACGAAATTACCATTTTAAGCCACTTCTTTCAACGAATTGTCAGTGGTTGACCATTGGAAAGTCATTATGACGCCATTATATTAGTAGATTACCAAAACTTGTCAAAATCAACAATTATGAAGTCAATGATAGACCATTCTTATACTTATTAATATAGTAAAAACTTGAGGCCCAGGATAACGTCGATCGGTACAGTCAGCAAATTATATAACTTACAGTTAGATGTAAACTTTATTACCAAAAAAATTTTAGTTGGTAGAATAGAAATAAAATGAAAACTTTTATTTAATTTTGTCTAAAAACTAGTAAAACAGCCGAACATAAAAAAATAATGTGGATTTTTCTGCTTTATACGATTTCTTATAAACGTTTTTTGGCACATATTGGAATTGAATATAAAGAAAGTGTTCAAATAGAGCTCTTAATCGAGCGCTCACATATATATTGGAAATTCTAAAAATAAAAGGAAACTGATTACATTTCTTTTTTTGGATGTAGATTATAATGAAATGTGTGAGCATATGGTATTAAGGGTACTTGAATAATAACCATATATTATAAGTGACAAAATGTGTTTTTTATTTTCCGACTAAATGACTTCTCCCGCTCTAGGGTGAAGCGAGAGCACGTGTCAGACTTTTACTGACTAAAACCATTGTTCCTTCTTTTGCCGGTAACTCTGAAACATTATCACAGTCCTAGCAGGTATTGGCCCTACTTCAGAAACTGCTAACTTATGAACAAAATATTATTCCTTAGGCCATATAGGTACAGGTATACTTTCCCTAAACAATTTATTAAAAAAAAATCCTTTTGATAGCCTTCGATGTACCACTCACAAATCTATATATAGCGTAATAATGCATAGCATAATCAGACATTAAATTTTCCCACTGATGGGTCTCAAGCCTACTCTCTAGGAGAAGGAATCCAACGGTCTCCGTGGTCTACCACGCGGGCCCAGTGCGGGTTAGTCAATGTCACATTTCTGCGAATTTTTGGTTCTAGGACATGCCGGTTTCCTCACGATCTTTTCCTTCACAGTTTTCAGAGCAGTGGTGAGGAAATAAATTACACAAAGTAATACGCCTGCCATGGTTTGACGCCTACAACTCGTCGAGGCCGTTACCGCTCGGCCACCACTGCTCACACAAATCAACATTATAACGTATTGCCCAAATAAACGTAATAGGTACACGGTAAAGTAGTTTCCCTATAAAAGGGTAGATGAGTAAATAATGGCACAGTCGTCGACCAAATGAACCGCAGCTAATACAATTTATTGGTGATTTGGGTCCATTCGGTCATTCCTACAAATTCGGTTTGATTTCCTAATTATTTTTCTTTGACTTTGTTTACTTCTGGGAGAAAAGAAAAGAAACGAAACCACATAAAAGGATATGTTATTTCAAAATGATATAATTTAATATGTTTTAACGGCGTTTGTTCTCCCATTGTCCTTCTATTGTGTCTCTAATAACGGTATTCGAAAGGTTAAGATGATAAAATATAATATTATACAACATTATCTTTAGTGTATACGAAACCTAAATAAATACTTATAATTAGTTCAGTACTTAAGAGGGTCCTTCTCCACTCGCTTATCGTGTCAAAGTTCATACAAAATAGGAGATTTTCAGAGGTTTTTACTGGATTAGTTTTACACAAATTTAGAAATTGGTTTCTTTAGAAACCTAGATAATATCCACAAGATACTGTGTTTCTAAAATATCTAATGAAAAGTGTGTAATAACGTCATAATCAGTTATGAGCGGTTGTATGAAAAACAGTGAAAATGTGAGTCGTGATGCACCACCTTAACTGAATCGATTCGAATAATTTATACACTATGTTATATTTTTCCTTAGGCTAGCTAGCTAGGAGTATTCTAGACTTCCTGGAAGCCTCCAGGCTAAAAGAGTTACTGTAACAAAGTGGCGAGTCACAATAGATCTTTTAGATCGCAGTGACTACATCCCCTACACTACGGGAGATGCATAGCCACTTATCTTCAAAAATAATAATAATATAATTTTCCTTTCAATAAAGGCCACAAATAGGACACAACCGCCACTAAGTACAACACAGGTCACGGCAGATCATATCGAGCATCAGGTGCAGCGCACAGCTGGATACTTGAGCCAAATGGCCCGGTGACCATGTATTTGTGCGGACAAACAGTTACAAACTGGTTAGCTTATAACTTTGTGAGTTTTCATGATACAATTATGAAATTTTGCACATAGATTCTTTACATAAAAATACAAGACACGTGTTTCGGGTTTTGTATATACTAGATCTAGTGTTGTAAGTAGTGGTGGTACACGCCTTCCACCCGTTTTACCCTTACTCCGACCCTCAACAATCTGTTACAGTAGTAGGCATGTTATTTATGAAGAATGAAAAACTAGTTAGTGTGTGTAATGTTCGAGGTATAAGTTATTGTTTACGCTAATTATTTGCAGATGCGCCTTCTGGGACGTTAGAGTCTTTAAGTCTGGAACGAATGGCACCATTTGCGCGTCATTAACTTTCCTAAAATCTGAAGGTAATCATCATCTTCCTGCCCTTATCCCGTTTTATTTGGGGTCGGCGCAACATGTTTTTTTCTTCCATTTTGTCCTGTCACTCGTCACGCTATCACTAACTCCCTTTTCATTCATATCACTTCTCACACCATCCATCCATCTTTTCTTTAAAATCTGAAGGTAATATCACACTTATATTAAAGACGAAAGTTTGGTAAGTTGTGTATGTTTATTTCTTCTTTGCGCTCAAATGGCTGAACGGATTCAGATGTTACTTGGCACACGGGTAGACCATATCCTGAAAGCTTGTGGTCACTCCTAGTATATCTATATTTATATACTAGCTTTGGGCAGCGACTCCGCTTGCAAGGGTACATACTCCTGCAATAAAAATGTCCTATGTGCTATTGGAATAGCGCAAAGGAGATCCTGGAGGACATGATCTATGTCAAACATCCAAATCCGGTCAGCCGTTCAATCGTGAAGAACCAACAAACATAGGTACACTCACAAACTTTCATCTTTATGATAATTGTGTAGATATTAATTTCATGTACACCCAACGCTTAAAAACGAAAAGGAAAAAACTGATTAAGGGGATGCAACTCGACATACATTTTCACTGTTTTTCATACAACCCCTCTAACGCGATTATGACGTTATTACACATTTTTCATTAGATATTTTGGAAACTCAGTATCTTGTGTATATTATATCTAGGCTTCTATTGAAATTAATTTATAAATTTGTATTAAACTAATCCAGTAAAGACCTCTAAAAATCTGCTATTTTGCATGAACTTTGACACTTCATAATTTAGTCAAAAGTTAAAAAAGTATATCAATAGATAGCCTTGCAAATTTTATCAAGATTCTAAATGTTGTCAATTTTTTTCAAAAACTTTTAAGGGTTTAAAAAAACGACGTATTTCCTGGAACAAGTTTTGTAAAATATTCGAATAAATCATGGAATTACCGAATGCTAACAGAGTTTTCAGGCGGTTACTCTCTTTTTCAGCGTTGCTTTTTCATCAAACATCGCGTTCGATTGAGTTAGAGGAAGCAACAAGCTTTTAAACCATGCTTGATGTTGACGATAAGCGAGTGGAAAAGCAGCCTCCGAACGCCAGCATTGGCTCTCTCATTGTCTTTCGGTTGTGTGTATCTAATTACGATATTCGAAAGGTTACAACCACAACTTAGCTGCTTATTTCAAAAGAAATTTCTTCCAGCAGATCTGCGACTAAAGAGTTGGGTGAAAGATATGGACAAAGTGTGTACGAATAGATTAGGAAACTTAAAATAGACTGTAATAACTTAACTAACCAATATAAAAATAGAAGTTAAAAGCAATGCTAATATATAATATAAATGCGAAAATAACTTTTTGTGAGCGGCGAGATTGATCGAACGAGTAACCGCGACCCAGGATCTCAAAGAGCCTGAAGAAATGCCAAAATGAAAAGAAATAGAAAAACAAGAAAAAAAGAATACACAGGTGGGTTTTAGTCAATAAAGTCTAAGGTTAGAACTACATTAGACCAACGCACACGTGTAACACGCCTGATTTGTACTTAAAACGACGACGCGTGGCGTGTTTCAAGTGTAGCTCTACGAGTTTAGTTTCCATATAAAATGTATGGAAACCGACGCACCCAGATCGGCGCGTGTGGCACATGTATGAACAGTGTAGTTCTATGGTCTACCGGCTTTAACCACACCGGGGGAAGTTATTAGTATTACCTATCTGTAAAGTTTTTACGTTTAAACCGCTGAGTCAATGTCGATGGTTTTTGACAAAGATTAGACTTTACGTAAGGACATGAGGTATTTGAAGTAACTATTCTATCCAGCCAAAATCGCACATTGGTGTCTGCGACTTTTTCGGTAGTAATCATTATAATGATGCGTAGGGACTTAAATTTAAAATTTAATTATATTACTTGCTGCGGTCAGTACTTTGGTACTTATAAATAATTGATTACTATCGGAATATTAAATGTTGAAGATAGACAATAGTATGTAGTTCATGAAAAAGTTCATTACAATTTTTAATAAGTGATTTAAGTACTTTTCTATCTTTATTATGCCAGAATATTAATTTTACTACTATTGCGAACCAAAAAATGTTAAAGAAGGGTTTAATTAAGCTGTTGCATAAATATAATAAGAAAAAAAAAGAAAAAAATAACGCACGAAATTTAAGAAGGACTCCACAAGGTGGACCAATGACTTGGTGAGAGTCGCGGGAATCTGATAGATGCGAAACGTACAGGAGCGGTCATTATGGCGGCACTTGGAAAGCCTACTGGGGCCAGGGTTATCCGAAAGGGAACTCGAGCCCCGGTATGAAGGCTAGAAGGAACGGGGTGGGTTTTTATTTAGTATGAGTCTGAGACTATCCCCAATATCTCACACTCACACAGAGCGTCAGTGTTTTACCCACCATAAAAAATAGGCCTCGGCCTCAGGCCTTCGGCTGATAAGACTGACCTTTTCTTTCTCAAATGCACTGCATTAAGTCCTCACAATATGCACTAATTTTCAAAACAATATGCGTACGAGGTTGAACAAAACATTAATAAAGATTTCCAATCAAGGTTGGAGAAGATAAGATCTTGTATTCATTCAGACGTTTTCAATTTAATTAGATGAACGCCAAGGTTACTAGTTCAATGCCAATGTCATGATATTATTTATTCATTTAAATTGTATGTACTGTGATTTAAAATGCAACAAGGTATTTTATACAAGTCAACCTTTGAGTTTAAAAAGACGACACAGTGGTAGATGTGCTCAATATTTTTTATAATAGAATTCCATATCATTAAGATTAGGTTCTTACTACGTAATGATAAAACAAACTTACATAAACTAAACAAGTTGTTAATGAATTATTTTTTTTCATAGCAAGCTTTTATAGCTCGGTATACCTATAAAAATAATACACTCAAGACGAGCCCAAATTCGATGGGGTTGTATCATTTAACTACAAAGTTCCTATAGTCACCTTCTGGTTCCAGTATCACTCGAGCCCAAATTCGATGGGGTTGTGTCGTTTAACTACAAAGTTCCTACAGTCACCTTCTGGTTCCATCATCAGATCAGCTCTAAGTCATAATAATTTTGCATTGTCATCTGATTTACACGTGCATGCAAAATTTCAGATCATTCGATAACCGGCAAGTGGGTCAAATTTAATTTGCAAGATTTGATTACAGACAAACATCGGGACAGGTGACACTAAATAAAAGCTTGTAATGATAACAGATCTCGTTCAAAACACTATACTGCACACCAAAACACAGCTTGGCTTTACTTGGCTCAGAAGGCTGCCCAGCTTAAAATGGACTTAGAATGAGAGGTCTAGTTCATGCCGATCGAGTGCTTAGTCGGTAAAAACAAAGCTTATGCCAAACGCACGACTAGGGGAAAAGTTTTCCTTAAACATTGGCAAGAAGTGGCTCAGAGTCGGGATCAATATAAGGAATGGAATGGAGGTCTTAGCCCAACAATGAGACAGTATAGGCATAGCCGGGCACCGTTAATCAAATAGTTAACTTCGTTAATCATTAATTTTAAAAAATAAGCTTCGTTAAACGTTAAAGCGTTACATTTCGGAAGAATTAACGCAAGTTAACGTTAATCATTAATCCCTTAATATCTGTAAAATTGCATCTTTATATCGTTGCGTTGGTGAACTTATAAAACCTGTTGAAAAGGTTTTGGAAGTTAACAGGCTAGGCACAAAACAAAATACTTGTATAATTCAAATGTGTAATTTTATCGTCGGGCATAAGGTGCATATTCCCCTTCATGAATATTAACATGTTGAAGTTCTCGTCTGAGTCGTCTATTAGGCATTGGATTAACGATTAACGGACTTCTGCATATTAACGGAAGTTAACGTGTCCGTTAACATTTTAAAAAGTTAACTTAAAAGTTAATTCGTTGATCAAAATGTTAACTTTGTTAATTAACGATTAACGGATTAACGAGTTAATGCCCAGTTATGAGTATAGACTAGATATAATAATAATAATAGAGCAAACTAACTTTGAGATGACTTTAAGTAGGTCAGTTCCGATTTTTCCTCTTGAATGAAAATGTACTCTCAGCTTTATCATATTACGGATTGTAGAGGCATGTTAACAACTATTCAAATGCTTCAAAACTCACTTAACAGTCTTTTAACTAACGTCGAATTAGGTTTCACTCAATTGTTATCTGTTAAAGGTTTCGTGAAGTATACCCCCAAATATAGAACACAAACTTTCCATCTTATAGAAAGTTAAAAACTATAAGTTGATAAGTACATTTAGTATGGACGGGTAAATGATTATAATATTTTGAAGAGGAAAATGTTTGCTCCACTTTGCTAACAATCTCATTACCATACTAGAGGCCACCTACTTAATAAATTGTGTTTGTGTCGGAACTTACCGAGCATTCTGATGACTCTTCTCTGTGATGCTCCGTTCCTGTACTGCATCTGCCCAGTCGCTCTCTCATTACTGTCCACCGAGAGCTTTTTCACGGGGTGCAACACGCGAGAGGTCCGCAATTTAATACCTATCAGTGCATACAATACTGATATCATCGACATAGGCACCACGAAGAACACGAAACTAGAGATAACGAACACTTGATGAACACCCACACCCTTCACTGTACACGCGCTCACATTCTGCCCATTATCCACATACGACACTATACCGAACTGCATCGCTTGCGGCACGGCCGTGCACAACGCGCACACCCATATAGCTATAATGAACCGCACAGCTCTTGACAGCTTCGACATGGTGTGTGACATGAAAGGTCGACATATCGCTATGTACCGTTCCACCGTAAACGCGGTTATTGTCAACACGGTCGCGTTAGCCGACGTCTCCGACGCCAGGCCGATGGCGATGCAGTGTGCCTCGCCCAACGGGTACGTGTCCGGATTCCACAATCTGTGCACTTCAAACGGTAAGCCACATACTAACAATATGAGGTCTGAGATCGCCAAACTAAACAGGTAGAAGTTAGTGGCTGTGTGCATGGACCGGTTCCGGGCGATGACGACGCAGGTGCTGGTGTTGCCGAGGATCCCGGCCACGAAGATGACGACGTAAGTGACGGTGAGTGGCACCACCAGATCCAACGCGTACTGTTCGTCGTAGGATGCGGGGTGGCTCGTCACGTTCGTCGTGTTCAGAACGAACGGGTCCTCATAGTCGTCGATGCTCGGAGGCGCTGGTAAGGTCATTTTACCTGTAAACAAGAAAAACTAGTTTATATCGAAGATAAACTAAACCCCTATAAAATAAAAATACGGAGGCTGAGGTTAAAGTCCTGCGCGTAACCAGTTCGAGTGTTTATTTATATAGAGTTAACACAATTATGAAGTCCATCAGTACTGGCGTGAATAAATTATACCTTATGATGATGTAGAGCCATAACACGGTATGTTCACACTGCTACAATATACTATTTTATTAAACTCATTGTGGTTTAGTGCACGTAAACATCTTGAAGGTCACCCACTAATTGGCCGTTAACACGACCAAATTACTGATTAGAACGCGATTAACTTTGTAGGTGGGGGGAGGGTGGACACACGTAACGTAATCAATTTTCTAATTTAGCTGTTTCTTAGAGAAAATGTTTACTTGTGTCAAAATGTCGTCAAATCGTGGCTTAGAATAAATTGACCCGAGTGGCACTAGAATTGCTTAGAAGTAAGCAATTCTAGTGTAGTAACCAAACCTAAGCTAACCAGTTTAAGATATTTTAAAACTAATTTTGAATTCTACAGATCCTAGTGATCTGAGGACGATACTCTCAAGGTCAGCACAAATAAACTAGATTTGAAGGATTTATAACTATTTATATTCATATCTACTATTTTAATTTACGAAAATACGTTTAAGAAATGCAAGTCATTCCAAACAATTTTATCGTGGGATGTAAATCAAAAATATTAATAATTTTTAAACTATTTTAAGAAGTGACACATGTTAAACCTTTCGAATACCGCAATTAGAAACACAATAGAAAGACAATGAGAGAGCGAGTGCGTTGCGCCTCCGTGAGCACCGGAGGAGTAGACGTCAGGAGGGGCCCAGCTGTGTTGAAGCCTACTGGGGCCAGGGTTATCCAAAAGGAAACTCGAGCCCCGGTATAAAGAGGCTAAAAGGAACGGGGTGGGTTTTTAGTCAGTAAGAGTCTGACACTATCTCCCGCTTTAGAGTGGGAGTTGTCATGATTTTTGCCCACCTTAAAAAAAAGGAGTAGACGTCTTTCTGCTGAAATGATGATTACGATGAATCTACAAATACCTGTTTTTATTTAGTAGCAGTATACAACGTGTAACGTTAAATGCGCAAAACCTCAGACCCCCCAAATGATTTTTAATTCGATTGACCTAATTATGTAAGAAAAAAAAACAATTAAAAACAATATAAGGTTTTATGAGCAGTTTAGTTTGTTTAAAATTCATATCTGCATTTAAATAAGAACTTTTATTATCCCGCGTATGCGAAAATTTGATTGGATTACAACTATTTGTGTTTGTTTAATTATTTGGGCGGGTTTGCGCACGTGATGGCTTAACCTATTCATAAATAGACAGGTCGAAGTTTTTGATGAAGATTTTTTTGAAAAATGTAACCTTTATTAAAAAGTGGTTTAATTGATTCTGCTCGTAATTCTGATCAAACTAATTTCAGGTTTTGCGCATTTAACGTTATACCTTGTATAATGGTGTTAGATTTGCAATAGCTAAAAACCTGTTTTTCGGTGTACGTATAAACAAGGAATATCCTGAGGGAAATCATAAGAACTGGAACCCTTAAAGCAATCAACTAATAACGAATAAGAAAACCAATCGTATTTCCTCCGGGTACCTAGGTCCTGTCCCTATTCCTTGATATACAAGTTAATTCAATCAACTATATGTGTACCTCCACTTTCGAATTTACATACAGAGGTACCGCGTTAAAATGGAGAGGCAATTTAAAAAAAAGTTTTCAATTTTTTATTTTCACGTTTGAAAAATATTTTTTTATTTACCTAATGTCAATAAGGTGTCGATTGGTAGAAAATACCTAAGGCGCTTTTGTACAGTATTATTTATTCGTGCATAAATTTTTAATAAATTAATATCAAAAACCTTGGACTTGTTAACTTTTTAACAGCTTTGACATTTTAATTTTTAAATACCGATGAAACTAATCCGTGTTTAAAAAAAACAATTTAAACTTATATTTTGTACCCGTTATACCAAAAAAATGTATATCACTACATGTAATAAAACAAAGTCGCTTTTTCTGTCCCTATATCCCTATGTACGCTTAAATCTTTAAAACTACGCAACGAATTTTGATGCGGTTTTTTTTAATAGATAGAGTGATTCAAGAGGAAGGTTTATATGTTTAATAGCATCCATTAAATAGTGGAGAAACACACGAGCGAAGACGGGGCAGGTGGCTAGTAATAAATACATCCAAGATATAATTATATTAAAATGACTTATCGATTTAGAGAACAGTAGTTACCGAGTACTATCGGCCCCGACTTAAGAGTTGTAGATCGCGGGTTCTAACCAAGCCATTTATTTATCACCATTGTTCTCAAAACGGTGAAGGGAAACATCGTGAGGAAACCGGCATGACATAGAACCAAAAAATCGAAAACGTGACATCCACCAACCCGCACGTGGCCTGCGTGGTAGATTACGGCCCATTCCTTCTCCTATAGAGGTAGTCTGAGTCCCAGCAGTGGGAACATTAAAAAGCTGATTATGCTTATTATGCTAATTGATTTATATTAATAACATTGTTCAGACATCTTTGTTTTCCATACGTCGCAATAGTAATTAAATTAGCAGATCAGCGTATCTTCTATTTCAACTGTCGAAAAAAGTAAATACTGAAACACTCTTAATGGCGTATCATGGATTGGTATCCTCGGTTTTGCGTTATGGTGTTGTTTTTTGGGGACAGTCAACAAATCGAGAACTTGTTTTTAAAATGCAAAAGAGATGCATACGATCGATGTTTGGTTTAAGACGGACTGACAGTTGCATTCCATATTTTAAAAAATACAATATTTTAACCTTTCCTGCTTTGTATATCTTGGAGACTTCTTTGTTTGTAAAAAATAATCCCCACTTATTCAAAAAAATGGCCACAGTAAAGAAATTACCCATACGTGCTCAATATATGAACACATTATGCAATGTTAAATGTAAAACTGCACTGATGAAGAAAAGTTTCTTTGGTATTGCTCCCCAAGTTTTTAATAAATTACCCGATGTAATTAAATGCATGCCAGTACAAAAGTTCAGAAACACTCTACAGAAGCTGTTACTTGAAAAATGCTATTACACATTAGACGAATTTCTGAATGACAAATTTATTTAATGTGAATTCTGGAATTATAATTGTGTTATCATTTAATTTTATTTTATTATAATGCAAATGTAATTTAAATATTTATTACAATTAGCAAATTTTTTTTTTTTTTTTTTGCTGACATTCTATTTTTTTATGACATTTGGATTATTTAAATTATTTTGACATATGTAAATTGCTGACATTATTTTACTTTTTATTTTTTTTTTGTTTAAGTTTTGACAATTTTTATTTGCTGACATTGTATTTTTTTTGTATCACGACTAATTTAACTGTGATCACATCAGCACTATTTTGTATGCCTTTCGGCGGGACATGGGTGGGACCACACACTACCTATATAATTATAAGATCATTGTACCCTGTGTTCACAAATAATAAATGAATTTGAATTTGAATTTGAATTTGAATTTGAATTTGAATTTGAATTTGAATTTGAATTTGAATTAGTTTGTTTTCATTTGTTTTTTATTCAATCTTTTTGTAATAAGTTTTTTTCTTTTTATTTGTGACTCATATTGAAATTTAAATTTATATTATAGATGTGATTTTGTAATTAGCCACTGTGAATATTGTGCATGCCTTTAATTGATTTGTTTACACAGAATGTAATATGCTCTGAATACTCAATCTAGAATATTATTTTGTGAACAAATTGTTAGTGTGCCTTATTATTAACATTAAAAAAAAATGTTTCCCACCAACCGAGGGTTGTCCTTGGGTGCACTAGTAGCATAGCGCATACAGGGATAATAGTCGGTTGGTAGTACGTTTCATAAAGAGTTTGTAGGGGCCTCGGCGAGTTAGCTTCGGCCTCCCGTACGCCTTCCAAAGCTCCAAAATTTATTTCAAGACCCTGGGGTCTTGAGATAAATAAATATATAATAAACGTAACTAGTTATTTATTATTTCAATAAGATCAACAAATTATATAATTAATTGATTTAAATTAAACTAATTGAAACTAACTTAAAAAATAAAAGCCTTACAAAACTAAAAAAGAATATATTTTTTTTTTTTTACCTTTCGACAGCGAATAAATTTTTCGAGATTTTTCGATTTTAAATTGCTTTTTTTTTAGTTCTATAAACGTAACTAAATTTGAAATCAGAACAACGAGGTACTCTGTGGTCATATTTAAAAAATTTCCGGTATTTTAGCAATGATCTCGTTGACACTTATCTTTATATATAGCGGAAAACTTCAGAACAACTGGTGAAGTAGACGAACAAGTTCGATAAAGTTGTAATACTTAATGATACCTTTTAAGAACTTTAGTAAAACCCTTTTAATTCTTCAAACAGTCTAGATTCAGTACCACAACTGACTAGACTAGTACAATCTGCCTGCTGCGGTCTTATAATTTAAGTCTCTTCAAGACAAGAGGGAATAGGCTCATAAATTAGTGCGCTTCACCATTTGAGATTTCAACACCCTATTAATTTTAAGTTTCTTATGGTTTTTTTTTTTTATTTTTGGTGCACAATAAATAATTTATCTATTTATTTATCAACACTGCTTACCATCAAGTGGGATCGCAGTCAAGCACTAGTTTATATCAAGCCTATTCAGAAAGAAAATGCAGTAACTATTTCTACTGGTTCAGTAGTAACATGAATGATAAGTTTAGATAATAAATAATGATAAGTGATGAGCGGTGGTGATGTTTTAATGATGAGTTCAATTTAAGTTTAGTTTTTTTTAGAATGATATTATTTTCATAAGTACCTACTTTTTAAAAGGAGGATTTTTTTTTTAGTAATTTCGTTCCTCCAAAAACTCAATCTGTTGCTTACGACTTCCTAAAAAAGGGTAAATTATTCTGGTCAAGAGACAACTCACAACCCATACCGTTGGATATAGAAGTATAAACTTTTGTACAACAATCCCCTATGTGTTGTACAAAGTTCCTTAAAGGGGTTAAATAAGGGATGAAACTTAGAATAGACAGACGTTTGTAATTTTTGTCGATGGGGCATCCCATCGGGCACAAGGTTTATACACACAATAATTCGGTGTCCCTTTCAAAACTTGTTAATTACAATGTGTCTGAATTATTGCACACACAATATTGTACTTTACCCTTGTCAAAACTTTCACTTTGGGGCACGGTCCAGTTTTCATAATGTTTCAAATACATTATGAAAATCATAAAGTACCTACAGAGAAACATCGTCAAAATAGTTTTAAAACTTAAGTTTTTAAAATTGTAGCGATATAATATTCTACGTTAGATTTCCATCGTCGATCATACATACCATCGCTAACTATCAAGTGAGAAAGTGGTCAAGCACAAGTTTATGATTAACTAGCTTTTGCCCGCGGCTTCGCCCTCGTAAAAAAAAACCTGTCATTCAGGAATAAAGCAGCTTTTTATCGAAGAAAAATTTTAGCAATCAGACCAGTACTTCCAAAGATTACCTCCTAAAAAACAAAAAACATAAAAAGAAACTACCTCTTTATTATATTAGTGTTCCTTTTACTCGACAGGTATGTGCATGAAAGAGATGGTTATATGAATAACAACATCCGAAAAATAAAATCAATCGCGCATAGGAACAGCGTAACCACAAGAATAATACTATAGTGTAGATAAAACAAATAAAATAAATAGATACAATGTAAATGATTAACAAAAAGCCAGTTCCATGTCACGGAAATATCTTGAATTCTCTAAAATTGCCTTTAATTGGTTTTAACATTATTGAAATATATTCAAAAGTAAACATGATATGAACATAATCTGAATTAGTTGTTTACCTCCCTATATTTCTGTTGACATGTGAAGGTGTCAAGTAAATATCAATCACTAGCTTTAGTCAGCGGCTTTGCTCTCATGGAATTAGTACTTCACATTATAATAATAACCTAGATAACATATAGACACAATCCAGAAATTCTGATGAAGCTTATATTTTCAAACATCCATACATCAATCCACACTGACTTTCATAATATAAGCAGAATAAGACATATTAAAATAATTTATATAAGCTTCTGCTTGCGGCTTTGCCCGCGTAAAAATAATTCGCTACCACAGATATAGATAGACATAGATAACCTATTATGTAATACGAATATTTTGTTTTTCTCAAATTATCTGTTTCCAAGTTTGAGATTACAGAATCATAATCAGAATCAGAATGATTTATTTGTAAACATAGGTGTGTGAGGTGTTACAAATAGGTAGATTCTCCATGTTTTTCCCAGAGGCGTACAAATATATATAACTAACATTGTCTGTTTTCATTTAACTTCTAAGATTAAGTACATTTTTACATCAAAAATATAAATTCAAAATTAATTGGTACATTATTGCAAACCTAATTAAATTAGTTATTTATTTATATTACTATTTATGTACACACAAAACAACAAAAAAAGATAATACATAAGAGACAAAGAGAAAGAAATTTCTTAAAAAAAAAATGTCATATTTCTACTATTAATATCAAATATTTAGGACCATCGAAATAGGTCAGGAGATATGTTATTTTCTTATGTACATTTTTATAACACTTACAAAGGGTATAGTTTTTTTTTTTAATTAATTACACATATAACTGCCGTCTGACTAGCGCTATACACGATGCAGACTGAGCGCGAAAATGGCCACTTACGATTTTTGTACGTAAGCTAGGCACGCATTTATGCTCGCGAAGTAGTTGCTCTAGCGTTATCTATTTGTCTATCTATATCAGTGGTCGCTACATACAAACTATGGATCCCCGTTTCGGCCCCAAAAATGTATTATAGATAATCCTTTTTTTATCTCCCCCCGCTGCTGAGCACGTTTGGTGGATTACGACCCAATGCCTTTCTTATAAAAGGAGGCCTGTTTTGCAGCATTTGTAAAATTTTAAAGCCATTTGTGATTATGCATTCTTATTCTTTGTATAGGTACATAATACAAGAAACTTCTGTGCTTCAGCGCTCTAGGTCCAAGGTGAGCCAAACCTGGCTATTTCAAAAATGTGTAAATGAAAAACCTCTATAAGTGATAAAAAGTTCTTGGTCCTTTGAGCTCCCAGTTACCCAAGTTTCACTCTATAGAACATAAGTTTAGAAAATACTAGTTTAGCAAGCAGCTTCGCCCACGTACGTAAAATATGGCCTATGCCACTCAGAAATAAAGCAGTTTTGTACCGGTGCAAAAATTTTACCAATGGCTAGAGCTAAAGGAGGTAATCTCAGAAAGTACTGCTCCCCTAGCCAAGTTGCTAATCTGCAATAATTAACGCTAGTAGAAAGCTTCAAATGTACGGGAATGACGCTTAGTCACGTGGTCAGAACAAAAGAATCGGCAACAAGGTCAACTCGAAGCGTTCGACGCAAGCGAAACGGTTGTCACTTGGCTAGGGGGGCTGGTCCTTTCAGAAATTACCTCCTACAAACAACAAAAAAAACTTGACCTCTTTACACTAACAATGTAGAAAACTATGTAATGATATTAGATACGAGTAGCATGATATCTAACATCATTACCTAGAATGTAATTTATGTTAATATTACGATTCTATTGTTTTACAAATGATTTTCTATTTTAATATCCCTTTGTAGTAGAACAATAAAAGACGGCAGGTTTGGTAATGAAACGTTAATGACGTCATAAATGACACATTCAATCGCACACTCCGACCCTCATGTTGATAACACGTGCTTCTAAACATGTTTGTTTTGCTACTCGTATATCCCTACTAATATTATAAATGCGAAAATAAAACAAGCATTTTGGCACGTTCAAGGGTGTGGGTAGGTATAGCTTTCAGTTATAGTGAGAGAGAAGTGAAGTCATACACAATGCTTCACTTCACATTTTGCAGTTAACCCTTCAGATACCGTCAATTAGAGACACAATAGGAAGACAATAGATGCGCGGCCACCGGTGGTCGCTTGGGGATTCATGAATTAAAGAAAGAATGAGGTGAAGTCTTACATACTGCTTCACTACACATTTTTCAGTTAAAGAGATAGTGAGAGAAATGAAGTCGTACATACTACTCCACTATATATTTTTTAATTAGAGAGAGAGAGAGAGAGTGTGAAAGAAATTAAGAGGGTTCTTCACTCGCCTTTTGTAGACAGCGAAAATGGTTTAAAAGCTTGTTACTTCATTTAATGCAAACCAACGCGATTTTTGACGAAAAGGCAACGCAAAAAAGAGAGATAACGCCTGTAAACTCTGTTTATATTTGGTAATTCCGAGATTTACTCGAAAATTTCACAAAACTTGCTTTTTTTATTATTGATAGGCTCGCGTTTGACCACCATCGCACCTCATCTCATCTCATCTCTCTTGCTCCAGAAAATAGCTGTTTTTTTTAAACCCTCAAAAGTTTTTGGAAAAAGTTGTCGTCATTTAGAATCTTAATAAAATTTGCAAAGTCTCTAGAGGTTTACTTTTTTGACTTTTTTAATTTTTAGGCAAATTATGAAGTGTCAAAGTTCATACAAAATAGAAGATTTTCAGAGGTTTTTACAAATTTAGAAATTGGTTTCTTTAGAAACCTAGATAATATCCACAAGATACTGTGTTTCCAAAATATCGAATGAAAAACAGTGAAAATGTGAGTCATGACGCACCACCTTAAGTCTTACATTCTGCTCTGCAACACAATTTTCAGTTTAGAAAAAGAGAGAGTGAGAGAAATGAAATCTTACATTTTGCTCTCCTACGCATTTTTTCAGTTGGAGAGAGAGTGTGAGAGAAGTGAAATCATAAACACTGCTCCACTACACGTTTTCAGTTAGAGACAGAAAGAGAGAGATACAAGTAAAGTCTTACACACCTACTGCTCCACTACGCATTTTTCAATTGGAGAGAGGATGTGAGAAAAATAAAGTCATACACTGCTCCACTGTGTATTTTTCAGGAAAAGAGAGTGAGAGAAGTGAAGTTTTACATACTACTCCGCTACGCATTTTTTAGTTTGGAGAAAGTGTGTGAGAAGTGAAGTCTCACATCCTGCTCTACTACGCATTTTTACTTTGATATTTCGTATATACACCGTTCAATAAGATGATGGGATGGGATGGTGTGAGAAGTGATATGAATGAAAAGGGAGTTGCGACGTGCAACAGGATAGAATGGAAGAAAAAAACGTGTTGCGCCGACCCCAAATAAAACGGGATAAGGGCAGGAAAATGAGATGATGATGACCGTTCAAGACTCTATTTTAACCCTTTACAGAATGCGTAAACAAACTTGCGTAAGTGTAGCGGGACAAGACATTGCATGATTTCTCATCTAAAAAATAGTTGTAGATAGTTCGATGGCCAATAGTAAACGACTAAATTATTACCTACCGACCGCAAGAACTAAATATTTATATCTCTTCGTCTTTTTAATCAATTCAGCGCAGACCGAACTATTATTAGAATTAATCTTCTCATCTCATAAATAATCAGGTATATATGAGATGAGACTAAAAATGATCAATTACGTCTATGATTTCCTTAGATCCCATTAGGAAATCAAACAATACAAACTGATTGCATAATACCCGTGCCTCAGAACTTCTTCAAAGAGATGAAACTACATATTATTCGCAGCTTGAATGCTGCAAATAATATTAAGTTTCATCTCTTCTAGTTTCTAGGGTAGAATTTTATAAAATTTTCCATTGGCAAGATACCATAATAATATTATATAGAGGTAAAGTTTGTTTTTTTTTTTGTTTGTAGGAGGTAATCTCTGAAAGTACTGGTCCGATTGCAAAATTTTTTTTACTAATAGAAAGCTGTTTTATTCCTGACTGACATAGGCTATATTTTATGTACGCGGGCGAAGCCGCGGGTAAAAGCTAGTTATTAATATTTTATTGAGGAAATTTTTTTTGTTAGTTTATCTCTGAAAGTACTGGTCCGATTGCTAAAATTTTAAAAAGCTAGTATTTTATTTTGAGAATAAATACCTACAGCTGACGTTATAGACTGCACAAATGAACGAAAACTTGTTGGGGCAGTCGTAACCTGCCACTTTAATGACTAGATGCTATAATTAGCTCAAAGCACTAGTCTAGTGTAATTTAGGTTTAACCTGGGCTTGGTGGAATAACCCGACCAACGCATAAACAATATCGAGACTTCGACAGCCACGAAAAAACGAACAAAAAGCAAGATTTGTAAGCGAAATAAATGCGAATATTCCGCGTCGTGCCATATGCAAACTAATTAGCAATTTAAATTTTAAAATTCCCTGTTTTTAATGTGGCAAGTTTTTTGATTCATCGAAAATTTTGTTGTATAAACACTCTGTCTCCATAAGTACCGGTCACACATGTTTAAATTTTTACTGGGGGCAGCTATAACCATAAAAGATAATAACCAAACGCCCTTGGCTCTGTACCTACCAGTTTAACAACATGTCATTTTAAAATTAGCTGATTCGAGCGATTTTATAGTTTCTTGTATTCAATATACAATTACTCCTCCATATATAGAGGCAAACACAAAACTCACCCAAGTATTAATTATAATTAAATTTTAGATAACTTCATCAACATAAACTTTGTTTTCTATATGATTTGCCTAAATAATATTAACTAGTCCTAACTCAATTTTCTGTAGTGAATAGCGGCATGTGCTGAAAACTAGTTTATACCTACTTTGACTATGGACGCTGTCGAAAAATATATTAATAAGCCTGATTGTCAACAATGATAAAATAGTTCTGAACCTTTTTTCACCTGATGGTAAGCGGTGGTCGACGATGAAGCACGCTTACCTAGAAGTAAGTTTTGGAACAAATAATTTTTTTTTTTTTTTTTTATACGTATATTTATCTCAGGACCCTGAGGTCCTGAACCTTTGGGAGGCGTACGAGGGGTCAAAACCAGCTCGAAGAGGCCTTTTTTGTGCGTTTAATGGAACGTGGTATCAACCGGCGATTATCCCTGTACGCGCTATGCTAGTACATCCAAGGACAACCCCCGGTTTGAAAAACTATTGCGACATAATATGGAAAACAAAAAAATAGGGCTATGGTTTTTGGAGTCATAAGTGGACTGGTAACATGGAACTATCTTAAGACTATGGCCCCTGCCTGAACAATGTTATTAATATCCATCGGTAAAAGGCAGGGGGTGACTCACACAGTCAATAAATGGGCCCCCAAAACGGCCGCTAGCACGAAGTGACGAAGCAACAAGGGGGCAACATATCCTGAGGCGCTTGAGGAGTGGAGAGGCATACCACGGCTATCAGGACAATCCCGGAAGTACGGTCAAGATCCCTACCAGCACCTTACTGGATTATGCATCCATCTCCCGAGCATGTTTGCTCTTGCGACTCTCCACTCAAGCCAGCCAATAAAGTCAAGAGAGAGGTGGGAGCTCTGTTCCTCGTCAGTGTTCACTACGGCCGGCCAATAAAGGCAAGCCGGAGATGAAGAACAGGAATTCTCCCGGGAGATCGGGTCCGTGGGGTCGCTAATACCCAACAGTTCGCCACAAAACTGCCCTGCGGATTGTATCTCTCTTAGTCTGGCCCCTCACTCTAGGTATGTTACGGTAATGAAAATTCTACCGATACAGACCCAGGGCATGTTGGAGCACACAAGCCCCACCACGACGTCAACGTAGAGATACGACGATGGGGTTATTATTATTATAGTAACCTATTCACTTATCACTTCAAGACTCGCAGGTATTAGCTATCAGGAAATCTATTTCCTATAGGCAAGCCGCAGATGAGAAACAAGATTTCTCCCGGGAGATCGGGTTCGTGGGATGGCTAATGCCCATCAGTTCGTCACTAAACTACCCTGCGGATTGTATCTCTCTAAGTCGGGCCCCTCACAAATCATCCAATGACAACCCCCGCTCTTGGGCCGAGCGGGAGTTAGTGTCCGACTTTTACTGACTAAAAACCAAACGCCCTTCATTCTAGCCTTCATACCGGAACTCGAGCTACTCTTTCGAAACTAACCCTGGCCCCACCTGGACCTCTGCTGTTACTGAAAACTCTTGAGGCGCGCGGGAACGGTGCGTGTAGTTACCGGACGGTCGGACAGCGAGCTAGGCATGTTACGGCAAAGTAAACTCTACTGATACTGACCTATTGGTTGGTTTATTGGAGCACGCAAGCCCCACCATGACGTCAACGTAGACATACGGCGATGGGGAAACAATTTTATTTGGAGTGATCGGTTCGCGTGAGTATTGAAACATTATTATTATGTGTTCCCACATTTGTGCATGTGAATCCCGAGGTCTGCCAATACCGGTTCCGCAAAACGTATTACATTATTAATAGCAAAACTTTTTTTTTTTTTTTTTGATGGATAAATCTTTTTATTTTATAATTATGTACATCTTAACTATTAAATATTATAAGTTAATAGGTATATACAAAAGAAAGATTTTGAATTCCTGAAAGAGCAATTTAAATCTATCGGCCTAGAACTTAATCATTCTAAATGCGAAATTTTTGTTCCTGACAGTACAGACAGACAATCGACTCTACAGAAATTTTATTCAATAGCTCCTGAAATCAAAATTTTAGATAAAAGCACACTGCACCTCCTAGGTTCTCCAATTTTGGAAGACAGTTTTTCTTTATTCATTGACGACAAAATTGAACGTTTTAATAACATTTCGGAGAGACTTTCCAAAATTAACCTACATTCGGCATTCACCCTCCTACGGTATTGTTGTTTTGCACCAAATTTTATGTATTTTCTCCGCTCTTCCCCTTTATGGAAGCAGCCACATCTCTTGGACAAAATTGATCAGACTATTCGGTATACTCTGACTTCCATTTTAAATGTGGCCCTGGATGACCGAGCGTGGTTACAAGCCACGCTACCCATTCGCTTGGGTGGGATCGGCATCCGCAAAATTTCTAGTATAAGCCTACCGGCGTTCTTGTCTTCGGTCCACCGCACACAACAGTTGACCAAAAGAATTTTGACTCCATCACTGGTTAGCTGTGAGGTGCCGTGCTTGGCCGATGCCGTGAGCGCCTGGAAAATTGCTTGCCCGGACAACGCGTTGCCCGAAATTCCATCTTCCCAGAGACAGTGGAATGAGCCGCTCTGCAGATTGGTACGGAATAATCTCATTAAGACGTCCACCAATACTGCTGAGCGCGCTCGCCTACTGGCTGTGGGTGAATGGGAGTCGGGTCTTTGGCTACAGGCTTTACCGTCACCTAACATAGGTACTATGCTGAGTGACACCACCTTCCGGATCGCTACATGCCTGCGTCGTGGAGCTCCACATCCATGTCAGTGCGGCGAAGCAGTCGATCGCCTCGGACACCATGGCCTATCTTGCAGTAGAAGCGCTGGTCGGATAGCACGGCATGCCAGTATTAATGACATCATCCGTCGAGCTCTTGTCACCGCCGGGGTGCCAGCTGTCTTAGAACCCAATGGCTTGGCACGTGACGATGGGAAGAGACCAGATGGGATGACTATAATGCCTTGGAAATTGGGTAGGCCTTTGGTGTGGGATGCAACATGTGTCGACACCCTTGCGCCATCCCATCTTCTGAGTACCGCGGGCTGTGCTGGAGCGGCTGCTGTAGGTGCAGAAAACCTCAAACGGCGTAAATATAATAACCTCATTGGAAGTTATATATTTGAGCCGTTTGGGGTTGAAACACTAGGGCCATGGGGTCCGAGCGCTCATCGAGTTTTTAAGGATATCAGCAAACGTTTGGTCGACTCTTCGCGTGACCAGAGGGCTGGCCTTTTCTTCGGTCAACGAATCAGCATTGCCATCCAGCGTGGCAATGCTGCCAGCGTTCTGGGCACTTTTCCCATTGACATCGATGTGGACGAATTTTTTGATGCCCTTTGACTTTTCCCCGTTTTTGTGCCTTTTTTACTCGTTTGTACATATTATTATTTTAAGATAGCAAAACTAAATGTTCTCTTGGGGTCTACTTCCACTCCAACCTTATGTTGCTGAATACCAGTTTTTTTTTTTCATTAAAAACCACGACACATATGCATGTGCCTCTACAATTTAGTACTAGGGTAATACAATACCCCTTAGTTACTAACGTCAGAATTTCAGATTTCCTGATCTGAGCAAGAATCTCTTAACCTTGAAGAATGATCGGTGCGTCTGTGATTATTTTAGTCGTCAGCTAAAAGCAGATTCACTAAAGCTACTGTTTTATTAATTGTTGTCTCAATGACACCTGCCGTAGACGTAATAAAACTTCATAATAATGCGCATCATACTGCTCTACAAAGTCAAAAGGTGGTAAGTCAATAAAAGTGAGTTTCGAAAATAATTTTGTAAAGAACGATTGTTCTATCTTTGTAACGTATGTTTAAATAAATGCTTGGTAAGTATATTGGTAAAAAAAAAAATTTAATTCTTTCTCCTATCCTGGATTATGTTCCAAATCCATTAAGACTGGTTTAGCGAATTAGACGTGAAGATGTAAAACAAACAGAGTTATATTTTACACAAACAGAGTTGTTTTTCGCATCAATAATATTATAACTAATTGCAAATTGTTGCTTTTTTGTTAAATATTCCAATAAAGATACGGATTTTCAGAGTCGAGCCAGTACTTACAGAGATATAAAAAATAACATATAAACAAACTTTAGTTTTTTGCCTCACATTAAAAATACATAAAAAAAGAGAACTAAAATTATTATAATCTATGCGAGGCCAAAACGGTGCCTAATTCAGTATAAGCTGCGCTATATACGTTCAGCATGTTAAACTCCATTTCCAAAATTTGATTTATTAAGCAACTCATTTAATTTGCCAGCGGAGATGAGCAGCAGTTCCTCGGAGGGCAAGACGAGCTCGTGGGAAGCGAACACCGCGACACTGCTGTCTGAAGACTATGCCTAGATCGTAGATGATGTTGCTGATTATTCTACACCTATGGATGACTGTGCAGGTATTAGTGTAGATTACCTCCTAAAAAAAACATAAAAACAAACTTTACCGCTTCATAATATTCAAAATTTTTGAGTTACAGCCAATTTCGCTTTGTAAGGCTATATGTATATTGCTTTTAAATTCTATCTGTCCCAAAAAAAACACTTCAACTAATGGAATTAGAAATCGACAACTTGTAACATAACTAATGTAAACATTGGTCTACAAAATAAACAGCAAAATGCTTTCCACGGGTCCCTCACATCCTATTTAAAAATTCTTTATCCATACAATATTTCACCATGAAACCCTAACGTGTTTCAGCGATCCCCTTAACCCCTTATTTATCGTTGATGGCTCTCTTCCGCCATAAGGTGGGAAGAAGCTTATAAAGATAGCCAAAGCCATTCCTATCCGTATCCTGTTGTAACCGTCGGTAAGTGAATTATAGCCATACGATATTAGGTGCTGGTTTGATATGTTTTTTTTAGGTAGGCAATGTTTCAATGACTGGAGGAGAGTGTCAGACTTTTACTGACTAAAACTCACTGCTATGTTTCTTCTTTGACACCAAACAATTGATTAACATCCGTAGACTCATAGCAAGGTTCAGTTGAAAACCAGCGTCAGGCAACTGCTACGTAGTGGCCTGACATCATGCTGAACTGGACCTATTTGGCGCAGCCGTGAGACATACAATGCAGATGTAGATATTCTAAGTTTAAGTTTGTTTGTATACTATAAGGTGGTGGCTTCTTTAGGTGCCCTTAGAGCACTTCGCACCGTTGACAACCCAGGCTAGGTTCGGACGGTTAACAGGCCGGACGTCGACATACCCATTGCTTGTAGTCCGCAAGCCTACGCCTACGGTGGCTGGAAATCGAGGTGAGGAAGCCATTTTTTTTGAGGTGGGAAATCATCCAATGACTTCTCCCACTCTAGGGTGGAGCGTTTACTGGCTGAAACCCACTTGTGTCCTTTATTAGCTCTTTGTGTTCCAGAACCACGGTTTCCCTTTCTCCTTATATTAAGTTTATATTTTGTATCGAGAGCTTTCTCTATTTAGCTACCATTACAATAATTATGTTTATTAATTACAGACTTATAATTATTCTAGTGTTGTAAGTGCATTTATGCCTGCCCTTTGGTAATAATTATGTCGGTAAATTATTGCATTACATATTACTACCTTCTTTTATAAATGTAACCTTTTCACTAACCTTCGTTATCATTCAAGTATTTTCACATTCAAAGTTTAATCAATTAATTAGTCTGGATATAAAATAATTATCCCATATTTGAATATGTATTTAATTATAATTTATCTAAACATTTTGAATGTCATCCCTTTTCTCTTACAGATTATTAATGATAAGAACCCTGATACTAATAATAAAGTTGGACCTAACTAAAATATTTTAATGTTTTAATAAAATAAATTCATAGAGAAAAGGGTCCAACCTCTAGCCTGACATTCTTTGCTAACTGCATTTTTAAAATAAATCACAACTTTTATTGGCCCAATCCTATAATCCGACTATAATCCAAAGCATCCTAACGACTTGGCCATCAATTTTTATTATGAACTTGAAAAAATCTTAAAAACGAAACCAGTTTTTATCGAGATATAATCGATAAAAACTGGTTTTGTTTACACATCATCATAGTTTAAAACAATACAAGATTGTACTACTGTTGTGACATCATCATCATCATCATCATTTCAGCCGGAAGACGTTCACTGATACATATAAGCTGGGAGGGTAACCGATGACCTAAAAACCGACCGGTGACACTCATGTCGACACTTAGGGTCCTATGCGTCTCGCATTCATCAGGTCATCGGTCCACCATGTGGGAGCTGCACTTCTGGTACGAGGTCACCACTCCAGAAGCATTCCAGCTTCCCATCGACCATTTGTTCTGCGAGCAATTCAAGTTTGGCGATTCTTTGTGCTATGTTGATAACCTTGATTCTCCTGTAGCTTAAGTATATGCAAATGTAGTTCAAACGTTCTGGTTAAAACAACATATAAGGTTGACTTAGTAACGGGATAAACTAATTAGTTATTATTAATCAACCTGTCAAGGTAACATGTAAGTTATGAAAGATCAACAAGTTATTATTCAATTAAATCAGTGGTTTGAGACCTGTAGTAAAAGTTTCATGTAATGAAACTGTCTTACATCACAGTTATAGTCATACTTATATTTTATTTATTTATTTATTTAAACTACATGTACAGTAGTGGTACATAGGCGGACTTAATGTAACAAGGTATTCTCAACCAGTCAACCTTTGGGTTAAAAAAGACAATACTGTGGCGGTCATTTTGTGTAATACATAAAATTTTCACATTTATTTAACCATAAAGTTGAATAAAGTTTATTACTTTTTATATTACTTTTTCACGCTCAAACGTCTGAACGAATTTCGATGAAATTTGGCACACGTGTAGACTATGTCCTGGATTAGCAACACAATATGCTCTCGGTATAAAAAGTATTCCATATTTTTTATACCGGTAGCATATTGCGTTGGGATATAACGCGGGTTACACCCCTAGCAGGAGTTATTTACGTTACTAAGGTGAAAGTTAGTATGTTTGTTACCCTTTCACGCTATTAAATCTGGCACACGAGTGGACCGTGTCCTAGAACAGGACATATATACTACTTTGCATTCTGTGAGTATGTACATCAGGTATCATATTCGACATAAATACGGGCGAAGCCTCTCTAGTCAGTTCTAGTAAGCTAATCAAACAGTTCGAGTTTTCTGGAGATTTTGTTGATAACTAACGTTATGCTACTATGCTACACAACAAAATACAAACTTTTGAAATTATCGTAGTTTTTGTTATGTTTTTTTTTTCTATGAACAGAAATCGAGTTCATAAATAAAAGTTTTCCAACACATTATATTTTAACTAGTTGTACAATTAAAAGTATAAATATCTATCTTCCGTTCAATAATTAAAACATTTGCAGTTTCTTTCATTAATCCAACCTGAATACGAAATAATATAAATAAAATCAGCTATTTTTCACATATATTTGTGTTTTATTTCAAATTGCTTTCATAATTGCAGACAACAAAATCGGAGAAATATCAAAATTTAGCAGCTACTAGTAGTACATACATACCTATCTATCATCTCAATCCAAAATTTAATTACAGCACTGGTTTAGTGTTGAGTAGTGTTTGTTATTAAGGTATTTACTTACATGAGATTATACCAGAGGATTTATCCCAGATAAATTTCAAATGTTCTCTTAGACCTAAGGTCCCAAGTTTATCAAACCCTTCCAGCCTTTCATCCTGATTAAGACACTTTCTCTCTTGAAAATTTATAGGTGTATTTTCTTTCTATTTTACGCCGCCTTCAATATACCCTACTAACTTTTGCCAGCGACTCCGCCCGCATGGAAATAGAAAATGTGTAGAAATTAAGTGTATGTTTCTGTCATTCAGTGATAAAGTAGCATTCTATTGGTGAAAGAATTTTCAAAATCGAGATTTGAGTTTATTCATCAGAAAATAAAATACAAAACAAAAATGCTTCTTCTTTATAATATTACAAAACATAAATACATCCTCCTTTTTTTTCATACACAGGGTTAATTTAGTCTTCAACCCATCACGTGAAGATGACTTATAAAATGGAATCCGTAGTAAAATAATAAAACTGATCCAACCTAGGTTCAATAAAATGAAGAAGTGAAGAATTTGGCAGAATATCTTTGGACCGGTATAAGATTTGATGGCTCCCCCATCACGACAAATTGGTTCCGCACAACATCGGTCAAGGCTGCTCTAACCTAATGTTTTATTCAAACTTTTGTGAGGATTTTCTTTTCTACTTTTACTTTCGTGAAGGAATAATCATCTCACTAGTATGACAATTTTTATTAAAAAATATAAGGATGATAAATTCTTATATTTTTTAATAAAACACTTCATTTATGTTTGCAGCAAAAATACTAGTCCTAAATTAAACCCATGTTTTTACTTAATTAATATTAGGCTTTATATAATCTAAGTACCACCTAATCACTATCTGTGTGGGTACTTTGCGGGCCCCATAGCTGAATCTCACCGATTTCAGTTTTCTTTATTAAATCTCTTGTAACTCTTGATTATCCATAAATATATTAGCATTATAATGATCATCTTGTTCCTGATATCACTGTTCATTGATTCGATTTCATAGATGCCTGTTCTAGTCTATTCTAGTATAAATCTATTTAATAATAATTCTAGTATAAATATATTTAATAATAAATATCATTTGAAGCTTTTTAATTCATGAATCCCCAAGCGACCACCGGTGGCCGCGCATCTATTGTCTTACTATTGTGTTTCTAATTGACGGTATCTGAAGGGTTAAGAAAAGTCGAACTCTTATTTAAAAAAAGACTATAATTGTTGGACATACAACAGATTAAAAGTGTTAAAAGGTCGCAGCTAAAAACAGATAAAGTCAACCGGTTTAGATGAAAACTAATTTTGGCACTTAAAATTTGATATCCGGCTGAGAATAGCAGATTCCTATCCATAATCTGCGATCAATTGCAACCTGCCCTCCAATATTGAACTAGAGAGATGCTTACAAGCATGCATGCATTTAATATATTAAAGAAAGTCGTGTTAGTAACACTATTTAAAACTCAAGAACGGCTGAACCGATTTGACTAAAAATTGGTGGGGAAGTAGCTTAAAAAAAGGAGACGGACATAGAATACTTTTTATCTCGTTTCCGTGGAACGTGACATAAAACTTGGTATAACAAAACACAACTGACATGAAATAACCAAACGCAAGTGACATTTAAACGTAACAATTATCTATGGTTAAGTCATGGCAAAGCCGCGAACAAAATTTTACTGGCAATTTTTTTAGCGTATAGTGATGAAAAATATACAAAATACCATAGAGTAAATTTCTAAACAATTTTGTCTTAAAATTAATAGAAACTGATTATTAAAGATTTTCCGTGCGAGGTAACATTACGTGCCCTTGGCGTACATGAAAATAAACTTCAATTATATACAAAAAATAAAACACTTTTTTGGGAATTGGGATATTTTTCGGTGTTTTTTTTTTTACATTATTAAACAAAATTTAAAAAATAGAATCAGGAAACAGCATCAAAGTCAGCAACAATTAGCTTTTCAAATATTGATAATTATGAGGAAAAGTGTGGGCGTAGAGGGAACATCAAGTTAACCTAACCAACATCACGCTATCTCTTTTACGCGTGTAACATAACTAAAGGCGGTGACATCTTCAGCGTGTGCGTCTATTAATTTTATTTGACAGTTTTCATTTCCACCAAATATCATAATTGTAGGGGTAAGTGGACTATACGTTTCTGTTAGTACATTTCAAATCTGAACTATATACTTGATTGACAGTTAAAACCTTTGCTAGTATTTATAACTATGTAACGAATTAGAATTGGGGTGTTTAAATCCATGGATCGATTTACCATCAGTTAAAAATTATGTCCATGCAAAAAAGTCGGATCTTTTAATTTTGTTAGATAACACCTTTGTCCACTTCGCCCTTCAATTGTCTAATTTACTTGAACTTTATATTGAACGATTTGATTTATGATAAATTCAAATTCAAATTTCAAAGTAAGCACTTAATACAAATAATAGAAATAAAACCAAAAATCTTGTGCAATAGGACAGTTTAGTTATACTTCAATTGTATTTCAATATTAGAATGGTTTCCTGATAGGGTGATCGGTATCCCTCACGAACTCTAATGTTACGTTGTAAAATCGCAGTCCCAACAAATAAACGTTATTTTCTATTAAATGGAACCAGTACTTTAAATGTACGTTTTCATTACTGCCACCCATTGGGTTTCAGTCGTCGAAATTGCCGCACTTAATGAAACTAACATGAAGTAATGTTTGGGATCGAATCGAATCTAATTAACTAGAGGTTAAAGGTGACTTGGATCAGACATCTCCCTGATCACCGATACCACCGCCAGACATAATAATAAGGTCAATGTACCTTGACAATTCCACGAAAATGCGTGGGCAAGACACATTTCCTGAGACAGATACTCATTTGTGAGGAGGAGCATTTGCTTCTAGAGGTAAAAATAATTTTTGTTTTTAATTTCCTCATCACACTTAAAACAGTAAGCGGTACATACATCAACCACTGAAAAAAATTGATATTTTTTTGTGATCAACAAGCATTTTTTGCGATTATTCCACGGAACCGTACTATAGACAAAACAACTTTTTATCATCTCCCTAGAATTTTTCTCCTTTTCGCGTGGGGTCGGCATCCAGTATAACCGGATGTAACTGAATACCCATATTTTCATGAAGCGATTGCAAAACGATACTGCTTGTGCTTGGTATAGAATATGAATTGGAAAATTCACATTAGTACTAGCCTGTACTCGCGGCCGCGACCTCTTGCATGACCTGTAGTAGTAGTACCTTAGCCACAATCACTGGGCCATCACGACTCATGGAGAATGTATATTTTTTTCAAACAATACTTCCTAATCCAGGCCATCATCTACCAGAGCTCCAATTTTCATGTATTTATCCGGTCAGTCGTGCATGTAAGATTGATTGACATACCTACATCCAAATATACAACTTTCATTATAATATTACCAAATAGGTTATTGGGATATTAACAAAAACATGCGATCCTTGTAGGCGTTCACACGATTAAGCAGTTTTATCGCATTTATAAGGATGACAGCATCCCCTTCACCTCCGATAATATCTTATTGCCAACACTAATCCTGGCGGATTGGCAGGCCCTGAGCGGAACTGTTATCACCCTTAAGCCATTGAAATAAGTATCAAAGCTTTAAGCTCATCACTTGAGGTAATACCGCGCTCATTTTATGTGCCAAATAGTTTCCCATACTCGCCCTGTTTACTCTCAAAGGGACAATATTTTGCGATTCAGCAAATATTAGGATTGGATTGTAGAACCGAATATATTATGTAGAAGTTTCTTCGATTGGTTTACTGTATTCGATTGGTGTACTGTACCCGTAAGGTACTACTACTACAAGCGTGATTTTTTATTATGTAAGATTTTCTTTATCAATATTCAGTATTGGGGCCTTACCTACATGACATTTTAAAATATCAGGCGTGCAAGCGAGAAAAAAGAATGCAGCTATACATCCTATATAGCTCTATCCTTTATAAGAGTAAGTAAGTTCAGTTTGGATCGTAAAATGGATCGCGTTAAGAGCTCGTGGTGAGAATCTGAGCAGCCGTAAGACTCAGTCGTTTTTGATAGCCACTGTAACCTCTGTAGGCTTTTCGTGTAAGATATTGATAACGGTAGCATGCGAGTCACGTTACGCAACTATGTGTGTCTACTTGGACCAACTTTTTTTTCGCTTCATGTTTTACAAAGTTTTGCTGGCGGCTTCGCCTAATAGTCGAAAATTTTCCCACGGGAGTGTTTAGTATCACGTCCTTAAAGAAAGTTTTATTCTTGTTTACCAGACGAACAATTGTGAAATAAAAATCAATCTTTAAAATTATTTTCTTTCTTCTTTCTTTAATACTTAAAAAAAGTAATCATGTTCTAAATCCTGCGTGCGGTGGAAACAAGCCTCACGGTTAAAAACGCTGCCACAAAAAAAAACGCTAAAAGAATCCACAAAAAAAAGCTGAAGCGCGCGACAGCTTGTGGCCGGAGAAGCTCAAAGCGGCTTCAAGCGTCTTTTTCAACGCGGGTCGATGGCGTGATGTCTCTGTCGCTCGTTTTACCTAGAACGGGAGGGGTCTTTTAAATTTTACCCATGTATAAAAAGGACTTGGTGTTCCAATTATTTTTTCCAAATATGTGTTCAGCCCTTGAGGCGTGATGATTTTTTTACATATGTTTTTTTTTTAGCAATATTAAAAAAAAATGAAAGTTTTAAGTATATAAAAATAATCACAATTTAATCGCCAGAGATATGGTACAAAAGTCAAAAAAGATTGACTAACATTCATACAGATTATATCTACCTTCACATATAAGACGTAGAACACTTTTCTCTTTAAATAAGTACCTAATAGGTTTGAGGTCCTACCTTGTTTATTACAATTCGTACTAGGGGAAATACTGAACAATTATTAAATGAACCGTGAAAGTTTATACGTAAAGTTTTGGTTCAGCATCGTTTGTTTATAGATGCCTCTCTGACCTACATTATTACTTTACCGTTTATCGGAAGGCCCCATTACCATAGGTCATAAAATCATCATAATTCTGGTGTGAGAGAGAGACAGAGCTATACAAGTCGTATAAGTCTATTCCTTTCTCACACCCGATTTATGATAAATATAAGATATCACGGTAGGGGATAAGTCGAATGGCTTAATATATGCATCGAATCAACAGGAATATGTTTTAAATGGTTACGTTTTAAGTGGTATTATATTTACCACGTAATTAGGAAAACATATAACTTTTTTTAATTAGTTTTAATACTAAAGTCATCTTTTTCGTACTTTTGACCGGAATTAATAATAATATTCCACAACTATCACACAACGCCATCTAGTCCCAAGCTAAGCAGAGCTTGTGTTATGGGTACTAGACAACTGATAAACGTACTTATATATTTCTAAATACATACATATTATAGATAAATTACACTCAGACACAGAACAAATGATCATGCTCTTTACATAAACATTTCTCCTGGGTGGTAATCGAACCCATGACCTTCGGCATAGCAGTCAGGCCCACTAACCACTAGACCAATACGCCAGTCGTAAATAAGCCACGCAAACAGAGTTAGTGATGACTTCACAAAAATCTTTTACAATATCTGATTAACTTGTATCTATTATTAAGAGACACGTGATATTTTGTCACCGTCTTATTGTTTTTTTTTAACGGTTGATAGGCTCGCGCTTGACCATTTTCTCACCTAATGGTAAGTATGATGTGGCCAACGATGGACACTTGCCTAAAAGTAGCCTATTTCCACTTTTAAGACCAGACCAGAATACAGACTCCGGGAAGGAACTTCACTCTGTAGCTGTACGTACGATTAATATTTTCCCAAAACATTTTGTGCGTAGATAGATAGATAAAAATTCTTTATTGTACACCAATAACAAAAAATTACATAAGAAACTAAAAATTAATAGGGTGTCACAATGGGCGGTCTTATCGCTAAAATTGATTTATTGGCGTATTGGTGGGATATCAACCATGTAGCAGTGTACGTTTTGAGGTATTTCAGAATAGTTCAAAATACGAGCATTTTTTAAATGTATATCTTAACTCAGAACAGTTTTTTTGCAAAATAGTTAACTAGTGCTTGAATACAATGCCACCTGATGGTAACCAGTGATGCAAACGTTGATAGTGTATCGCACTAGTTTATTAAGAGCCTATTCACTCTAGCCTTGATGACACCCAAATTATAACCGGGTCGAAAGACCACAGTAGGGAAATTAATAATAATAATAATATTCCACAACATAACGAAGACTGATGGCCATCAAAACGTGCAGTCTAATTATATGAAACCGGATTCCGTGGTTAGTTGATAAAAATATCAATTTGCTTATGCATAGGCCTGTCATTAACTCGTCGAAACGTAGCTCAAATCACGATTCTTAATGATAAATATATTGGTCTTTATATTGCTTTGAAATAAGATCGATTATGGTTTGTTATTCTTAACTAGCGCACGCGATTTCGTCCGCATCAAGTTCGTGAAGCTGTACAATAATTCTGTGCCAGCAATTCATTCCGTAAGCATCGAAATTATTTATTTTACATTCACATAAAACAGTTAAAGGTAAAAACGCAAGCTACCCTCAATAAATATGTTATGAACTCGTGTATATGTTATATCTAGATGTTTGAACGTCAATGAACAGAAAGAGGATTAAGGATCGTAGCTGTTGGCGTTTCTACCTACGAAGGCCTACCAAGTACCTACCAAGGGAAAGGCATTAGTATACGTATGTTTCTGGTTTATTTTATAGTAAAACCACGTTGTATGATTTAAAAATAATTTATTCGTTATTTTTAATGCTCCTTTTTTCGTATGATAAGACAAACGGTTACAAGTTACGAGTTTAAAAAAAAAATTTGAACCGGTTATTTCAATTTGGTAGAACCAAAGTACAAATATAACGATATCATGTAATTCCGACGTTTTTTTAATTAGTAACAAGATATGATTAACAGGTTCTTATGGATCTTATGGATGGAGGTTCTTATGTTTCGGTATGGATTAATGTCTATTAAATAATAAACGATACGTGAGATATTAATTTGTCTTTATTTTGGCTGTTGATAAAAAATCGATCCGACTAATTTGTGATAAAAAAAAAATTACCTAAAGGAGCTTAAACATTTATCAAATGTGTTCAGTTAAATAAGGCTGAAGGATTGATCGAAAAAGTCAACGTGACCCTTTTTTAAGCTCGATCATTAGGCTGTCAGATGGCAAGCTATCCGTTACTCTTCTTCCGCACGCCCGCGTTCGCGATGACCGAGGATCACCCTGTGACACCCAACACCCATGGCGTCTCTTGTGGTGGTAGCTGGTCCGTTTTATTACGTTTGTGGCTATCTCCGCTATACCTCTTACTCTAGAATAGTGATGGGGAAAAAGAACATTCTCCAAACGAGAATATTCTCGGAACGAGAATGTTCTAGAATGTTCTCGTAAGTGGAGAACTTACGAGAACTTATGAGAACTTAAAATTTGTATGTGCTCCTTCCAATTTTAACATGAAACAGATAATTATGATGATTTTAATTATTATTTTAAATATTATTATAATCGTTTTGAGTGTTTAGGAAGCTCCGCGGACAAATACAACGATGGGTTCGTGAAAACTGTCCATTTGGTCGGTTCTAAATTCTTTAAAACTCGAACAAATGAGAGGAAGAGGCTCACGGATCGAACCTTTCAGCTTATGAAAGAGTGGCGTGAGATGATTCTGCAGTCTTCAGACGATGCGTGCACATATCGGCAGAGTCCTTGAAACGCGATCTCCGTCACTTTAGCAACGAAAAATTAAAGACACGATTGAGCGAAATAAGGGCTCCAAAGTGTTTGCAAGAGATCTGTCTATTGCGCAGAGCTAGCTCACGAAACTGAAGACCGACAAGGGCAGAGTCATATCCTCCAAATTGGAGCTTCTAGGAGAGATCAAGGCATTTTATAGACTGTTATACTCGACACTATACCGAAGATATCCCGGCCGTCAGCCTGTACAACATTAAAAGATGGCTCTGAAACAGTTGGCGTCAGGTGAAGACAGCAGGGCTCCTGAAGGCTGGTGGAAAACCGGTCCTAAACGCCTTTCAGTAGTTGTTTGATTCCGTCTCGAGGAAAAAACGCCACAGGTATGGAGCAGAGATATGGTGGTAGTCTTCTTTTAGAAGGGTGACATACCCTGCTTAAGAATTACAGGCCCATCTCACTTCTGAGCCATGTCTACGTGCTGCTTTCCAGGGTCATCACGACTGTCTCGCGCCCAATTTCGACGACTTCCAGGCTCCCGAAGAAGCCGGAAGCAAAAAAGCTTCAGCGCCGTGGACGGAAGACTTAGGAGTATAATCAGCCTACAATAACGCTTTGATACGATCGAGACTTGGGCTGTACTGCAGTCTCTCCAACAGTGCCAGATTGACTATGGGTACATTGAAATGCTGAAGTGTTTATTCCAGTTTATTCAAAAACGTCACCATGTCAGTCCGACTTCAGGAACAGCCATCGAAACAAAAAAGCCAAAAAGGCAAGGAAACGCCATTTCTCCGAAACTATTCACGGCCACAATAGAGGATGTCGGTTCTGGTTCTGGAATGGGCTAGGCATTAATGTCAATGGCGAGTACATCACTCACCTTCGATATCCCGACGACATAGTAGAAATGGCTGAGACTACGGAGGAGCTCAGTACAATGCTAGGTGACCTCAGAAGAGCTTCTGAAAGAGTGAGACTTAAAATGAACATAGAAAACCCAAAGTCATGGTAAAAATCCACGTAGCACCCACTCCTATCAAGATCGGAGACTCTACACTCGAATTTATCGACGACTACGTTTATCTAGGGCAGACAGTCCAGTTGGGTAGGTCTAATTTTGAGAAAGAGGTCTATCGTCGAATCCGACTCGGCTAGGCAGCGTTCAGGGAGCTGCGCGGTGTGTTTTCGTCCAATATATCACAGTGTCTCAAGACGAAAGTCTATGAGCAGTTCGTGTTGCCAGTGATGATATATGGCTCCGAAACGTGGTCGCTTACAACGGGCCTCCTCAGAAGGTTTAAAGTCACTCAAAGGGCAATGGAAATGGCTAATGCTTGGAGTTTCCTTGCGTGATCACATCGAAAATGAAGACACCCGTAGCAGAACCAAGGTTACAGATATAGCCCAAAGAATCGCTAAACTTAAGTGAAGACGCAGCGTTGGAAGGCCTTCCCTAAGGTGGACCGATGACCTGGTGAGGGTCGCGGAAAACCGATGGATGCGTGACGCACAGGACCAGTCATTATGACGACACTTGGGGGAGGCCTATGTCCAATAGTGGACGCCTATCGGCTGAAATGACGCTGATGAAGAAAATTAATATCCATATTTATTACAACAGTCTATTATAAAATAATAATCAAAAAATACATAGCATGCGCACGCGGTTACTGCTCCACCCAGCCCGCTACCCGCCCTGTTGCACTTCGCTGTGGTTACTACTGAATGAGCGGTCGAAGTGCATTCATAAAATATCACGCATTTCATTTATCATTCAATTTTAAAAAGTGATCAAATTAAGTTTAGGTTTTGTTACTCAGTTTTTAAGTTCTCGTAAATTCTCGGCTCGGAGAACATTCTCGAGAACATTTCCGCAAAGTTCTCGCTAGGAGAATGTTCTCGGGAATTTCCCATCGCTACTCTAGAATATGGCCCGAATCAAGGCCTGGCGCAAGAGGTCGCCACCATCGATCACATCAACGAGGACACAGCGGTGCTACGCCCAAGCAGAGGATATCTCTACCGTGTCTTCCGTGCGATCCGCACTATGGTGATACCCTGGATTTTCTTCCACCTGAATCCAAGACAGGAACCTCCTGAACTTGCCATGTCCGGATAGAACCTGTGTCTTGCGGAAGGTGTCTTCAAGCTACTCCTCATACCGGGGCCTTATCTCTACGATCGTGGCATGCCCAGCGCTTGGTTACGAAAGTCACTACCGCGATACCGCCATGAACTCCGCCGCAGCTTTGTCTGTCATACCGTAATTTGTCACGGCAGCGGAGTTCCGCCTTGGCGTTACACCTCCATGAGCAGGTCGTGTATGTGTGCAAGAAGTGTTGCCTCCAAATTCTATAGTAGTAGACCAGTACTTGGCGGGAGACTGTGCTGTATCCCCGCACCATCCGGATAGCCATGAGCCTATAGGCCGCGTTAAGCTTAGTGGCGGGTCGCTCCCGCAGTGGTGGCGTCCACACCGATCCTTGAATTAATTATTACTTTACGGATACATTATTCAACCTTTTAGCTCTTCCATCGAGATCCATTAAGGATCTAAAATAAGAAGGAACGCACGAGACGATCACCTATGTAATCTTTTATAACTACTAATGTTAAATTAATGTTACATAGTTATTTATTGATAAAATCAGATCCTGGTTCACGTATTATATTATCAGCATCAGATTTGTGATACCTAATTCACAGTCATTGGCCCCAATATTATAGTCAAGTTACTGTTAACACTTATTAGAATACCGCACTAAAATGGAAAAAAAAAGAAACGCTTATCTCCGACTTAGTCCGTCCGTCCGTCTGTGTATCACAGCTGCTTAGCTAATGCTATAGACTCTTTAAAACTATGCTACTAAGATACAGAACCCTCACCGGGTGTGTCCGACTCAGTCTTTATCACTTTTGTTACCGCCACGAACCTTTACCTATTTCCACGCACATTCAATTTCAAAACTCATAAAATCCAATCTTAAACTCAATTTGGTCAGTTGCTACTTACTTTTAAAACTCGAACTTAACGAAACGTCAAGAACAGCTGAGACTCAAAATGGTATCGGAAGCCGATAATAGCCGAGCCGTTCGTTTTATGAAACGCACTCTTGGTGTTGCCCGTTCAGAAAATATTTCCAAACGGACTGTGTGAACGTCAAGGAAAAGGAAGCTGTTAGATGTTTATCGCTTTTTGAGGGTGCTGAACAGAGACGTAGCTACCGCCGTATCAATGATATGGGACCCCCGGGCTACAAGAGCCTCAAAGTGTAATACTTCGTAACACGTTATTCACAATCTTAAATTCTCTTCTTAATAAGAGGCCTGTATTTAATTAATACCATTAGGTACTAATTAATTACAGGCCTCTCTCACAATAAAATGATATATTATAGCTGACTCCGTTCGTTTTAGAATGTTCTATATAAGATCACAATAAAAAATTAACCTACCCCAGTCCAGAATACTGTATTAAACGAGCTCAGTTTTCCATTGGGACTGGTCAACCTATCCAGTTATCCAGCCTCGAAAAAGTATTCAAAAAAGTCTGATACAGGGCCCCTCTCGGGCTAGCTAGGTACGCCATTGTCGCTGAAAGTAGTAGCAGAATTATTTTATGCGAAAATTGACTATATGGTGTTCCCCGGTGGGTGATAAAAGCTATCGTTTCAATATGAAGGACGAAAAATAGTTAAAACAGCATGATAACAACCCTGATATCCGATCTCTATATGGTCGTACTTATAAACAAACGTAACAGCCTAAATGAGAGAGGCCGCACTTCGTTGAAGGTCATCTGACATCCTTGGAGCCAGGGACCTGAACAAAAATTCCGATAAAGCTTCGTGTGGCTTCGTCTTCAAGTCAGCTCCCGGGTGCCGGTAGCTTTATAATCTAAAAGATGAATTACTTGAAACCGCAGATTTTACAAACGGAGAAATATCAAACGGTAAGTGCGAAATTCTGCCCGAAATTGGCAAATACGTGAAAGGATATGGAAGCTGCAGAAAGTGATTGAAAATGGCTACATCAGAAGGATTAACAGCCTTCGGAAAAAATGATAAGTGGGACAAGAAAGAAAGTAATGATGAATTGTGTGAAAGATGATCCTTGGCTAATAAAAGGAAGTAAACAGTGGGACGAAGGTTGATAGAGATGGATGGGAAGAAACGAAATTAAATATTACAAAGATCGCAAAGAATAGCAGAAGGGTCATTTTGCTTGATAAAAATCTTGAATTCATTAGTACATTGTCAGCATATGCAAACGAAATAAGCCTAGCCCGTATGGCTGACATGAAAAAAAACATATAATTTCCTATACAACGACGAATCATGAGAATTAAACAATATATATAAAACACACGATAAATTATTCGTAATAAGCGAATGAAAATTTTTACGAGAGTTCGCTTATTTCAATTATTCTGATAGAAAATTTCATTAAGTACATCATCTTCCTGCCCTTATCCCGTTTTATTTGGGGTCGGCGCAACATGTTTTTTTCTTCCATTCTGTCCTGTCACTCGTCACGCTATCACTAACTCCTTTTTCATTCATATCACTTCTCACACAATCCATCCATCTTTTCTTTGGCCTCCCTCTCCCTCTCCATCCATCCACATTTCATTAAGAAATTTCATTAAGTACACAGCTTGTAAATTCAAAATTCGTATATTATTTCATTTATTGAGTGCGTAATTGAGAGAGTACTGCCTCTCCACATACATTTTACATTTAAAAATAAAACAATTGCTTCACAAGTCGTCTGACGTACGTGACAATAACTACGTACATGATATTTACAGTTCGTTAACTCTGTGATACAAAAATATATTTGAAGAGACCAATACAATTAAAATTTAACAATGAAGAGAACATGAACACACCTTTTGGTTCCTTGTCAATCAACAGAATAATTATATGTAATATATATAAGTATCTAGATCTACGACTTCAAGCCTTGTATTCAATTATTTCATGAAAGTAAACATACGTGAATTTTTTAGTTTTGTTAAATCATTAATTCCAATATATTACTCAAATAATTAATAAGTAGGTAATTATAACTACTAGATTACCGCAATCAAAATAACAACTACTTACACAGTTTAATTACGTTACGTTAAGTTACTTGTAATCAAACTACATGTAGTTAACTACAATCATAATTTGTAATCTCATTACAAAATAGTAGTTAACAACGTCCAACACTGGCAGTCAGTGCACCCCAGTCCAGAACATGAGCACCATGTTGGAGTGCCTCAAGTGTCCATACACCTTCACTTTGAGTGCCACCGGTGCTGAAGTTGACGTAGTCGGCTACTGGGCCCAAAAAATGTACTGGCCTGGTGATCTAGTGGTTAGTGGCCCTGACTGCTATATCGTGGGGTTCGATTCTCACCCAGTACAAATGTTTGTGTTATAAACACGATCATTTGTTCTGTGTCTGGATGTAATTTATCTATAACATGTATATTTAGAAATATATACGTATGTTTATCAGATGTATCTCGTACTCATGACACTGCTTAGCTTAGGGTTAAACGAACTTATATGATAAGTAATTGAAATCGAAAATTCGTTGAAAAATTACTAAGCCTAAAAATAAGCAGCCACAAAATATCTATGAAACTTCTTTATTTCTCGAATCTGTGTCAAAAACTCATAAAGCCCGTTTAACATTCGAGGCGTAACAAGGTCCTTACTTACCGCGAGTGTCTTTTTGACAGCTGAGAAATGTCTGTCTTTTGAAACAGAATGTTGAAAGGTTCGTAATATTTTTGTTTACCTACTTACTTTCGCGGAGAGCAAAAATTACTGTTTGATTGGTGAGTGCCAGGATGAGAATAAATATCGGTTTTCTGTTGAATAAACACTGCGGTATTTGTTTCTTTGTTAAGTATACTTTAGGAAATTTAGGTTGGTTTAATTACTACCAACCTAAAATCGACGCCATTCACAGAAAGTTTCTTTGTATTGCAATTCCTCTAAATCAACACATTTTCGTTCATTCTTTCTTTTCACTCAACTACTGGCAGAAAAGTTTTCATTATTTATAGAAAATAATCCTACAGTAAAGAAAAATGTAGCTTGATAAAATCCATAAGCCTATATTGAGAATAAACAGACCGTTTGTAGAAACAAGCGATAAAATCAACGCTCTTCTTCGCAACGATGGAAATGCTACCTTCCGCCTTTCTATCGCTTCCTCCGGATAAGATACGAATTATTATGTAAACAACAATAAATAAACCACATCTCGGCACTGATATACCTATAATTTCCTTCAAAACTTGATATTTCTGATGAACATCTCGATATATTACATTACCAACCTACTCGTACCCGGATTTTGACCGCACTCTCCTGAAAACGGAAAGTTTTCGAGAAGCCAGAAATCTAATACTATATTTACTAATGTATCGTATATACCTACAATCGAAAACTAACATAAGTGTGCAAACGGGCCTCAAAAAAACGCCGCTTCAAGCTTCTTTTTGAGGCGGCCTTTTTTTGTGGCTCGTGTGCGGAGGTGTCGCCTCAAAAACACGCTTGAAACTGCTTCTAGCTTCTCCGGTCACAACACAAGCTGTCGCGCATTTCAGCTGTTTTTTGCGGCGGCTTCTAACTTTTTTTGTGGCAGCAATTTTTGAAGCCCGTGTGTGCGGACGGTTAGATTTCTTTAAAAAGTATAAAAGGCTATAAGTTTGAGATAATGTTGAGATTTATTGAAAATTGGTCGCTGTATAAAATGAGATGGATAGTAATAGGCTGTTTGGGAGCAGACCGTTGCCATAAAATATAACACCATCGCACTACACCCTTAGTAACGCCTATAAAAAGGTTATGTGAGTACTTACTTGAAGGCATGTGCCCCTTAGCTGATGTACTCCATGACCACGAAGTTTTTCGGACGCAGGCTAAAAATAGAACATCACTTTCTTTGTAATGAAGTCACATTTTTAGACAGTCGTCTACAAATGCACGAATGTCTGAGAAATCTAACTTACTGGACATTTGGGTTTTAAGCACATTATCACTGTTGAAGTATCGACTTAAATAATCCTTACTAATATTATAAAAGCGAAAGTGAGTTTAGTTGTTTGTTACGTCTTCACGCCTAAATGGAAAACCGATTTTGATGAAACTTGGTACACGGATAGACCATGTCCTGGAATAGGACATAGGATACTTTTTATCCCGGAAGTATGTTCCCTTGGGATAATTTTCTGCTATCACACGGGCGAAGCCGCTGGGAGCAGCTAGTACACGTATAAATATATTGAGTACACTGCAGGTACATGAAAGTACATAAGACATCTTAGGTGGAACACGTATACTAATAGTACAGGCAAATGCAGCGCGCAATCACACTATTACAAACACTTTTATTATACACCGAGAAAACAAAACTAACAATTGAAACTTTAAAGTAAACAAACAATTGATGGTCTTAGCTCATTTTGCGATCCGTTCCAGGTAAAAAGCGATTGCCTGGACGCAAAATGAGGTTTCTCTTTGTGCAATTCATTGCTAAAACAAGTAAAGGAAATCGGTTGAATTAAAAGTAAATGCTTTATACTAAATTAAATATATACTGTATTATCATCTTCCTGCCCTTGTCCCATCTTATTTGGGGTCGGCGCAAAACGTTTTTTTCTTCAATTTTACCCCGTCACCCGTCATGCTATCATTAACTCTCTTTCATATCACTCTTCACACAATCCATCCACCTTTTCTTTAGCTTCCCTCTCCCTCTCCACCCATCCATATGTATACTCATAACTCTTTTAGTAACATGCATTTCATCCCTCCACTTTTTAAATGTCCATACCAAGACAAACGATTCGCCTTCAACTTTTAAGTCACTGGCGCCACTTTCAAACATCCTCTAATATACTTATTTCTCACTATATCCAATCTCGTCACACCACACATCCATCTCAACATTCAACATATATATATGTCGGCAGAGGATGCCGATTATCATTGAAGCTCTTTCCAAAGACTCTGTTTTGTGGGCGATGGCTGGGTATCGAGCAATAAACAGAGTTTTCCAGATCACACAACTAATTTATTATAATGCAAACTTTAGGTTTTCACTTCACAATAACGAGCCGTGAGACAGTCCCCGAGAATAGGACATTGCACATCGCATGACTGCCGACGTCTACTCTAGTAGGATATATAAAATCTTTGCTGCCGACAGAGGAATGAGCCCCGAGCCTCTGCGCTCAGCACTTTTATCTGCACGGTTCGTGCAAACGTCAGACCGGATTCTGTCAAGTGACATGTGTCACTTATCACTTAGCTCGTTCATTCGTTCTCAAGCTTCCGTACTATTGACTTCTCTGACATATACTTATAAATAAATAAATAAATGACGACTGTGGTGATGACAGTCGATAAAGACGCATTAAAGGTTTTTACGGCTAAATAACTACACTTGCATTAAAATGAAGTATCGTTTGTGTTAAAGCTACGTACATACTAAGTTCCTTTTATTCAATGTACGGGCAGTTGCATATTGGAAATAGGTACCTAGAAACAAAACAAAGGAAAATCAAGCGATCATGGAAAAAAATTGCTATACTATATTTGACATGAATTATATGAGCCACCTGGCAAAGGTACTTAGGTAAATTTAACAAGTCATGCGGGCCAATTAATTAGAAGGGGTCTTCTCGAACAATACACTATAATAACCATTAGGTGTTTGGGTACGTACGTACTTCAAGCTTAAGGTCCACTTCGAGTTAAGGACGGGAATATTAATACAAATTAATTCTTGTACTAGACAGGCGATCCTATGAACCTTCCAGACCGTCTGGTATGTCTGAAAAATTGCTTCAATAAAACGGTCCTTCTCCGAACCAAATAGACAATCTATATTCTCTTTTGTTTAGTTAATCTATCTACCTACCTACCTGTTCCGAATTAATAGTGAGTCGTAATGTCAGTTGTTCCAAAACTATTGTTCAATGTAGAGATTGATTTCTGATTACCGTCCCTTTTGTTGTTTCGCATCGGTGGAAGTAATTCATGCGAAAACAGTAATATCAGGCGGAAGGAAGACACCGATGACTGTATATGTGTTAAGTGTGTATATTATGATTGGATACAACAATAATAAAATTAGTAAATAATAGCAGTAGTAGTAGTAGTAGTTGTGATTAGGAACAAATAATGCGGGATTATTCGAAAGACATAAACGAAGTTTTTACGTCTTTCGGCCTGCAACGCAAAGAGCAACTGAAAGAACACAAACAGGTTTTAGTCGGTAAAAGTTCAACTCTCTCCACCTACAACAATATGAATCTGTGTTTCCTGATAGCTATAACCCGGGAATTTTTAAGTGGAGAGTGTATAGGTTTCTTCTAGGTAAGCGCGTTCCATCGTCGACAGCATTGTCGCTTTCCATCAGGTGAGATGGCGGTCAAGCGCGAAAGTATCAACAATAAAAGAAAAATTAAAAAAGTTATTTGATGATTTCCCACGTTGAATAAAAAAAGCGCAAATAAACGTAGCTTTCCAGACTAAGCCACTCAACAGTTGATTTTGATCTCACAAACGCAACAACATCTTGAAATTCAGAGCGAACCTACGCAGCTACGTGTTATGGAAAAACACGACACGTTTGAATATGTATTCGCATTCTCCAACGGTGTGAATCCTTATATTGCAATGGCACACAAACAAGCAATACTCCTGTTTACCTTGCGAATCAATAAACAGGCGAGGTGGCATACATTTATTATGCCTGTTTACGAATATGAAATGTAGAAGGGTGGAAACTGTAAAGGAACCAATGTTATTGCTATTCAAACCTTATTTAGTAAAAAACTAGAATAAAGACAGAAAGATTTGCTATGTTTTATCCTCACTAGTGCGTCTCACCATCAACGATTGCATCACTGCTTACCTACCATTAGGTGGGATCGCAGTCAAGACTTAGTTTATATCAATTAAAAGTCAAACTCACTCAAGTGTGTTTCTTTTCTGTAAAGTTCGTAGCAAATGCTAAAAACTGCTCTACTACATAATAGTAGAGCACTTTTTTGGCAGCTTAGCTGAAATATGTGGATTTCCGGAAGGTTTTTGCACTTATCTGCCATCGGTTAGCCGTATACAGTGTTCACGTTTTCTATGCTTGCAAAAAACTAAGCTAACTGTAAACCAGACTAGCCTAAGCTTTGTGGAAGGTATTAACAGGATATGGTTCTTTTTTACAATGTGACCAGTCTGTTGTATGCACGCTTTTAAAATGGATTTTTACAAAAGCTAGTCGTAAATAAAAAGCCTGCACGAAAGTGGATATTTTTTTTTTTTTGACGATAGCATTGATACAACGAAAAGGCAACGTGCAAAGTATTATGGGTATGTTTTTGTTGAACCAACTATATCTTATGCGTACGTACTAGTAATATTACGCAACGATAAATTACTTAATTGCTACCAGACATCTGTCTGTTTGTAACTCGATTAAACAACGAAGTAATGAGATTACGTAAATAATTGAAACAACTGTCAGGCCACCCACGAGCAAGTTTACAATTCAAAACAGTTATTTAGCACTTAGATGCAGCAGTACTTTGGCGTGACTTCTGAATCTTAGATCTTGAGACGACAGCTCCTTTATCAAGATGTAAATTGGCAACATAATATCTAACGGTACACGTGTAGCTATCATATTGCAGATTATACTATCCATTGAAACATTGTAGCGGCATCGTTAAATTGTACAGAATGATTTGATTCCAGCTCTGTAGTACTCTGAACAACTATTCAATAAATCTCGATGTGAAATATGTGCACGTAGCTAATCTAGCAGTAGTGTACAGCGCTGACTATGATAGATGGTATAATCAACAGTAAGTTTTTATTAGGCTTTAGGATTTTATTGACGTCCTGCTTTTAACAATCCATATAATATAATATGGTGTAACTGTTGTAGTTGTCATAAATGACGGTCAAATGGGAGTCTCCGAAACGATTCAGATTTATTTATTGTTTGGTACAGGTGGAAATACAGCTTTTAAAATTATTGTTATATCAAGTAAAAAGTAAGTAATTATTAAATGTTCTGTGTGTCGAGTGTGAGATAATTTTACGTTAACACGGTTGAAACGTTTACCGCGTTTGGATCTCTTGCTAGGAGCTTGGAGTGGGCTAATTGGAACAGTGAGCGTCATAAACGTGTCAATATCGTTAACGTAAAACAAACTTGCACTAGGCACTCGAAATTACGAATGTTTGAAGGTACAGTTGGCGTTGCGGTTGAAAAATAGGCTGCTGCGATGCTTGATACCCGCACAGAACAAATATGTTTTTCGCCTGAAGATAGTTTGCTCTGAGTCTGAGTGATTTTTGTACATGAGCTCATATGTATGTGAAAGCACCCTTGATACAGGATTAGTTCTTAGCGCCAGGAAAGGAAAAAAATAATTAAAAAACACGATTATTTTTCCTTTAGCGTATCAAACTAAAAAGTGTAAAATGAATTTTCATTATAGTTAGAAAGTAATAATAATGAACGAAAAATATTAATATTATTGTGAGAAAAGCGAGGGGTGCTCGATATACGAAAAATATGACACAAAGCGCCCCACGCTTTTATCACAATAATATCGCATTGTCATCGGTCTTAGATAAGTGTGCGAATTTTGAAAAAAATCTGATCGCCCAAAGTTGGGCAAAATCTAGCTCAATGGCAGAGGTTACAAGCAAACATACAGGTCAAGCTATTAAAATCGTGTTAAAAAAGAAAAGAAATAGACATTCTGTGCGATGATAATTAAGTTTAGTAGAGCACAAATATGAATCTGCATTATCAACGAAGATATTTTACCGTATCTTCCGGCCTCAGTTAAGAAAAATGTATGATACTGCAATACAAATGCAAAAATAATTACGTTCTGCCCTCGTCTTGAACATTAAAAAGACTCGTTGGACTGAATACTTAAGATACTTTTTTAAATTGTTGCAAATAATGCTTTCTTTAATGATGGCAGATGCAAAAACAACATCGTTAGTCATCATAATCAACGTCATTTCAGCCGAAAGTCGTCCACTGTTGGACAAAGGCTTTCCCCAAGCGTCGCCACAAGGACCGATCCTCCTCATTCCCGCGACTCTCACCGGGTCATCGGTACACCTTGTTGGAGGCCTTTCAACGCTACGTTTTCCAGTGCGCGGTTGCCTCTCTAGAACCTTTCGGCCAAATCGATCACCGTTATTCGAGCAATGTGCCCTGCCCACTTTGACTTTGGTTTGGCGATTTTTCGGGCTATGTCGGCGTCCTCAGTACTCCTGCGGGTATCTTCAATCCTGATGCGATTACGCAAGGAAACTCCAAGCATAGCCCTTTTTTTGCCCATCGGGTGTCTGTAAGCCTTCTGATGAGGTCCATTGTAAGTGACCATGTTTCAGTACACACATTTTTTTTTGTCTCAATTAAACTAGTGCTTGACTGCGATCCCACTTGATGGTAACCAGTGATACAATCGTTGATGGCGCACTAGTTTATTAAGAGCCTATTCACTCTAGCCACATTGTTAGTAATGTATAACATGTGTTCGTAATGTATAACATGTGTTAGTAATGTATAACATGTACTCGTAATGTATAACATGTGTTAGTAATGTATAACATGTACTCGTAATGTATAACATGTACTCGTAATGTATAACATGTACTCGTAATGTATAACATGTGTTCGTAATGTATAACATGTGTTCGTAATGTATAACATGTACTCGAAATGTATAACATGTGTTCGTAATGTATAACATGTGTTCGTAATGTATAACATGTGTTAGTAATGTATAACATGTACTCGTAATGTATAACATGTGTTAGTAATGTATAACATGTGTTAGTAATGTATAACATGTGTTAGTAATGTATAACATGTACTCGTAATGTATAACCTGTACTCGTAATGTATAACATGTACTCGTAATGTATAACATGTACTCGTAATGTATAACATGTACTCGTAATGTATAACATGTACTCATGACGTAAGTAAAGGTAACACGTACCTTTACTTTACCGTAAGTAAAGGTACGTGTCCCTGATAACGGAGAATCACTGATTAATGATGACATAGTAGAGCCGTGAAAATCAATATTACTGGGATAATAATTAGTAGGAGAGATAATAATGAATAGACAGCATCCATTAAAATTATTGATGATATTGTTCCAAGTACCAAACTTAATTATCCATCCAATCAAGTACAGTTGAAAAATATATCTATCTATCTACCATTATTTAATTGACTTTTAGCTAGAAAGCACAAATAGACCTAGACTTTGGTAGAGATATTTTATCTAAATTAAAACCTGTTTGAACTTAAGTAAGGCTTAGAATAATTTCGTTGAGACCTTTTTAAATCCCTAGATTTAATGAAAAGCTTATGAACTAGCTAATCAATCAGTCAACAGCTATTCATTTTTTAATGCATCTTGTCTCTCTGTTTGGAGTTTTGTGAGATGAGTGAATGACTGTGTTGTAGTCTCATTACTAGCTTTTGGCTGCTACTTCACCCGCATACATAAAATATAGCTTATGTCACTCAAGAATTAAACTGTTATCAGTGAAAAAAATTTAGCAATCGGACCTGTACTTTGAGAGGTTACCGTCATTTACTTGTCAGTGTTGAACAGAAAAGCTGTAGCAAAATCGCGTAACTCAGTTGTACTCCCATAGCAACAGTACGTAGTATAGCATAATCAGCCTTTTAATTTTCCCACTGCTGGGCTCAGGCCTCCTCTCTAAGAAAAGGAATGGGCCTTAATCCACCACGCGGGCCTATTGCGGGTTGGTGAATCTCACATGTCTTAAAATTTTTGGTTCCATGACATGCCAGTTTCCTCACGATGTTTTCCTTCACCGTTTTGAGAGCAGTGGTGACGAAATAAATTAAACAAAGTACAAAGGTTTTTTTTTCTCAAAATCAAGTTATTTGCAACAGCAATTTATTTGCTCTCCTGAAAAGTTCCCGATTTTGACTTATGTGGTGATAGAACTTAAGCGACGATATGTAATTAATAAAAGAACAACCAGCATTTTCAAAACTTAACATTCCAAGTATGAAAGCAACTCTCGATGCTAAGACTGCAAAACAAAGTTCAAAAGTCATCTTCGATATGTTTAATCCAACTCAGAAAGTTGTTAACAACAAGAAAGGGCATTTCTAATTAAATTGTCAAAAGGTAAACTGGTTAAATCGTGAGTCTCATCTCTATTCATTATAATTGAATGTACCCCTACCTATAAGCTCAAAAATTTTATAACGGTTCCGTATCAATTTCGAACGAAATTTGCGGAAAAAAGGCAGCCTTCTGGTCACGTGTAGAGGTGACTAACTGCTTTCCAATGTCACGAATAGGCAGTATTGACTTTCAAGATGGCGAGCATTTTCCTCAATGAGCCTCAACCTTAGGTTGGAGACGAGATATTCACCAATGCAATCGCGTGGATGATGCAGGTTCTCACCGGACATGGCAAATTTGGGAGGTTCCTACAACGGATTCGTGCGAAAGTGACGCCTGGGTTACTGACAAATGAGAAACTTGACTCCCAGCAGCTTTATTAATATTTTTATGCTCTTGTTATAAATTCGAATAATCTGTAACACGTGTAAGAAATTTATTCGCAGACTAATTCCACCGTGAATATATAATTTTAGTCTATTACAGTGCTAGTGGAGTCAGAAATATCTTTTCAAGTCAGGTAGAAATACCTACATCTAATTAGTGCCGAAATTTCAAAGGACCCCTGATTTATCTTTCACAGATTTAATTATGTCCTTACTATGGAACGAACGGTACTCGTACTATCTCTACACCATCAAAGTTGATTGGGTCTCCAGCGGGAATATGGGTATGTTCGCCATTCCTCTAGTGAAGGCATGTATGCCATTTTAATTATAATACGTTCTAATTGAGTTAATACGTAAACTAAAAGGTATTTAATAGAGGTACAAAATTTAATAAAGATACTTAGTAATAATAAACCCATCATCATCATTTGAAACAATATTTCAATAAAAGACAAAGTAAACTTATCATTCATATGAATCACGAGCGCATTCAAAACTAAATGGCAACATCCATTCACAATAACATTTTCTCAACCAAAATAATTTCAAAGCCAGTGTAATCGATCAGGCGTGAAGTTTCATAAAGTTTATTTTAGTAACGTACTTTGGCTGCAGTAAGCTGCAGTAGCGTCCCGACGTAAATGTGCTTCAAATCCTAATTTAATGAACACGAGTGGTCCCGAACAATCCCGATTCTCGATGTGTGATTGTTCTCCTATGTTTTCAACAAAACTGCATGATATTCTAAATGTAATAAGAAAGAAACATTTTTTACTTTAGGAATGTTAATGAAATATTTATATAAATTAAATATCTACTAGAAGGTTCGTCGTATCCTGTCTGACTTCTTATGCATCAGCAACCAGTTTTTATAATAGCAAAATTAGTTGCTACCTAAAAGCAAGCTAGATAATTAGCAAAAATATGTAATTATGACCTTTTAAATCGACATTTATGCATGCCTTAGTGGGCAGGGAGCGCATATTGTTATAACATTGTTCATTTATTTTACACTAATATATGTAAAATATGTCTTCCGAAAAAGACTGTCAAAAGATATCATCTAAATTATTTGATTTACAGTACACGAGATTGCAGAAGACTCGTTTTAATTGAGTCAAGTTCACAAAATATACACAAAGTGATCAGAAATGGTGAGTTGAATCTTACATCTGTATACGTAAAAGGCAGAGTTCTGACTCACTCACTGACTTCAACGGGTGTTGATAAGCCTAAAGCTTTGGCCTTAGAACGCCGAAATTTTGCACTGACGTTCCTTTTATAATGCATACAAACGGGGGTCCAAGATTATATGATCCTACTTTCACGTGGATGAAGCCGCTGGCAGAAACTAGTTTACAATAACATTAATTAAGTTTTACTATAATAAAGCAGATCAAAGTCAAGATATAGAAAGGAAAGAACGCCCTTTTCGAAGAATTTAAAATAGCATGTTGTTGTAACAAATAAAATCGTTATAACTTTTGTAATGGTAAATTCAAACCTGTTTATCATAATTGGCAACTTGACTTGATTACCAACTGATGACACAAAAAGATTTAAAAAACTTAATAGCTATCATGAACGAGTTAATTAAATAATCATAAAACGTATAGTGCTATATACAGCGTTGGCTTAGCATAATCAGTCTTATAATGTTCCCACTGCTGAGACTCAGGCCTCCTCTCTCCCTCTCCTCATAAGAGGGTTATTTCTATATATGGAGCTATTATTAGCAGCTTTGCTTTTGCAAAATAAAACACCCTACATACCTATATGTAATCTGATGAATTTTTTACCTTCCCTCTGACTTTATCCTCCTCTCCACACTTCAATACTCAAAAGAGAGCTCTTTTGATTTAAAAATACCAAAAATGAAACCTTAGAAATGGTAAATATTACATATTAAAGAGATTTAACTCAAAAAAAAAGTATTTGTATATTAAAAAATATGTTTCAATAATAATTTTTGAATTAGGTCTTTTTTCTATTAAGCATGCGGTATATAAATAATAAAATTTTACCGGCGTATTTATTCCCTTTAAGACGAACTGCGAAAGTAAAAAAACCTTGTAAAATGCCACTTAATAACTAAATCAGGGCGGGCAACTAAGATCTGAAATTGAGGCTTGAAGAAAGACCCAAATTATATAGTTGTAAGGAATCAATTGTCCCAACAACTAACGAGTTTTGATAGATCTTAATTTTTTTCTGTGGAGTCAAGTAAAAATTTAGAATATTGGCTTTACTTTGATAATATAATGGGATACCAAATAAAACACAACATTTTTATTAAATAACTCGACAGAAAGATAGCGTAATTTATACAGATGAAACAGTATGATGATATCCTAACAAAATAAAGTAGCTTCAATAATATAATTATGGAAAAGAAATATTTATAGATAATGATATCCAAACCAAATGGCAAAGCCTGAATAACAAAATTAAGAAATAATGCCTGGTAATTTTCATTTGATTATAAAAAATCTTAATTTGAAGCTATATACTTCCGCTCTGGCCTCTGTATTTTTCTATAAACGACTAATTTTCGTGTTTTCTTGTAGACAAGTAAGTAATCCTAATTTATTTTGTAATGTCTTGTTTTTCGAGTCGTATTATTGTTTCTATAATAGATACGAGCACTTGAAATTAACGTCATTCATTCAACACAATAGTAGAAAATATTGAACTTCTAAATACTCGACACGTTGTAATAAAACCACTAGCTTTTGCCCGTAGCTTTGCCCACGTACATAAAATATAGCCTATGTCACACAAAAATAAAGCAGCCTTCTATCGGTGAAAAAAATGTAGCCATCGGACCAGTACTTTCAGAGATTACCCCCTACAAACAAAAAACGTAAAGACAAAAAGAAACTACATCTTTATATATTAGTGTAGATGTAGAGAGAAAACACATATTTCGGGATATATGTATAAGCTATATCATCAATTATTCATTATATGACCCAGTATTATGTCCTATGGTATTTTCCTGTGGGGTACCACAGCTTCCGTATATTCAATTTTCATATCACAGAAAACGTAAACCCGGCAATTTATAAAATGCCGGAATTACGCTCCCCTTCCAATCCTTTAGAAACGAATTCAAGCAATCGATAAGCTAACTCTATTAAAATTATTCTTAACTAGCTTCTGCCAGCGACTTCGTACGCGGATCCTGTTGCTTATGCCAGCGACGGGGTCGTCAAAATCAAAGATCTGAAACGTCTGATGTCGAATTCTAAGAGCCCGGGGACTGGAAAACAACGTGATGTGCGAGACGATTCGAGACGTTCCAGATCTCTCCCTTCCACTTACGCGCGTGACAGTGTGCACACACCTTAGACATGGTGACAATGTCTCCGTGTTAGATGTAATTAATAAATGGGTTATAGGAAAACGCGCTCCTTTCTTTATTCCCGAAAAGTGTTCCCATAGCGTGATCAAACTCGCCGCCAACGCCATTTAAGAAACGTTTAGAAAACGGAAACTACATATTATTTACCCAAATATTATAGTATCTTAGCCATGTGCAGCGCCCCTTAGTGAACTCCACAGCGAGTGACGTAACCTACGACCAACTTATTATTTGCGGTTGGTACAGTAATCGGGTCTATAGGGATTGAACCGCAAAATTAAGTTTGTTTTTATTATATATACTTTTCTGGGATAAAAAGTACCCAGTGTGGTGCCCAGGATATTAAAGAATAATTATACCAAGTTTCATCGTAATCGGACCAGTAGTTTTTGCGTGATGCCTGAACAGACAGACAAAAAAATTTTTAATCACAATTTTGGGTTCGGTGTCGGTCTAGTAACACCCCCTGCCGTTTATTTTTTTTATATTTTCAATGTACAGAATTTTCACTTCTACAAATTTATTATAAGTATAAGTAGGTACCTAAACTACGTCTAATAGAATGAAATAACCTATTTAATACCTAGGTACTTACCTATTTAAAATTACAGCTAAATAAATTAAAAAAAAAAGTTTAATTTATAATATTAAGCTAATACTAAGAAATATTTAAACACTACCAAAATAACTAATATATATTTAATAAAATAACGGTTTGTTAAAATCAATTATTGTCTGTCAATAAGGTCGAACACTCTGAACTTCTATTTTTTGCATCAACAGCCAAATATTGCCGCCGCGAGCCGCGTCGAGCGCAGCGACAGTTACACAAAAATAATCCTTATAGCATGATTCAGTATTCAAGCGCGATGGCTTATTAGCCTATTTCATGTATAACTTTGGTGTTTCTATACCGATTTCTATGATTCTTTTTTTATTGAATAGATAATAATGTAAACTTTTTTTAATTAGGGTTGAGTGAGAGTGTTATAAACGTAAGAGTTGACAAAAATAAACAGAAAGCTCCGAACTGCTAAGCTATCGGTAGTTACACGTGTAATTGTGAGTCAACCATAAAAGATAGACATAATATATGCTGTTGTGGGATATTTTTTATATAATTTTAAGAAGAACATTTCCGTAATACATGATTTTTGTGTAGCTTTAACCATTAAGGCTGCAAACGCGACGGAAGCTTAAAAAATGGAGTAATTTCTCCCGTTTCCCCAACATTTTCCTTCACTGCTCTGTTCCTTTTGATCGTAGCGTGATGAAAAGTATACTATAACCTGACCAGGAGTATGAAGAATGATTGTACCAAGTTTCGTTAAAATCCATCGAGTAGTTTTTGTTTCTATAAAGAATATACAGACAGACAGACAGACAGACAGACAGACAGACAGACAGACAAAAATTTTACTGTTTGCATTTTTGGCATCAGTATCGATCACTAATCACCCCCTGATAGTTATTTTGGAAATATATTTCATGTACAGAATTGACCTCTCTACAGATTTATTATAAGTATAGATAAACAGCACACGCATTTATAACTAGTTGCTATAATTGGTTACAGAACATAGTGAAAGAATGTTTAAAACCTACATCAAACGTCATAACATTTTGTAAGACTAATGACTACGTTGAAGAAAAGTTTGTTTGATAATACACCTTGTATAATAGTTTATTAACTGCATTGTCTAGTAACTGCTACATCTTTGATTTTTTTGTTTACACTGTCCTCTCAAACCTAAAAATAACAATATGGAAACATTGGAAAAACCAATTATATTTTAAACGAGGTTCTGAAGGTTCTGTTAGCTTTTGAAGTTATAAGGCATTATCTAGTATTAGGAACTAGTGCACCGTTCCAATTTGGTTTTTCATTTAAGCCCATGTGAAATAAAGTATATAATTTTGCTTCAAAACTTAAAATGTTATTGTATTAAGTGATTAAAGTAAATATCTAAGATTTAAACGCACTCCGTGCTTGCTCAGCACTTAGCAGTATCAACTTATCCTTGTTTTCAAGAGCCTTCAGTTTTAAAAGACGTTAAAAAACTTCTGAAACGTCGGTAGACTGTTTATAAAATTACACACAAACTCAAACCGCGATCTACAATCAGAACCATAAAGTCTAGAAATTTCAGTTTATAATGAAAATAAAGCACATAGTTAGGTACTTGATACAGTTATCTTAAAAAAGAACGTACAAATCGAGCTAACCAAAGCAGCTGTCTGCTTCTTGATTGCAAGAACAAACTCAGGTAATGGTTTTTAAGTCAATTACAACTTAGAGCACGCTTTTCGAAAACCACATTAAGGTTAACGAGTCTTTAAGGTAAGCTCTCAAAGACTCTCAACTACATACTGATCCATAAAAACAGGAGATAAGTGACATCGCGAAATAAGCGATGAAAGAAACGGTAACGCGCAAAAATACGTTAAGGGTTCAGCATCTTCATTTGTGTCACATCGCTACCAAGTTAATTCGAACCACGTGTACGAGTAAGTACTCTTCATTAATTGAGTTCACATTCATCCAGTTATTTATAGTAGAAAACTTTAGTTTCCATTCCTCAGCGGCGAAGGTGAACCTACCTATACCTCAAGCCACAAAATAGATAGGTACAGAAGACAATCTCATGTATGTACTTTACTTTTTATACCTACGCTCAATGGATGCACACAAATGAGCGTTTGAGCCAGAACTGTTCGACGAGTGGGCCGAGACGATCTGAGATATCGTGTCTGTGAGCAGTGTCTATGTGTGCGTTGCTCGAGCGCGCTTTGTATGTAGACTGACTTCTGTACGTATATATTTTGTGCTCAAGCTACCATTAAGCGAACCGATCACCATTTATTTCAACAGACTTGTAGATCTATTTCTACGGTTCAATTAACGTGAACTCCCGATCGTACGTAGAAAAAAGCAATTATAAAAATCTCTAGAGGAAAACGTAGGTAAGTAAACAGAAAAAATATTGCGAAAATATGTTACGAGAAAAACTGAAATGGAAAACATTGAAACAACTAACATTGATGAAATAGTATACAGTAAAAATAAACTGCCAAGAAGCGATAATGCCACAACAGTGTAACGATGTGTTCTATACATATAATAAAATAAAAATAAAATAACTTTTTATTCTACTACCACATTTAACAATAGGTACACATTCTAAATTCATTGATTAAGATCACATTATGATCTAGTTGAAAGCAACATTGGTAATATTCGATCATATTTGTCTATTTATTGCATATTTTGCATCTATTTATGAACATGTATACAACGTGAAACGTTAAATGCGCAAAACCTCAGACACCCTTAATGATTTTTAATTCGATTGACCTAATTACATGAGAAAAAAACATTAAAAAATAATTAAAGGTTTTATCAGCAGTTTTAGTTTGTTTAAAATTCATATCTGCATTGAAATAAGATTTTTTATTATCCCGTGTATGAGAAAATTTGATTGGATTACAACTATTTGTGTTTGTTTACCTATTTCAGCGGGTTTCCGCACGTGATGGCTCGACCTATTAATAAATAGTCAAGATTTTTTTGAAAAATGTAACCTATATTAAAAAAAGGTTTAATTGATTCTGCACGTTATTCTGATCAAACTAATTTCAGGTTTTGCGCATTTAACGTTACACCTTGTATAATAATAATTTTAATATTTTAATATAATAATCAATAACAATCATACCATTAAACAATAAAACTTTAAGATAGTAGTCGCCTCTTTGGCGAAAAACACTGGGGGAGGCCTTCCCCCAGTGTTTTCCACAGTTCCCTATCTCTAGCATTTCTCAACTTTTTGTGTAAATAATGTCTCTGCATCTAGTTTTTTGTCGCCCTTAACTTCTTGTGTCCTCTCTTGGTAGCCATTCGGTTACTTTATTGGTCCATCTATAGTTTTCCATTCATTATATTATATGACCTGCCCAGGTCCCTTTGAGCAGGCGAATCCTTTCTCTTATGTCTTGAATTTACATTATTGTTCTAATTTTTTTAATTACTTATTTTGACGTGTTCTATAGAAACACAAGAACCTGCAGTTTTAGAGACAATGTGTGAAGTATTGTCGCATTGTCGTCGCTATGTCGCGTTTCGCCTGTCTGCTGTGACTCAACACCGGCTTTAACAAGATGGTGTGATTATAGTCTATTAGCGACTCTCTTCAACTTCACACGGGTGTTGCAAATCTCTGAAATTCTAGGGTTTAACTAATGAATCCGTTTCGTAGTTTTAGAGTTTGTCGCGAACTGAAAGGACGTGGTGGGGGACTTCGTTTTATCTGTATATTTAAAAGGCAAAATTCTGACTCAATCACTGGCCTCAATTCATCAACGCCCCTTGACCTAAAACGTTTCAATTTTGCACAGAGGTAATTTTTATGATGTTTACAAAGAATAAGAAAGATTTTTTCAAAATTCACTCTTTATAGATCTCGTAGGGTGTGCTTCTGAAAGATAGGCTCGGCCCCGGTATGAAAGGCAACGAAGGAACGGGGTGGTTGTTTTAGTCAGTAAAAGTCTGACACTATAAAAATTTGTATGGATTCTCTCGCCCGTATCTCCGAGAATCCATACAAATGATCCAGCGAGCGAGAAAACACATACATAATCTAGTAGTAACATATAAAGAAGAACATACCCGCCATATAGCCGCATCTTCATATCGTCTTTATGCAGCATGACAATCGACTCTAGATACTGGCTAACAATAGGGAATAAAACCATTTGATTTACAGCCAGCGGCTGTGACATCACGGTACTTTGTTCACCTTTGACGGCTGTTTAAGTGCCTCTCAGTAACGTGAATTAAATAGCTTCTTTGCATGCTGTTCATAAATATTTGCTACTTGTTTTAGTGCAGGTATATACAAATGACAAATACACTATGCGTATTTTATGATAGTAAAACTAGTCAGAATTAAACCATAACTAAAGATTTTCTATTTTGCTACCTTGTGAGAAATATTAACAAATTGAAAAAAAAAAAATTACCTACATCACACTTATATTATTAAAGCGAAAGCACGGAAATAGTATCATACAGTATTGTAACTCGGCCGTATCTTTGAAATAAATGCCTACAGCCGCGCGGTACGTAAACATGCGATAGGGCTGCCCGCCTCCAGCATCCTAATTACATTTGCCTACTTTGTGTTTCCATTTAGTTTTGTGATTGTAAACATCCTTGCTTTTTTATTGGCGCTCTCGCAGCGAGAGCTGTCAAACACAAACCCTCCTGCGTTGCTTATAGACAGACTTGGCAGACACCAAGTAACGTATTGCACAACCCCTCGGAAACGCGGCGATTCCGTAACGAGTTGTCGCGGACACGCGGCTATTCCATTACGCGTCGCGGCGACACGCAGGCGGAATAATCGCTCGTTCGTGGAGACTATCCGGTGATAGAACCACGGACTCATCGCGAGTCTCTCGCTCGCGAAGAAAGATGGTCCCTTAGATACTCCTACACGCTCAAACAGCTGAACAGATAAAGATGAAACATTTTACAATAATAAAACTAACTAGCTGACTCGACAACTGTTGTGCTACTATATAAATTAGTAAAGAAAAAAATGGGGGTGGGGATAGAAGGGTTAAAAATACCCAATGACATATTCTCAGACCTACCAAAAAAAGAAAAAAAAATCAGACGAGACGTTTCAGAGGAGTTAGATAACAAATACTGACACGAGATGAAAATCTCGTGTAAAAATATACACGTTACCGGGAATCTGTCAGTATTCTATACAATACCTAAGTAATGTGTATAGCTAAAACGTGTAGGTAATGTATGAAATATTATTTATTTTATACTTTGCCTAGGTATTCTATACAATACCGAATGCGCAGCCGCGGTGACGTAACTTGTGTAAGAATTTTCCAAATAGGGAAGTATTATTTCTGCAAATACAGAAAAGTTCCAATGATATCAACGAATATAATGTTTAATACTTACTGGCACAATATTATAAGAGAGGATAGACATCAACCAACATCTGAGAAATATCTTGTGAGACAATTAGATCAAGGGCAGGCTTGTTACCGAAAACGGTCTGGACATGACACGCACCTGTGTATTTATTGATATTGCGAGGGGCGGGTGGTAGTCAGGCTAAAAAGTAACAGCGATCTTGTAGTTTGAACCCTTTTACCAACAATTTATTTTTCATTACTCATACTCTGTTTTCGTCGTCAATTTTTTTTTTCGATTAAACTGAAGAAAAAAAAATTGACTTGTAAAGGTATTTTTTAAACCTACTTACAAAATAAATATAATTTATCTGAAAGTAGGTCTGAAGTTGCGTAAGGAGCGGGTTGAAAGTTTCATCCCTAAGGAGTTTTACTTTACTTTCAACTGACAGCTGTCAAATTATTAAAAAAAACTAGTTCTATCTTCACATTTCTATTGAACAATGTTCCAACTTTCAATTACAGCGCGATATAAAATTTAAATAAGCCTAAATAAGTATATTATATTTTCAAGTGACTTATGTTTTCAACTATTTCTTTAATATACTCTATTTTACATTAATTTCTAATTTTTCTATTGAAAAATAAAGGCTGAATGGCTGGCCGGCTACAGAAAAAAAAAATGGCAACCTAGTAGAGTTTTGTTTACATTTCCATACACCAGTTATTTGTACTATCACGAATTCACGATAAGTTTTTCAGATTAAAATAGTGATAACGCCTAATTTCATAAGAGAAGAGGCTAAAGCAGGAGTTTGGTAAAACATTTACTTTTAAATATTTTTAAATCAAAAGAAAGATATCAGCTACCTAAAATCATAGGTACGACGACTCCAATTTTACAATTTTTTTATTTCATTTATACTTTCCTTGTATTCGTAATGAAAAGCACAGTGTTTACCTCGGGGTAAAAGTCACTTATTTAATCCCTCGAATTGGCGACTTCGTGTCGCCCGCAACTGCTTTTCAGGACGAAATAAGTTACTTAGGGTAACAATCAAATCTCTAATAGAAGGCTACTCACAGAAACGAACTGCCGAGCTTCTTGAGCTTAGCCTGCCTGCGAACATTTGTGCGATAGCCCGCGCCTTAACCGGGCACTGCAAATTAAACAGGCACCAATTTCACATGAAACTGAGTGACACTGATGTTTGCAGGTACTGTAATCAGGAGAGGGAGACGCCTAAGCACCTGTTGTGTGAATGTGGGCCCCTTATCCACAAACGGAGTATCCATCTGGGTCGACACATTATTCGCCCGGAGGAGATTAAAACTCTCAAAGCTAGGAGTATTCTAGACTTCCTGGAAGCCTCCCGGCTAAAAGAGTTACTCTAACAAGGTGGCGAGTCACAATAGATCTTTTAGGTCGCAGTGACTACATCTCCTACACTATGGGAGATGCATAGCCCCTTTTCTTCAAAAATAATAATAGGGTAACAATGTACTATATGTTGATATCAACTTATTTGTAACTGTCTTTTCGCGGCTTTTTGCATAGGGACCGTCAATTTTTACGGGTTAAAAAGGGCATACAATATAAAGCATATCACTATAATGATCCTTATAATTATGTTCCCACCGCTGGGACTTAGGCTAGCTTCCAGCCCGCGTTTGGATAAATGTAACATTACTTCGTTTTTTTTTATTTTAGGACCCCATGTGTCATCCTCTTAGGGGGCGAATATCGGAATATTTTTTCTTATTCTTTGATACACATAAAAGGAACCTCAGTGCATAATTTCAGCATTCAGATTTTAGGCTGGGCGTTGATTTGTCAAAGTCAAAGTCAAAATATTTTATTTCACATAGGCCTACATGGGCACTTATAAAACGTCAGAAGCTAGTGCGTGCACGGTTCCAAAATTGGTCGTTGTCAGTAAGTGAATCAGGACTTGATCATTTATATAAACAGATATTATTATATTATATACCAATTGTTTCCGATAAACCGTCGAGTGATAAATTAGTCGATCTTATCGCTAAAAGGGATTTATAATTGGTAATTGAAACTTCGAAAGGATTATCTTTTTGGGATTCATATCCAGGAAAACAGTTAATTTATTTCTTTAAGCGAAGAGTTTACCCTGTTGAAGTTCATCAGTGATTTCAAGATTTCAATTAGGTACGATACTGAGATTGTTTCAAATAAAAAACAAACCATTCAAAATTAACAAGAAAAAACAGTGGGTTATTTAAGTATTGTATACTAAAAGATACAACTTTTTAGCTTTACGACAACATTTACAAAGGGGGGTTCAGATAGAAACTCTCTGAAAATCCACTTCTAAAACCTACTCAAAATAAAGGACTTAAAGACGGGTCCAAATTAAACTAAATTATTCAAAGATCTATTTTGTTGATGTTCGCAATACACTTAAAACAATCAATAAAGTTATTAATCGCGCCTTTGCCTACAGAGAAACGTAGGTACATTTACAAATTGAGTGCGCGGAGGTCAAGCACCTCTACGTACAATCACTTATCAACTACAATGGCCATAGATTATAGAGGACGTTGAGATTTGAAGCGGATATTACAGCTATAAACAAAATTAGGGTACCTACCTTCTGGTAGTATAAAGGAATCCCTGGGAATGTAAAGAGACCTTTGACCATAGAATTCAAAGGAAACAAATAATTTGTATTTATTACACAGAATTGCGTACTTGAAAAGTAGCTGCCATTTTTGGTTTCCGTAGTCAACTAGGAACCCTTATAGTTTCGTCAAGTCTGTGTGTTTGTTTGCTGAGTTGATGGGTTCGGGACAGGTATGAGCTATTATATTGTCGATTTGTTCGGTTGGTCTCTCGTATTTGTTCTTGTTCGTTGTCCGTCGTTCATTGTTATTGAATATTTGGTATAGTGGGAAATTGTAATATTGTGTTTAAGTGAATGATATTGTGGGTTTAATTTTTTAACTTAAGTACAAGTGGGGGACACTTAATGTGATGGACGGGAAACTAAGGAACCCTACACTGAGCGTGGCCCGAAATGCTCTTGGCTGGTTTTTTTTTTTCTATAATTCCCCATACATTGACCCTTTTTCCCCGCCTATGCTGTCACGTGGTATGTATAAGATAATTTCTGTGTCGTTGAGAGTTGTCCCAGGCAATCACGTGTTTCGGGATTTCTCAATTAACTAAGTTTGACAATCTTGAAAGTCTCGGGACAAATACGTGAAGGATAACCGTTGATATTAATAAATACGAATGTTTCATACAGAAGTTATTACAAAACTTATGAGAGCGCTACTGATTAGTTTTGTGTTAATGTGCTTACCTACTGTTGCAAATACTAAAATAACATAATAATAGTACAAAGTGAAAAATCTGTTCGCGCTGTTCTGTAAAAATTCTATTTACTTTTTTAATTGGGAAGTCCAACTTAGCTTCGAAAATACTAGTTTGATTCATTGTCAGGAATAGTTTGAATTTGCAAACTGAGGGAATATGTGCCAAAATTCCAAGAGCCTGGCAAACAGAGCACCTAAAACTCTCTCTGCGATTCGGTTACCAATCAAATTGTACTCGTTCCGTATTACCGGAATTATACAGGCGGAGCGAAACCCTTATCCATGATTTCTTACAACTGGGCAAAATTGTCCCCGTTGACCACTCTTCTCCTTGTTTTGTTCAACTCGCAACGTTTTGTAGGCCTCCTTCGATGACAACACTGTCTTCTAGCTGCCAATCTTGAAGACCACTACCTATATCTTTGTGCTAACTACATACGATATATAGTACCTACTACTACCACTATACAGTTAAGTGCCTACTTACTAGCTACCCATGTTTTTGTGCTAACTGCATACGATATACAGTATATGTATAGCCCGCTGAATCACACTTTTAATATAGTAGAGAAAGCTGTGAAGCCAATCCTAACGTAGTGAAAAAAGCCAGGCTTCAAATGATGGAAGTTTTGTTATAACAATAGTGCATCAGAAAGCCTGCTTTATTTATCCATTATGCATGCGTATCATGAATTATATGATTGACGGAATCAGAAATCTGTCATTGACATTTAGAGCAGTATTTTGTTACATCGTTATCTTAATTTAAAACAAAATATTGAATTAGTGCGCAAATGCCCGAAAAAGATCTACTGTAAGCAAACTTTATCTACAGTAGTATAGTAAAGCGGAAAAGTGTTCCTTTGTTTTTTTTTAATGTGATAATCTCTGGAACGCCAGTCGGAATGAAAAAATCTTTATATAATATGATACGTATCTTTATACGAGGAATGTTATGAGATCTTATCATTACGTTAAGACCCACAGAAGCGAAGCAGTAACAACAGACGAGAATGAAATTGTGGGAAAAAGTTAGTCACATTTATTTAATTATCATTAACCCTTCAGATACCGTCAATTAGAGACACAATAGTAAGACAATAGATGCGCGGCCACCGGGTGTCGCTTGGGGATTCATGAATTAAATAAATAAAGATGACTTCGAAACGTCACTGTTAAGCCATAGAACGTCTAAAAAACGAAATAGTCTTCTTGATCGTGCCGACATCAGCTGATATTTGACGTTGGTTGTATCGACCATAGACCTTTTTTAGTGCAAAAAGTAACAAAATCAAGGTGAATGTTAGTGACAGTGACACGAACTGTGTGAAATGTGAAATGAATTTGACACCTTATTCAAGTTTTGTGAAAGTTAACTTTCAAAAAAATAACACGGAACGAGAGTTACATGATTTCAGTTGGTGCTAGTGCTAGGCGTGTAGATTAGTAATAATTAAGTACCTAATTATGCTAAACACTAATATTCCACTCAATAAAATAAAAAATGGTAACCATAATTACGAATTTCCGTGTCTATGTAGATATCTGGTATCTGCCGTCATCCACATTTATTATGCACATATTTGTCACGTTTCGAAATCACCAGTCAAGATCTCGTAATAATATATACCTATTAAAATTCGAATTTTGTTTCCTTTTAGAAATATGACGGCTAGATTACCTTTATCAAATGCAAGTTCAATCGTGTTATCAGCCTGATGTATTTGAGTCAATTGAGAAGTCGGTCCACTAGACACACGGCAATGTGCTACCGGTACATGAGAAATATCCCACCCATAAGTACAATACGGTTTGGGAAGACTTTCATCTTTAGTATTTTTTTTTATTGTTGATAGGTTTGCGCTTGACCGCCATCTCACCACCACCACCACCATCTCCAAAGCGACAATGCGGTCGACGATGGAACGCACTTACCTAGAAGAAACCTATTCACTCTCGACTTAAAGATTGCTAAGCTGGGCAAGCTACGGCAAGCCGTTGTCTATTTTCTGATAGCTGCTGTTGTAGTTTAAATTATGGCTATATACCATATAACCTAGGGGTCTTTAAGTCAACAATAAATATGTTACTTCTAGGCAAGCGTTCTCTTTCGTCGACAACATCATCGTTTACCAGTATCAACCAACGACGACGAGACTTTCAATAATAATAAAAATAATGAAAAATTGACCGTGATTGACCTCTAAAAGTATCAAGGTACCCTTACTCATAGAAGTCAATCTTACGTAACTGGCCAGCTACAGATTGTAGTTAACAGTCCATATGTCACAATAAACCTTGATTTATGATATTTTAATACCTCTACAATCTTTCAATTCCCTCCGTCAACTACTAACTTCCGCCATGCAACAGGCTGTCAAGAAAATGGAAGGAATTTGATCGCTTGCTCCTCTACAAAAAACAAAGTCAATGTTGAATCGGTAAAAAAATTAATTAACAAAGAGCAGTAAAAGGAAAGCCATCAAAATTAAGGGCACAAAAGAAAAAAGTTAATGACCAACGATGAATACTGGGAAGGAAGGTCGTTTCTATAAATTTATAATATTTACGTGACTTTTAACATTAGTAACTAACTACGATACTGCAGATTTTCTCCGCAGTCTCCTTCTTCCTATCTTTGATATTGTTTTTAGGAGAATGACGATTATTCAATATCGTCATTCTCCCACCACGACATCAATTTATCTTTCATTAGGGTCAGTTTGCTTCCGGAAATCCAAAGTCTCTTAAAATAACAAACACTTTTAAAAGCTTTTCTGAATCATCGTGTTTGTGATAAAAATAGTGTAATAGTGTGTACGAGAGAAGTCTCGTTACACTATTTTATTATGATTACGTTTTTTTCGTCTTTTTAACTATAAAACGTAATAGGTAGGTTTTTATATAATCCAAAATATCGTTATGAATTGTGAAGACGAATAGTTCAATTTTGCAGCCCTGGCAGGCATCGAATCTAACGGGCCTCGACAATTACAGCCTGGTAACGACTTCGGTCGCGGCGAGCGGCGTGGCTAGTGGTGCGGCGAGCGGAGTGGCATGCATCAGTAAGCGGGTGTGGAGCCCTATGAGCGGCGTTTCGTGGCGTGCATCAAACATTTTCGTACTTTTTCTTACCGCTCGCCGCCTCGCACTTAGCTTCCGCTCACAGCGACAAGGTCGTGATCGAGCTAAGCGTGGAACACAACGTGCCGTCGACCTTGGGTTAAGGCTTTATCTGACTGCTAACCATTGCTTGTCAGCCACAACTGTTGGTCAGTGGCCCTGACTGCTATGCCGGAGGGAATAGGGAGAGTTTCCTATCCAAAACAAAAGTTTGTGTGATGTAGATCATATTTTGTTGTGTTGGTGTTCTATTTCTGGGTGTAATAATTTTACATCTAAAAATTATATATATGTATGTGTAGACGAACAAGATGGCGTTGTATAAAAGTTTTGGAATATAATTATCATAATAAAATTATTAAGGCCTCGAAAAGAACTAGACACGAGAGGTCACTTCGGTTAATCTTCTCCAACTATTCAGAATTAGATATTCATGTCGTCAAATAGAATTTTATAAACTTATGAATGAAAGCTAAAAATGAATGAGTTAACTGTTGAATGAGTTTATTACGCAACTGGGATATAAATCTAGACTACTTAATTTTGAATTAATAAAACTATAAAGTTTTAAAAACAGTGTTTTATTATTTTTTTATGTTAATTAGCCGATAGCCAAGACGGTAGTTGTTACTTTCTAAAGTTTTAAGACCTAGAAAAATGTCTATGTAGTATGGAAATATACGATTTAACATAACTATTTGGTTAAACTTCATGTATAACTCTATAATTGGCAATATATAATTCGGCAAGAACAAGTCTTTACCATAATCAGTATTAGGCAAGAGAATTAAAAATTCAAAATATTTAATTTCACAAAGGCCTACTTATATAACAATAGAAGTTAAAGCATGATTCCAATTAGGTCGTTTTCTAAGGAAAAGAAACTCCACGGTTACTCTTTGTAAAAAGTGACTGAGTTTTACAATATTTCCATTACAATAAATGCAGATTGCAATACAAAGGATGTTGATGAAAAGGTGTTATACTGTACTGAAACATTGTTTAATTTAATCAGCCTTTAAATGTCCCCACTGCTGGGACTCAGGCCTCCTCTCTAGGAGAGAGAATGGACCGTAGACCACCACGCGGGCCCAGTGCGGGTTGATGGATGTCACATGTCTTCAAATTTCTGGTTTTAGGACATGCCGGTTTCCTCACGATATTTTACTACATTGTTTCATCATCATCATCATCATCATCATCATATCAGCCGAAAGACGTCCACTGCTGGACATAGGCCTCCCCCAAGCGTCGCCACAACGACCTGGTCAGGGTCGCGGGAATCCGATGGATGCGTAACGCAACATTGTTTATTTCAAAGGAATTACTCGCTAGACAGCTATCAGTAAACTATCTGTCAAGGCTGACTCTTCTAAAGGCTCCCAAAGAATATCACGATGCGATAATGCGACAATGCATTTCACACTTAAAAAGAAAATTTCAAACCTCTAATACCCCGGTGTAACCCGGTATTTTTGGTATCAGTAAAGCGTTGTAGAGCTTCGTCTTTTCCAAAGCTTGTTGATTATGACACTGTAACAAAACCAAGGTTTAGCAAAGTTAGCAAGCTGAATTGGCAATAGGCCAGCAATGTTTGTCGAATGGCCATGTCCAAGTAAGCGTCCATGGACGCGTAGCTTCATAGATGCGTATTTGTCATTATACGTCGTTTGGTGTACGCCTGCCCACAGCTTATGCAAAACTAAGAAGCTCAGTCGACGAAGTGGTAACGTCGTGCTTTTTTTTAGGTGGGTAAAAATTATCCAACCGACATCTCCCACCCTTGGGCGGAGCGGGAGATAGTGTCAGAATCTTACTGACTAAAAAGTCATATGTTGGAGCGTATATCGAAAAAAGGCGTCCACCGATGGCATTATCACAAATTTTTGAAAACGTGCCCGTGTAATACGCCTCGTGGACAGAGTTCAGTACGCTGTGTTGCTCAAGGTGCCTAACGTATTTTGAAGCATTATGAAGTTACGCGTTCATGGACAAAGCCTAAGTGGACCAACGACCTAAAAAGGTAACTGGAACTTAATGATGAGGCCAATTTCCAGCTGTGGATTGCACTAGATTGAGATTCATAACAGTCAGTAATTTGATTGACAGCATTAAAACCTAGATAGAGAAGCCTGGGTAGCAATCCATACTAATATTATAAATGGGAAAGTGAGTTTGTTTGTTTGTTACGTCTTCACGCCTAAATGGCAAAACCGATTTTGAAGAAACTTGATACACGGATAGAGCATGTCCTCGAATAAGACATAGGATACTTTTTATACCGGGAGTATATTCTCTTGGGATAATTTTCTGCTATCACGCGGGCGAAGCCGCTGGGAGCAGCTAGTGTACTACAAATTTCACATTTATTATGACAGACTTCCAGTGAACGAACACTCAACAAACTTTGGATCAATAATTTGCAAAATTGTTTAATTGTTACCAAAACTGTTCCCTTAATGAGTATTACAAAGTTACTTGACAGTTGATATACGGAACCAATTAAAAGTCGAGACAGGGATATTAGAAACTTGTATTAGACGGTAGTTTGAAAAAAGGTTTATTCAAGTTCGTGCAATAATTCACGAACGGTGTAAGTTTTAAAAGTACCTAAACTGTAAGTAGGCAGACAATTTACTTTGTGTAAATTATTCCATCACAACTTTTAAAACGGTAAAGGAAAACATTGTGAGGAAACTGGTATGTCCTAGAACCAAAAATTTGAAGGCATTTGATATCACCACACCGCACTGGGCCCTCGTGGTAGATTCCATTATCTTAAAGAGGAGGACTGATTCCCAGCATTGGGAACATTATAGGGCTGATATTATTGCTTGCGGTAGTTAGGGACCAACGCTAACAAATGAAAGTTTTTTTTTTTTATAAAAAATTGCCAGTAAAAAACTACTAATAGTTTTTTAAACATAACTATATATAAATATTTATAAGTTTACTGTAATTTTATTCTGTTATAATTTATTTGTGTTCCAAATTAAAAAAAATATAATTATAGACTTTGGTATCATAATTAATTAATTATTCAGATATTATGGAGGACATCTAAATGAAGAGCGAACAATTTCGTTGCCTTGTTATAATCTCGACCGGCTTGTAAATAACAGGCTTACAGTCCACATTCATTATTATGCGAAACCGCTGTATTATATTAAATAAGTTATATTAAAGCCAGGGTCTTCCCCTAGCTTCCAGTAATTACTTGTTTCTTATTATGGGCTTCATAATAAAAAGGTGCTTTAATAAGTGGCCAGACTTTTAACCGATTTCGAAAAAGAAGGAGGTTGTTTGTTGGAATCTTTTATTGTATGTGCCTGATTACTTAAAAAAGCCTAGACTGGTTTAAAATATTATTATTTTGTTTGAGAGGGTATATTTCCCCGGTGGTCCCACAGTCAGGGCCTAATGATAAGACCCTGGCAAAATCGACGGAACTCTTCAAATATTATAGGCACACTTGTAACTATTTTTTCCAAAGTTATTAAAAACTTGTCAGGAAGTCGCCTCCTGCGAAGCAGTGATGCTTGTGAAGTAGAAGGCCGAACGCGTGAGGGAACGAACGTCCTCACGTCGAGATTCCGACCGTGACTACCAGCCACGGTAGGAGCGGGCTTGCGGACGTCAAGCAGTAGGTAGCTCGACGTCCGGCCATTCGGTAACGAGCTCGAAACCAAAAACAGTATAGTACTGACTGGTTGTACTTTTTTGAACCGAGTTTTCTGACATTTGAACTAGGTTTAAACAACAGGAGCTGATAGTGTCTGATTGGCTTAAGCTCGCCTATGTACATGAACTTTGTTATCCACTTATTTTATAAGTTGTTATAGTGTACAATAAAGAATTAAAGAACGATTCGATAAAAGCGTTGTGCTTTGTGTCGAACTGTAGCTTTTCTGCAGACGACATACAGAAAATAAATCTTTTTTTCGAAAAATGCTTAAATTTTAGAAATAATTGCTTAAAGCAGGTCCCATCTTAGTCTCCATCTTTTGTACCTATTGTTTTCACTAATAAATAACAATAATTACGATTACTTGGATTTGGAGTATTCTTTGAAAACAATAGATACACGTATATCTTTTAAAAGCGAAGTTAATTAGTAGGTATATTAATTGGTAGCTGGGTATTTTATATTATTTTGTCTAATTAATATTATTTATGTTTTTGTACACTGTACGGTCCCTTTATCTCTTTTCGGTCAGTCCACCCTAAGGCTGCATGTAAGAGATTACCTTGTGCGATAAGACCACCCAAAGCACAAAACACACAGTTTTTGCAAATGTTTATATTTTCCACATTATGAGGTGTACAATAAATTATATAATAAATAAAGTTGATTTAAATACTCCGTAATTTATGCTTGCCACTTACATAATTTTAATAATATATTATCGAAGCAGAATTTAAATGAGGTACCAATCAGACATAATAAGCTCAAGTTAATTAAACCAAGTTCAAATGTCAGAAAACTGGTTTGAGGCGGCGCGGGAGAAGAAAATCTGGAAGGACTTGGAAGAGGTCTTTACCCAGCAGTATGACATTAAAGGCTAGACACGGCGCGCACTGTTCCCGCGCGCCTCAAGGAGTTGTCAGCAACAGCAGAGGCCCAGCTGGGTCGAAGGCTACTAGGGCCAGGGTTATCCGAAAGAGAGCTCGAGCCCCGGTATGAAGGCTAGAAGGAACGGGGTGGGTTTTTAGTCAGTAAGAGTCTGACACTATATCCCGCTCCGTCCAAGAACGGGGGTTGTCATTGGATGATTTCTGCCCACCATAAAAAAGGCTAAATTTAAAATAAAAAAACTACATGTAAAAAGAGGCGCGGTATAAAACAAATTGGGACCGCTGGAATTCAAATACATAATAGAGAAAAGTCATCTAACTTACAAGTGTTAAAGTTTGCAGCTGACCGGAATAACAGGAATTATGTAGCCTCAGGGACCTCTTAAGTGCGGAGTCTACTGATCCTTTAGGATTTATAAAGCATTATACACACATGATGTGGTTTAAAACTTTAACAGGTAAGTAAGGCATATACGTGTAAAATACTTCAGACATAGATCGAAGAATCAAAGGGAAATATTCTGAGAATTTCATCACTTTTGATTAAGAATAAGATGGCTTAAAAAAGTTTTTAAATTTAATCTCCTTTGTTAGTACAGAAGAGCTCTCTGAACGTATTGATACGATTACTAACAATCTGCACTGGTGCTGTATCCATACAGCTCACGGATATCGATGATACAGCTAGATTTTATCCCTAAAAAGACCGGTTCCCATGAGTTTCCCCACGGGAGTGAAGTCGCCGGCAAAAGCTTGTTGTACATAAGCGGCTGTGAGATTTGTCTTTTTGTAATAAGGTACGATTTTAGTCATGTGGAGAACATATCCCCGTCCCTTATCCCCTCTGGGGCCTAACTCGCAACAAGCCCCAATTAGGTAGGCACCTACCCGCCCGCGTTCCTGCGTGAATTACAAATATTGTCCGCAATGTTGGCAACCCAGCCAGCGTAACATGTTGCTACTACTGCGAACTGGTTAGGTACCAACATAACCAACATATATACGAACTTGTTACGTTACCAGTTTCGACTGCTACTAATGAAGGCAAAGAAAAACTTCAAGATTGTTGCCATAAAAATTATCCCCTTAATTTGGAAGCAAAACAATAGAAATACCTATGTATAATTTACACAAAAAACGTCAAAAACACTTTAAAAATTGTTTTATTATAAAGACATTAAGTACAATTCGTTTTTAGAACCAACACGCAAAAGCTACAAACACTGAAACTGGATTCCCAATTTACTAAACATACCTTATAATTTAACATTTTATTTACAGAAAGGTACAAAAGACAAACTCATGTATGTACTTCACTTTTTATACCTACGCTCGGTGGACACACACTAATGAGCGTTGTAGTCGGAAGTTCGACGAGTGGGCCGCGACGCTACCGAGATATCGTGTCCGTGAACGGTGTATATGTGTGCGTTGCTCGAGCGCGCTTTGTATGTAGATTGACTTCTGTACCTATATATTTTCTGCTTTAGATGTCCCGTTCGGTCTGGTTTTTCCCGTCAAACAGAAAGTTTGTTGACATGCGTTTAATAAGATAATACGACTTTAATATAGACGAAAAGAAGTTTCGACTTGCCTTCAAATCTAATAACGGCACTAACTATTGCAAACAAAATAACACAGGAGCCATTTCCAAATAAAACAATGTTTCCAGTACGATAATATTTTTTTCCATCTTGTAAAAACAAGATAACAATTAATCTACACAGTTTGTTTTTTTGTTTGTAGCAGGTAGTCCCTGGAAGTACTGGTCCAATTGCTATAATTTTCTTCTTTCCTAAGCCTATATTTTTTATGTACGCGGGCGAAACCACGGGTAAAAGCTGGTATCCGATATTAATATAGGAAAGAAAATTGTGGCAAATAACAAATAGGCCACCTATTCATTTGGTTTGGGTCGGACATCGGCCTCACCCAAGCGTCGCCACAATGAACGGTCCTGTGCATCTAGCATCCATCGGATTCCCGCAACCCTTACCAGGTCATCGGTTCACCTTCTAACACTACGTCTTCCGGTACGTGGTCGCCATTCTAGAACATTTTGGCCTCAACGGCCATCCGTTCTGCGAGCAATGTACCCATTAGCAGGCATAGGATAAAGACATACCCCTCCACACACAGACAGACACACATCCACGCACCATCCCACTATTCCATCCCTCCATCCCTCTTGAAGTTCCCACAGTGCGTATCATTAAAGACACCATCACCTCTGTTAAATCGTCTCAGATGAAGTTAATGACCTAGTACCCACTGGCACTTCGGGCATTTTTTGCTAATAATCATAATCTTTTTTGCTTTGATCAAAAACTTATATCCTAGCTAAATTCTTTAATGTTTATATACCGGTTTTAGCCGGTTATACGGTTATAGCCAACCGTCATAATTGACCTGATCCATGCCACTGAGAAGCTGAGAAGATCAAGAACGTTATAACATGAGACTAGTATAAGCATACATAAGTGTAGTCAGGGGTGATATGTTATTTGGTGATATTTTATTAAATACAATACCATACAGTTTCCTATGCATAATATATCACTAGTACATCATCATCATCACTTCAGCCGAAAGACGTCCAATGTTGAACATAAGCCTCCCCCAAGTGCCGCCACAATAAATAGTCTTGTGCGTCTCGCATTCGCATCCATCGGATTCCCGCAACCCTTAGCAGGTCATCGGCCCGCCTTGTAGGAGGGCTTCCAACGCTACTAAACTTGTATAAGCTTAAGTATAGTAAGGGGAGGTATATTGGTGATATTAGTAGTTTGGTGATATTTTATTAAACACAATACCATACAATTTCCTTTGCATAATATGTCACTAGTATCAAGATATTTATCCTCCTCACGCTCGTACCAACTCGCATTGTCTTATGAATGCGCTTGCTTGAAACTGGGCGGTACTCTGTTTTTTCTTTTTGTTTCTTTTCTGCGGTTTTTATAAAGAAACCTAGCCTATAAAATAAAGTCTATGTTACGCAGGACTACAATACCTTTCTAGTAGTTTCAGATATTACCTCCCACAAACATAAAACAAACTTAACCTCTTCATTATAATATTAGTGTACCTTGATAATATGGTAAAATAAAAATTTTGGCAAAGTGTCCTTCTGATTATACTTTGCCAAATTTTTTGTCGATTCATTTAGCAATGTTTTTAGAATATTAATTCATAAAGTTTCAGGATAATTAATTTATAAAGCCAAACAATGTAGCTTTGTTTATGATAAGCTTTAAAAATATGTATTTATTTCCCGAACGCCTGTTATTCTGAAAGCGGTTCCAGTATTTACATTATAATTAAGTTACTTTACATAACATCAAAACGAGTGTTCCTACGCACTCAAATAAAATGGATTTTCTCTCGTAATTTTTCAGCATCATGGCACTCTTACTTCAATAAAAATACATTATTTTTTTTTAACTTAATGAAATTGGACTTGCTAAAGGTTTTATGTTACCTAAGTAGCAATCATACAGACGACTAAGTACGTGATTATCTGGCAACAGTACAGTCAGCAGCATCAGTTGTTTACCCCGCTCACATTCAAAACCACAGAAAGAGGGTTAACCAGTCGATGACACTCTCCGTAGCCAAATAGGAAAACTTAACATGACGATTTATATTGTATTAGCTGTCCTCCCGCGGCTTCGCCCGAGTGGACTACAGTTTATATCGCGCGGGCAGAGACCCGTGCTCAGCAGTGGAATTATAGGTAGCCTATGTGTTATTTCAGTGTCTCTTCTACCTACCTACCAAATTTGATCTAAATCCGTTCAGTAGTTTTTGCATGTAAGCGTAACGGACAGACAGACAGACAGAGTTACTTTCGCATTTATAATATTAGTAGGGATTAACAACTCTTGCATGCTGACAATTTACTTTGTGATGTATGTATTGTACTCATGTTTGAGCAAATAAATGATTATCTTATCTTAAACCTTGAGTCCTTATTATTTTTAAATCTTAGCCTTGTACTTCTACTATTTTAGTCAATATAAACTTGATACGCCCTGACGCACTAAGTGCCTTAAAATTGACCTCTCTACTCAAAAATCCTTTGTACCTTAAAGATATAAGATAATAATTAATTGAACTAAAACGTTTTGTACAAAGCAATCATAAACAACAAAGGCATATAAAAGAATAATAAAAACAATTCATGTTAGTGTAGTATTTGTGATGAATTGAAAATATTTTTTCCTTGTGGTTACGCTTTTCCTATGCGCGACATTTTTTTTTTTTTTTTTTGTTATATTATGTTGTTATTCCTATAACCATCTCTTTCCTGCACTTACCTGTCGAGTGAAAGGGACTAAGTTACTCATGTAATCGCTTAAATTATAGAATTACATTTCGATGACACTCGCATTTTTCAAAGGATTGACTGTTCGTGTAGTCAAATCCATCCAAAAGTTGTCTGTAAAACATCGCTTTTAACGATAAGACCACCCTTTGTGACACCCTATTAATTTTAAGTTCTATTTTCGAAAGAATATGATATCTATTTAACTGTCCATAGGAACATTTTATGTTGTCTAAAGGTACATTGTTTATGTTTGTACCATGTATACAAAATGAAACCTCTTAAAAATATTTTTTTTTATAATTTTTTTTAATTTTTAGGATAAATTAGGCTTAAATAAATAAATATTTATAAGTAATTAAACTGTATAGTGCACTATAAATAAAAGGTTATATTTTTTCCAAAGAGAATAGCCTTTAGCACATACTCATATACATATTACGATATAGATAATACTACTTTAATAAACACCAAATAAATATTAGTATCAGCATTAAAGGTACAAATAACCATTTTAATTCATGAATCCCCAAGCGACACCCGGTGGCCGCGCATCTATTGTCTTACTATTGTGTCTCTAATTGACGGTATCTGAAGGGTTAATAATGCTTATCTTTTTATCATAATGAGTAAAAAAATAACGATAAAAACAGTAGTCCGGTATATACATTGTTTTAAAAACAAGACTATTAAATCCGACGACTATAATCCCAGGAAACGGTCATCATACAATTTACGAGTGAAATAAATAAAATCAATCGGTGATTAAAACGGAATCTCTATCTTGTACCGACACTCATTCTGTCGATAGTCTTTGTAGACTTCAATCCAATTAATGTAATTGTTTTTCTGATTGTATGCCAGTGTTCAAGATGTACCTGAACTATGTCCTCATTTCTTAAGTCGTCCTAAGAAATTTACCTGTGAAAGTCACCTAAAAACCAATTCTCGTAAGTACTTAAAGAACGTTAAATTCAAAACGCCATCTATTCTCATCTTGGCGACTTGATAAGTGATATCAATAAATGTGAAAATAGAAGCAAATTCATGATGTTTATGTTATATGATTAAGGTTGGATTGTGAAACATAGGAATTTCCCATTGGAATAATGTACGGTCGATAAGTATGAATAGCCATAATGAGCATACTTACTGAATACATTCATGTTTGTGATGAGCTTAATACACACGAACAGCGGGGTTACCATGACGTTGAAAGTAAGATTGTTTTAATCTTGTTTCAGTGTGGGTAAGAGATAGAGCTAGACCACCAGTACAGCTCTGTCTGACCCACACCAAAATAAGATTAAAGCTAGAACTACACTGCTAACACGCACACGTGTAACACGCCTGATTTGTACGTAGAACGACGTCGCGTGGCGTGTTACAAGTGTAGCTCTACTAGTCTAGTTTCCATATAAAATGTGTGGAGACCGACGCGCCTAGATCGGCGTGGCGTGGCACACGTGTTAGCAGTGTAGTTCTACCTTAAAACAATCTTACTTTAGACGTCATGGTCTAGGGGCAGGTACCTATATGTTTCTAGTTATATATAACCCTCTCATCCTCACACGTTCCTCTCACGTTTCGTTCAACTTTTGTTTATACGGAACCAATCTCGATATCTCCGATTTGGATCGAATAACAATAAATGAATCAGCAGCGTATTTCCCGCTCAATTTATATTAGTCAAATCAGGGTAATGGCATATTTGGCAGAAGGGAAGCTTCCGTCTTCTGCGCGGTCACGGATCCAATTCCCACATTGGGTTAACTACTTGTATGCCAAGTGCGGTAAACGCAGTCTTAGCCCATTTCTAACATAGATTTATTGACTTCTAGATGTGGACGAAATTTTCTCCTTTTTGCCAACTTTGAAGTCCTCCTTATGTCGTCGTTCAATGCTGAGGGTCGTAACCTCCCAGCTTTATCAATTCATTTTTTTATGATATTCGTCCATATAGATGGATTCCTGTCTCTGGCGGTGTGAAGGGCCTGTATACCGTGGAGTCAAAAGTGGTATACACATCTGGAACTGACACTTCGAAGTAGCAACGAATAAATATATTGGGTATTTCCATGCAAGCACTATCGTTGTCCGCATCAGACGCCACTCCAGCTGATTCAGAAAAGAGTGAAAACCTATAAAATTAAAGCGAATGAGATTCAGACCGATTCACCTTACCATTCATCGTATTGGACAACACATTCCAAAGTAAGGGGTGTTCTATTCTTAGCCTGCGTCCGCAAGACTAGACGTCACTGGCCACACGGCCACAAATAACATGATGGCCTTTTTATAGTACTATACTTGTAGTACAAAGGTACCCTGTTTTACAACACCTGTCTGCATATAGACAGTGGTATCCATTTCGTTAGCATTTTTATTCTTATGTTTCTAGTTATTGGACTAACTGCCGCACTCAGAGACGTCAATTTACTTTAATGTCAATTAAAGCAAAACCTAAGGTACTTAACATCATAAAGATATAGACTATTATTCAATGACAAAATTAGTAAATCAGAGATTAGCGTTAATGGGCGTCTCTGAGTGCGGCAGTTAGAGGCTAAAATTTTTACTGCACATATTTCTTCAATTACCTGCAGATCTAATTTAAAATCCATAGGTATTTTAATATAATTTTAGGGGATAAAATCATATTATTGAAGTTGTATCATATTCCTTCGTTAAGTTAAATCCACAAACATAAGATTTTCATTACAGGTTTCGATATAGATAATAATGACGCAGAGTGTATGAAACTCTCGCTTATTGTTCCCTAATACCAAATTCAGTTCCGAACTACGTCGATAACCGGTATATGGACGTATTTCGGAGAAATTATTAGTATGTATTAGTTTTGCATAAGCTGGAACTGTGCTAATGTTTAATATCTGCGGAAGGGAAGTTTGAGGAACTGTGGGACGTCTGGAAGTGGGTCATCTGCATTTTGTACAATCGATATTTACTTGGATGTTTATAAAGGTAGAGAAATACCAAAGAAATGATAAGAAGATTGAGTTCGGTTAGTGATGACTGAGATGATTTACTTAATGGTTTGTTTGTTTATCCTCACATCGGAACGCCTTAAAGCGTGTAGTCGATGACTGACTAAAAAAAAGGGGGAGGGGATGTATCGAACTGATCTGGTGATGAAACTGGAAGGTAAATTAGTGTAATCTAACCGTAAGTATTTGGAATAATTAGAAACGTTATGAGATACACTCTGGTATAAGGTATTTAAGTTTGGCTGAGGGCTAGGTAATTTTTTAGTGGTGGTACCAAAACTAAAAAGTATAAAAAAAATTAAACCGACTTCAACGTAAAAAAGAAAGTTCCTTTGTACTTCACAAAGGCCATTTAAGATTTTTTTAATAAATCAAAAAAAAGAAAAATGCAAAAATTTTATCTACACTAATATAAGAGGTAGTTTTTTTTGTTTTTATGCTTTTTGGTTTTTAGGAGAAAAACTCTGGAAGAACTTGTCCGATTGCTAAAATTTTTTCACCGATGGAAAGCTGCTTTATTCTTGAGTGCGGGTAAAAGCTAGGAAAACCTAAAAACAAAAAGCTAAGTACATCGAAATGATGATAATAAATTGGCAAATCAAAAATCATCCATACGTTGCCAAAACAAAACAATAACAAACTGTAATATTTACTTAGCTTGTTTGGTCTGCCGGTCCTCCGACCGATAGCCAAAGAACGGACAGATGAATGAATATAGATCGATGGAACAGATATGGACGTGGACATACAGTATGCGAAATTGAAATTTCAAAGCCCTATGTGGATTGTTTATTGGTTGTATACTTGTATGATTGGAGCTTTCATATTAAACAATATATGATGCCAAACAATACATGGTATCAGCCGTCATACCTGAAGCCTGAAGTGGTTTACGGCTCTTTACGTCTGTAATTCTGCAATTTAAAGTGATGGACTGGCTCTGAAAATATCTGGTAAATTACACAAATATTTGCCATATTACGTACAATTATGTGCAGATATGCTCGTACGAATTATCGAACTATTAAGGCTCTAGCGCCCGAGCAGTGCCATAAAACAGTGACTAGTGATTAATAGCCTTGAAAAAAAAAATATGTTTCTTATAAATCCATGTATGTTATTATCAACATATGATTTTTTCGTGTGATGTATACTTTTATCTAAAAAAATATATTTAACAACATGATATTTTTCGCTTGTTTTCTCTGCTCCTTTCAAATGGCTTTGATCTTTAGAAATATGTTTACACATAAAAAATCTGGTTAAATGTTCTTCAGAATGTACATAGCATATGTAAATTAACAAGTATTTCGAAAAAAAAAAATAAAGGTCAGTTGGGCTCTATGAGGGCGCAGCTGGCCGGAGTTAAATGCACACATACTCGTGCTGCCACCTACGCGGCTAGATGTCCAAGGGACTATACGCCTTAATATGCTGTATTATAAAGTACTTGTTACTTAACGAGTTTGATGAAAATTAATACAGCCCTTTTTGTTAACAATTAATCTTAATTAGTTTGTCCCAATTACTGAAGCTATTGCTATCAAAATAATAATGTATTTAGGATATTTCACGCAAACTTCAAAGTTAACATGAAGGATTCGTTTATGTTGATCTAGAACATCGAATATTTCCATTAACTCCGACCAAATTCTGTAACTATATTGGAAGTTCACGTTTCAGTTTAAACTAGCAACATTATAATACAAAATAACTGAAACTAGCACAGTCATTTTAAATTCAATCCTCTTAAGGGGATGCACCACGACATACATTTTCACTATTTTTCATACAACCGCTCTTACACGATTATGACGTTATTACACATTTTTCATTAGATATTTTAGAAACACTATTTTGTGGATATTATCCACAAAATAGTGTAAAATATATAGGCTTATATTGAAATCAATTTATGAATTTGTAAAGGTCTCTGAAAATCTGCTATTTTGCATGAACTTTGACACTTCATAGTTTACTCAAAAATATTAGAGTCAAAAAAGTATAACAATAGAACCCATTTTTATCAAATTTTATCAAAATTCTAAATAACGACTTTTTTTTTCAAAAACTTTTAAAGGTTTAAAAAACACGTATTTCCTGGAACAAGTTTTGTAAAATACTTAATCGATTAAATCTCGGAATTACTGAATTATAACAGAGTTTTCAGGCGTTAGACTCTCTTTTCTCGCGTTGCCTTTTCGTCAAACGCGTTTTATTGCGTTAGATGAAGAAACATACTATCAAACCATGTTGATGATAGGAGTGGAAAAACAGCTTCTTAGGCGACCATTACATGGTTATGCAAGCATCAATCAATTCCACCAATCATGAATTATGGTTTTCGTCAATCGGTACTAAAAAATGTCAATTATCGCATTAGACGGTAGGATTTTCGTCGCAAAACTGACAGCTAAACCTACCGTTCAATGTTCGCCTTAATATTACAAATACAGAAAAGAAGGATGGAGGAATATTAAAATCAAAAACCACTTACGTGGCAGAAAATGAATGAAGAATAGTCAGTAATATCCGCGAAGAGTTTCCACGCGCCACACGTACGACAAATGAACGTTCAGAGGCATAGGGAAGGTAATTTATGCCGCAATTGTGACTCGAAAATATATAAACCGGCTTAGAAGCACGTGTTACTGTGACAAAATATATGTGCTATATGTAGTGTATCCTATGTGGGCATTAACCTAGGACAAGGTTTAAGAAATAATAATAATACATCTATTGCACCAACCCAAAGTAAGCAAAGCTTGTGCTATGAGTACTTGACAACTGTATAAACATACTAGCTGCTCCCAGCGGCTTCGCCCGCCTGATAGCAGAAATTTATGACAAGGGATATATTTCGGGATATATTTATCCCATACTTCCGGGATAAAAAGCATCCTATGTAAGGACATAGGATACTTTTATACCAAGTTTCATCAAAATCGGTTTTGCCATTTAGGCGTGAAGACGTAACAAACAAACAAACTCACTTTTGCTTTTATAATATTAAGTAAGGATATAAAGTTCTAAATACATACATAAATTACACCCAGACACGGAACAAAGGATCGTGCTCACACAAACATTTTGTCCTGCATGGGAATCGAAACCACGACCATAAGACCAACAGGCTAGTCTGTGTAAGGAAGTAATCATTTTACGACACGGTTGGCGTAGTGGTTGAACGATAGGCTGCCGCGCTGTGTGTTGCAGGTTCGATTCCTACGAGTACTTGTTAGGTTACGAATAGGTGTTTCGGGTCTGGGTGTCTTGTGAGCATGTGAGTGTACATGTGTGTGAAAGCAATCACGATACAGGAGTTATATAGTGTGGGGCAAAATTTAAAAAAGATTAGCCTCTACATAACATAAGTAATGACCCCAAAAATGAAAGCGACTATTCGCCTTAGGGTGCGTCCACATCTGGCGAATGTGCAGCTCGCGAGCCGTTTGCGAGCTGCCCGCGAGCTGCGCGCGTGCAGTCACGGCAATGGTTTGGTGCGCCACTTTAGCGCAACTCATGCAAGGATCGTAAAAGGCGTGCGCGCGGCTCGCGATCTGCGCGCACTTAATTCTCGCACTTACAGTTCCGTTTTCTGGCTCAGTACTTTCGAACATGTCGGACGACACTAGTGCTTTTAATAATTCTCCTCCATCCACTCCACGACAATACATACTTAACCTCTAGAAATCAGAAACGAACTGAGCGGGTAAACAACCATTTAATAACTAAGGCGCCGCCCGCGCGCTGTTCGCGTACGGCGCTTAGGTCGCGCGCGAACTGCGCGCAGGCGGCGCAGAAGCGGCGCACGAACAAAAATGCACGCGCGCAGTTCGCGGGCAGCTCGCAAACGGCTTGCGAGCTGCACATTCGCCGCACATTCGCCAGATGTGGACGCACCCTTATAAGATCACTCCAACCTAATCCTGTAGTAATCTTGAAGAACTGTATACTTTCAAATGCATTAATACATTTTTTTAGATTATAAGTGAACGCAGACAAGTAACAGGTGTCATCCCATTTAGCTGCGATTTCGAGAAAAACGCGTTTCAGATTTTTCAATTCCAAGGTTCATAGAAAAGATGAAGCGCATTGGGATATAAGTTTTTCAATTCCATATCTCAATGCGCTGGAATTGAATTAGAAAAAAAAATCTCCTAACCTTAATATTAAATTAACATATACATTATAGGTAACTTCTAGGCAGGCTTGCTCCATCGTCGGCCACATTATCGCTTACCATCTGGTGAGATAATGGTCAAACACAAGCCTATCAATTCTAACAGTCTAATAATACTTTACTTAAAAAAAAGATGGCAATCAACACTAGCTCAATCAAATCAAACTGTTACCTTATGATATGACTATCCAACTGGTTTAATTCCGGCTACAAACGACTACACACGTACACACATAAACCTCAAAATATATAGGTACAGAAGACAATCTACATACAAAACGCGCTCGAGCAACGCACACATAGACACCGCTCACGGACACGATATCTCGGAGCGCCTCGGCCCACTCGTCGAACAGTTCCGGCTCAAACGCTCAGTAGTGTGCGTCCACCGAGCGTAGGTATAAAAAGTGAAGTACATGCCCATGAAATTGTCTTCTGTACCTATCTATTTTGTGCATAAACACGCTGTATTTTTCATCTTTCGCTAATAAGCTAGCAATAAATGAATGAATTGAAGTCATTATTTTAAAATACCTACGTAAAACTATAATTATAATAGTGGTTTTTTTTTAATTAACTCGTAATCAGTCTTTATATAGAACTAGAACAGCTTAAGAACAAGTGTTACTACAACAAAAAATAATTTGTAGTATGTCCTCCATGTAGGAATTTACCTAGACTAAGTAATTGTATTTTTTTGTCCTTATATATAACTGTCCCCGCAAAAGGGCCTCAAAAAAACACCGCCACAAAAAAAAAAAACACTAGAAGCGGCCACAAAGAAAAGTTACAAGCCGCCGCAAAAAACAGCTGAAGCGCGTGAAGCCGGAGAAGCTTGGAGCAAGCGAAAAAAGCAGAGAAGCGTTTTTTTTACCGCCGCACACGAGCCACAAAAAAGGTCGCCTCAAAATGAAGCTTGAAGCGGCGTTTTTTTGAAACCCGTGTACAGGTACAGTTAGAATTCATTTCGAGAGATGTTTTGTTGAGCCAAGATTGGCTAAATTAAAACTTAATGGTCTTCTATTTCCAAGATTGATTAAATCCTTATGTTTTTTACATACCCAAGAATCCAATAAAACTCAAGGATATAGCCTCAGGCACACAATATGTAGATATTTGCACTCAAACGATGGGGTTCGATAGAAATAAAATATGTTTGTTGACTACGTTTATTTATAAAGTTATGTCACTTTTTTGGTGTAGTAAAGTTTATTCTATTCTATTCTAGAGATTTGCACAAATATACAGGTGGGATTGCAGTCAAGTACTAGTTTATATCAGATAAAAAAAAAATATACGAGTATGTATAGAGTGAACAAACTGGATGTAGGTATATTATGTTACTGCGGTAATCTGTATAATTCAGGTATTCTATACAATACCTAGGTAATACATAGAATATCCGGGACGTCCAGGAGTTAAGTCTGTATTTAATCATCATCAGCCTTTTTTAATGTTCCCACTACTGGGACTCAGGCCTCCTCTCTAAGAGAGGGAATGGGCCGTGATCCACCACACGGGGCCCAATGCAGGTTGGTAAAAGTCACATGTCTTCGAATTTTTGATTCTAGGCCGGTTTCCTCACGATGTTTTCCTTCACCGTTTCGAGAGCAGTAGTGATGAAATAAATTACACAAAGTAATACGCCTCGGTATTGTATAGAGTACCTCGAACCCACGACCTATAACTCGTAAGTCGGGACCGTTACCACTAGGCCACCACTGCTCCTGTCTGTATTTACTCGTAGGTATACGGACTCGAAGAGTACCGGAAGACGCAGCGTTGGAAGGCCTCCAACAAGGTGGACCGACAACCTGGTCAGGGTCGCGGGAATCCGATGGATGCGTGACGCACAGGACCGGTCGTTGTGGCGACGCTTGGGGGAGGCCTATGTCCAGCAGTGGACGTCTTTCGGCTGATATGATGATGATGATACGGACTCGTGTATGGACCTATTTGGCACAGCCGTGAGACATACAATTACAATGTAGATGTATTCTAAGTTTAAGTTTGTATACTATAATTATAATTGCTATCTCATTGTGTACGTACCTACGTGCCAAATAAACGTGTTTTCTTTCTTTCTTTTCTGTATAGCTCTAATCAAATCAATGTGTCATATTGTGACTTTACTAACGGGTTAAATAAATTCGTGTAGATAGGTTCAAGTTTCCTAATTTGAGAAACACTGACCTAGGCTACTAGGTCAAAGGTGAAACTTCATCTTTAATCGATTCTTCAAAAGAATAATGTAGGGTAGGACCATAGAAATATAAATAACAGTGCAGGCCCATTATTTCCTTTCAATTCAGTTTTCAAAGATGAATTTCTAATTAAGAATGTACGATTTAATTTGGCTTCCGTGCCTTTTGTTAAGTGTGAAACAATTTTATTGTTCACTGTTAAATGAAATCCCCTACTTTTGGCTCAAATACTCTCCTAAATTTAAGTAAGTAGGCCGATCTTCATTTGACATGCGTCAATCAAGATCATGGATTATAAACAGGTATGATGACGGTGAAACAGGTATTATATTCACTTTATAGAAAGGTATTATATTAAACTAGCTTTTGCCCGCGGCTTCGCTCGCATTAAAATCGGGGTAACACGGTTCCTCTGGGAAGTGGGGGTTAGAAAGAGACAAAAATTTGCCTATGTACATTGCTCCATCTCTTCAACTATCTCCACTTAAAAAATCACGGTAATTTGTCACTCCGTTTTGTCGGACAAACAGACACACACACTTTCCCATTTATAATATTAGTATGGATTTAGTTAATACATTCTTTAAAATCATTTAGACAACATTATTTTTAAGTGTGTGTGAAACCTGAATATATTTTTTTTTCAGAATCATTAACTGAATCGATTCCAATAATTTTTACACCATGTTATATTTTTTCCCATAAATATTTAAAAAAGGTCACCAGTTGGACACCTCCTGCCAAGACCTGTGTTGTACTTAACAACACAGGTCATGGCAGAACATAGCGGGCATTAAGTACTCGCAAACAGTTGGGTCCAAGTACAAAACCACCCCTTAGTCGTCTGGATGGCCCACTGACTATGTATTTTTGCTGACTTAAAAAGCTTTGTGATTTTTCATGGTACAGTTATGAAATTTTGTACGTAAGATTCTTTGCATAAATTACTAAACACGTGTTTCGGGTTTCGCATATACTAATACTAATGTTATATAAAGGTTACTATTTGTTTAGCATTAAGTCTGCCTTTATACAATTCTTGTGCATAAAGCTGTAAATAAATAAATAAACTGTTATTTCTTAAAAACAATACTGTTTTTACGTAACCTTTGACTTTCATGAACATAAGAACAGGTTCTACGAATAAGCTCAATAATTTTCATTTTCTAGAACTACTTCTAGTAACTTTAGTATCTAATAGTGATTAAAAATTCTAGCGAAATTCATTTCTTTGATCATAATAAAGTCGAAGATTCCTTTCCATTGTCTATACCTAAGCTATTTGTAAGATCGTCAGTAGTGCTTTAAATCAACACAGTTTCGTATGTCGTCTGCGAGAGCTCTTTGATTTCAATTAATTTATATTTACTCGAAAACAGTTCATCAAACCATTTAATTAAATGTAATAGAAGCAATTTTGGAAGGTAAATAACATTAAAATACTCACAATTTGAATATTCTTTTGCCTGATTAGAAATTATAATAATAATTGCGCACTTGGTCGTGTAGTCACGAAAAGTTGATAGAAACCTTTTGTTCTTTTTTTAGGTTTCCGTAGCCAAATGGCAAAACACGATACCCTTATAGAATCGTCATGTCTGTCTGTCTGTCTGTCTGTGCGTCCGTACGTCACAGCCAAAGAGAATAAAACCACATAGTCATTGGTCACAGCCACTTTTTTTCCGAAAATATAAGACCTATACTGTTGAAAATTGGTAAGTAGGTATTAAGGTATTTTGTGAACTGCATTAAGATTTTCACACGAAAAAAAAACGTTATATTTTGGGGGTTCCTATACTAGAACTACTATACTTAGTACTGAAAAACATTTTTTTTTTTTCATCAAACCCATACGTGTGCAGTATCTATAGATAAGTCTTCGAAAATTATATTAAGGTTTCCAGTATCATTTTTTCCTAAACTGAATAGTTTGCGTGAGAGACACTTCCAAAGTGGTAAAATGTGTGTGTGTCTAGTGTCTACCCCTCTTCTGACATAAGTAAATGATAAAACTAAAAAAAAATATGATGTACATTACCATGCAAACCGCTATCAAAAATTGGTTTGGACGAGATCTAGTTAGTAGTATTTTTTTAATACGTCATTAATCTAAACAACACTATTATTAACACAACGCCCCTACGAGAACACGGCGGTGCTCCTCCTGACACGGTGAAACCTCTACCGTATGCTCCACCGTGTCCTCCGGGCAGTCCACACAATGGTGTCACCCGGGCGTCACTTCCACACGAATCCGGTGCAGGAACCTCCCGAACTGACCATGTCCGGTGAGGACCTGCGCCATGCGGAAGATGAGGACGCCATGAGGTCTTTCCAGCCACGCCTCAAAGAGGGGACTTACCGCTATAATAATGGCATGCCCACAGAAATCTCTTGGTATCTAAAGAATTATGATTGTATGTGTGCGAAACCTTATTATCAAAAGTTATATAGTCCTCTATAATGACCTAAATAGGTTTAAAATAAAGTAAATTATAAAATATATATAATATATACTAACCCCCCACACTTGTGCCCTTTTTTTCCTTATAAACTTCTTTTTTTTTTTACTTGTTTTTATGCACATGCCATGCTTTTCTCTTTATCATCCTAGGTAGACTGGTAGAAAATGCCTAAAGCATTAAGTCCGCCTTTGTACTTTTATGTTGCATGAAGTTTTAATAAATAAATAAATAATAAATAAATAAATACCTACATATAAAGACAAGCAAATGCCTAAATAGTGATTTCCAAAAATATTGAACTATATTTTCTACTAGCTTTTAACCGCAGGTTCACCCGCATAGGTACATAACACATTCCATGTTACTCCAGAATAAAGCAACCTTCTATCGGTATAAAATGTTAGCAATCCGACCAATACTTCCAAATATTACATTCTACAAACAAAAAAACAAACTTTACCTCTTTACAATATTATAAAGTGTAGCTTACTTTGTTAAATCCATTTTAATTGAAAGCACACTGTTGTCGCTAAAACACACACACATAACACACTGACGACAGAAGTATGTGAAAACAACAATTTCGTCGAACGACGCTCAAAACAGCAATTCATTTCAGGAATTTCCGTGAATCACGATTATGGTTTTGAAGTAATTTCGTTATACGCACGAATGCTTTAATTCGTTTCTTCAGAAAATTCAATATAAACCACCTTCATTTAATTTATTACAGCTACCTATTAATTAACAAGTCACTCATAAAAGCGTACGTATTCATTTGATTTCTGAATTATTTATATTAACTTTTAACTTTCAACCACTGAAACGGCCGAATTATCAATTAATTTGACTCATTAATTCATTAAACCCGTCCTTTTCATATTAAAATATTTATTAGGAACAAAGTGAAACGTTTAAACTTTGGAACGCAATATAATTGTGTAGTTAAAGTACCTACCTACCTAATAAAACGGTGGTATTTTAATAATGCATTATTTATCTAGTGAAAAATGTAGAGGAGTACTTCGATGCCTAAGCTTAAGTAGGTACTTTATTGTATATTTATATAAGTATATTATGTAAATATTTTATTAAAAGTCTTAATTAAAAAATATATTTAAGTTATTGTAAAAAATAATTTGACTATTGGAAAAAAATAAATATACCAACCTAATTTAAATTTAAATGAAAAGAAAAAAATATGAATAAATAAAAAAGCGAATTCTGATTTCTAGATTGTTTGGTTAGGCATAGCAAGTTATGTAAAAGTTAGCTTGACGAATTTAACATTCACAAACACGATAAAGAAATACTTATGATAGAGCCAAGAATAAAGAAAAAAATCGTAAACATGAATTTAATCGCCACAGAAGTCAAACTATCAGCTAGTTTTTACTTTTTAATTTAAATAGGTAGACGACCACAAAATACCGTAATCAAAAGTTTGAACAGGACAAACAATAACTTATTTTTATCATACATACTTCGAAATTTCACAGCATCCACGTGAAAAAAATATTCTCAACAATCCGATCTTGTCGTGTACAGAGTAACTTTTAATGAACAGTGCAACACAATCACTTTTACGTTAAATCACGCACTTGAACAGGAGACGCGGAAACTGGGCGCTTGTGCGTCGCCCGAACGACGAAGTTGCGGCGCGGACAAATCGCGACTGAAAACATCCGCGCGCCGGCCGCCTCGTGTTCTCACTCTGTCCTCACCTTAGCGTCCTAAGGTCAATGTCAGCATGAATCTCCATGACCATCCATCCTAAATGCATTATTCGCTTCCTTCTAAAACTAATATAACCTAAGTACATACCCAAATTCATTTAAATTTTATGTACCGCAGCCGGCACTTCCAGAAAGTTTCAGAACTTTCCATTTTCATTAACACGCCAATTTTGTGATCAACTTTTTAGAATTACGGATTAATATTGGCTGCCATTGCGTGTCATGGAAAATGCTTCATGATCGGTAAAAAGTTTCATGTTAAAACGACCCAAGATGGAATTAATTTTCAAAAGTCCGTAGACTCCATTAATATATCCATTGGCATTAAATGTGGTTCAAGCTCTAAACGTGAACATGTGAACAAACTAAAAATGGTCTATTTTTCTAGCGAGTTATGAAGATTCTTTAATATCTTTTTAAGTTAATAATATCACATTAGGTTTGTTTTTAATTTGAAAACAAACCGGACCATACGGACTCGCATAGGAATTTGTGCCAGAGCTGATTAACAGTTTGTCAGAAATGTAAATTAGAATACTTTTCACTTTCAAGTTATAAATAATTATTTTTATGGTTTATTCGTGTTTGTGCAGTTATTGGAATACACATACAGAAAAAACTAGAATAATTTTTTTTTCGGTGGGCATAATTCATCCTATGACAACTCCCGCTCTTGGGTGGAGCGGGAGATAGTATTAGACTCTTACTGACTAAAAACCCCACCCCGTTCCTTCTAGCCTTCATACCGGGGTTCGAGTTCCTTTCGGATAACCCTGGCCCCAGTAGGCTTCGACCCAGCTGGGCCCCTCCTGTTGCTGACAACTCCTTGAGGCGCGCGAGAAAACCAGAATATCTCACATAGCACTTTGTTAATTTCTATGTAAATCAATTTAAAAACACACCGAATAATTTTAGTTTATTTACACAAAACGTGAACTGAGGACGCTTTATTGCCACATGAGTGTATTTCGAATAGATGTCTTACATTTACGACGAAAATTTTGTGATTGTTGAATTAGCTTTAAAAAATAAAATTCGGAATCCGATATTCCGATTCCGAACACATTCCACCAATATAATAAAGGTTCGTCAGTGTGTCACACTCAAACGGCTGGACGAATTTGGATGAAAATTGGGACACAGGTAGACCATATCCTGGAATAGTTTACAAAATATTTTTTATTCCGAGTGTGGGTTCTTTGAGACTATTTCCTACTTTCAGGCGGACAAAGCCGCTGGCAGCAGCTAGTTGAAAAGCAAACAACAATATTCGTTCCTGTTATAAATAACTACGATTATTTCCGTTTATAGATAAACATATTTACTTTTGGAATATTTTTATGTTAAATAGGTATATTTATTTTATTAGCCGACTTCGAAAAGGAGGAGGTTCTATGTTCGGCTGAATGTATGTTTTTTTTGTATGTATGTTCACCGATATTTCGGTCAATTGTGGACCGATTTCGAAATATTTTTTTTTTGATTGAAAGGTTATGCTTCCTAGTTGGTCCCATAGAAATATTGTTATGATCTGATCATGAACTTCGAAGATATGGAACAGAACTCCTCATAGAATCATAGCAGAATTGTCGTAACAAGTAAAATTGCGTTGTTTATACGTGTAGTCGATGACTGACTGAAAGAAAAGGGGGAGGGGAAAGGGGGAGGGAGTAAATTCATGTAATATTTACCGTATTTGGGATTATAAGAATCGTTATGAGATGCACTCTGGCTATAAGGTAATTTATGTTTAGCTGAAGGGTAGGTACTTTTTAGTGGTGCTACCATAACTAAAAAGGAAAAAAAAAACTTTTTCAAAAAAAAATTAAAACGACTTCAAAAAGCACAAAATAACTTTAATTTCGGAAGTCGGTGTTAAATAACGAAGAGACAAGATTAGTTATCTATTATAGAAACATCGACTTCCGAAATTAAAGTTATTTTGTGCTTTTTGAAGTCGTTTTAATTTTTTTTTGTAAAAAGTTTTTTATAACTTTCTCGTAGGCGTCCAAGTTTTCAAAGAAGTCTTCCGTTCATGAAGCGTCATAATTCTGTTTGAAAAGTTAATTGTAGATAATTAATATATTAATAACACATCATTAGCCTATAAGTCTGTACATAATTAATTTTATTACATCTTGGTACGATTTTAATAACAGCCTCTTAATTTGGAAGTATTGACATGGTCGATCGATGTTTTCTTCACTTTCCTGTCTTTATATTGATAGAAGTTTGAGAAGAGTTTCTTGGTTTTGTGGAATTGAGACTGATCGGTTTTTTAATGGAGTATATTCTGAGTTAATGAAGTCTGAAAACCCTACTAATTTTAATAGGTTTTCAGGCTAGAGTACCGTAGGCTTGAAAACAAAATGTTGATATTACTAAGGGTGGTAATGGCACCGACCTACGAGTTACTACGAGAGAGTAGATCGCGGGTTCAAACCCTACCAGACGCATTACTTTGTGTAATTTATTTCCTCATGCTCTCAAAACGGTGAAGGAAAACATCGTGGGGAAACCGGCATGTCCTAGAACCAAACATTCGAAGACATTGGATTATGGAACGGTGGATTATGGCTCATTCCCTCTCCTAGAGAGGAGGCCTGAGTCCCAGCAGTGGGAATATTAAAAAGGCTGATGATGATGAAGCCCATGTTATGAACACATCGTCAAGGAAGGAATAGTACCAAGTCAAATGTGCTTCTATGCATAAATAAACCTACGTTCAGCTCGTAAAGGTAACGGACCTTGAAGATATTAAAGTTCAAATCAATTTTACCTACTATCCAGAACTATTAGATTCTATAGAACTACGGAGGATGCATGCAGTCCTATGCCATTATCGCTCTTACGTAATGATTTTTTCTCTTTGGAAACTGATCCGTACTTATTGAAGATATTTCATTATGATGATGCCAACCAGGGATGTAACGGAGGTAATTTTATCGGAACCGAAGTCGGAGTCGGAGTTTTTAAATTTGATTTATCAGAATCGGAATCGGAGTCGGAACCGGAGTCGGAGGCAGGATCAGAAGTGTCGTATGCGTAACAAATTAACAACAAGTGAAAAACTAATTGACGATTGAGTGCACGTAGCGCAGGTCGGCGGGATTCCCCGCGCGACATGTATGAACCTGTTCATAACAGTCGACACAGGCCGCCGTCGCCGCTATGTTATGCTTCGACCTTCGATTAAAACTTCCGATTTAAAAGTGTCGGAGCCGAAGTCGGAACCGAAGGTGTAATAATAATCGGAAGTTCCGACTTAACGGAACCGGAGTCGAAGCTCCGTAACATCCCTGATGCCAACGTAATATCACTTAAGGTAATTAATTTATATACTGGCGGTCCCGGTAAACGTTGTCCTGCCCGGAAACTGACTTTTCAGGAAATAAAATTGAGAACCTAGTTGCAGCGCCATCTACCGGGTTCAATTGTTTTTTCGAACCATCCAGGAATCTACTCAAATATACTAAAAACAAAGTTACAAAGGTACTACAAAGTGTCATCTGAATTGGTCAAGCCGTTTAGCAGGAGTCAGGTGTCAAACACACGTACAGAAAAAATATTTGAATAAAAATTGTTAGTTGTCTTGTCAGTATGTGTATGTATATGTCAGCACGTTTTTGTTTATTCTTGTTTTGTTTTACATTGGAACACATAGTAAATTGTGTAATAAGTCCAAAATGGGTTTACAAACAGGTTTGAGCTTTGGCTTGCATGTTTTTTTTTTCAATACCATATTTAAATTAATTATTGGGTTTTACGTTCATGTATTCATGTTATGCCTACCTTGGCAACTTTGTAGAGTATACTAGAAATATTTTTTTAATTTTAGTTTAGTGTGTTCACCAAAACAGTTAGAGCAGTGGTGGCCGAGTGGTAATGGCTCCGACTTACGAGTTGTAGGTCGCGGGTTCTAACCCTGGCAGGCACATTACTTTGTGAAATTTATTTCATGACCACTGCTCTCAAAACGGTGAAGGAGAACATCGTGAGGAAACCGGCATGTCCTAGAACCAAAATATTCGAAGACATATGACATGTGTGGATTACGGCCCATTCCCTCTCCTAGAGAGGAGGCTTGACTCTCAGCAGTGGTGGTGGTGGTGGCTGATGATGATAATTTGACCAAAACAGTACTTATAATATAGAGAGCGATCATAAGCGAATAATTTAGATTTCTCCTATGTTTATGCAAAGAAAAGTTACGTAGGTTTAATTTAATATACGATCTATAATATTAAAATCTAGATAACACTTTATTGCTTAGTCTCTTAGAAAATATATTCCGACATTTAATTGGACAGGACAGTAGAAGCTAAGTGTTTACTGATTTTATAAAAAATAAATAAAAACTTAACAGGAAATTACTTAAATTATAATCAAACCGAATGTATGATTTTCGAATGTATGTGTATGTGTAAACTACCAACTCTAGACGGTAGTTTTATGAATTTATATGTAGTCATTTATTTTTTACGACAGCCTGTTTTTTATCTGTACTTTACGTTTTTGTTTATTGTCGTTTCGCAGAAATAATAACTATGGTATTTAAAAAGCAATTACGCTTTATATCTCACTTTCAATATTTATGTTCTTCATGCGCCAGGAATTTCCGTCTAACAATCTCCTACTACTTTGTCCTCATAATGTGTTTCAATTTCCAGTTCATCTTTCTGTGGAATGCACGTCCTCTCAATATCAGGACGGCCGATAGTCAATATGCATTTATATTGACAAAATTATTTTTTATAGCAGAATTGTATCAAAAACGCAACATATTTTTTTTTTAGGTGGAAATATTTAAATGTCTTTTTCCACTCTAAGATCCTTTTCCTTTTTTCATATGTTAATTTTAACTGTACCTAACAATACTTTTGGAACTTTATTTTCTAAATAGTATTATTTTTACACCGCCTGCTCGATGTCCTTTTATTTGTCATGTAACCATCACTGAAAGCAAGTCATTCTGTAACTAGGGAGATAATGCTATAAGGGTGATCCCTAGGGTAATGAGATTTGAATTTGGAACATCGAAAATCGTCAGCATAATGAACTAAATTGTACCCGCATGAAACAATTTTATTCAAAATTCAAACTGGCCACTAACAAAAAAAAACTGAATAAAACGTGGTTGTGGTCTCTGACGAGTTTATAAAAAAAAATAGTAATGAAAAAGCGGGAGCGATAAAGAAAATTGAAACTATAGACTCAATTTTGTTTGTTTCAAATCTCACAACATGTTGAGTGATAGTTAAGATTGACTTGTAAATAATACTTATATTTCATTAACATGTGATTAGTTTTACTAAATTGTCTTTTTATTATCTCACAGAAGGTGTAAAAAGTAGAGTATCCAACACGGGGATAAAGTTTTCTTTGTCTTGGGCGGCTTGAATTCCTCACTTCACTCAGGTTACTTATCCTTCACTATCGTTCGGGATTAAAATCAGCAACCTTCGTTTCGTTCGGAATTTAACATGCCGCCCGCGACTTAAAGACACTGCTTTATCCCATATCAGTCACATAATATACCTATTTCAGCAGCGTCGCGTTAAAAAATGTTGCTACTAAAAACTAAATAGAAACAAAGAGGAAAGAAAAGCTTTTATATACACTTAAACTATTTTGCTTGGGTCCTTTTACTAAACGGAGTGGCGTTTATGTCATTTTACCTTACACTGTTCTATGGCTACTTTGTATTAAGCGCATTTTATTCAAGATAATATATTGAAAATATTCAGGGAAACATCTAACATAATCTTGTAAATTATGAAACAAAACAGATTTACAGCGTTTTCATGAAAAAATAATCTAAAGAAGTTTATTTGCAGTGTTTTTTCTGTTTTTGCTATCTATAAAACGCTTTACTGAATATTAAAAAAATATTGCTTAGTATAAATAGCCTTACCACCCGTCGATATGTAAGTCCTTCTAGGAAGGTAAAGCAAATTAATATTTCTGATTAATGTTATCTGTACGCGATGAGAAAGCTTGAACAAGGTTTTGGGACGATAAGTCCATTATAACATAACATAGTGATGTTATGTTAAACAATTTGTAACTCGAATAATGTACACTCTTACACTACTTAATTGGAAAATTAAGTTACAATTATAATTTAAGCATTTACAGAAATTTTACTTAAATTCATTTAGGTCGTGTTTTTTAAAGAAATTAGTTATCGTAGGATGACTAATTTTAGGCGAATAATATGGGCATCTCCGCACTAGATTATGAAGTCAGATAAAAATGAACGGGTTTAATAACGTAGGTATATTTTTTGTAGCTTTTTAATTCATGAATCCCCAAGCGACCACCGGGGGCCGCGCATCTATTGTCTTACTATTGTGTCTCTAATTGACGGTATCTGAAGGGTTAAAGCTCAGAATTAATATAAAAAATAAACAATAAAAGGTTTATAGATTTCAAATTCAGTAGTTAAAAACTGGTGTGCACCAGTAAAACTAAAATAAAAACATCCCAGCCGCCAGCTTTATACAGTGTTATATGCATAAAGTTTTGATATATAAATTAGAAGAAAAAAATAAAAATAAATGAATAGAGATATAGGTAATACAGAAAGAGGCAACACAAATAGAAGAAAAACCGTAGGGCATACGGGTAGGGACCAAAAAGAAAAAGTCGGCTCAGCCGACTGGCTTCTATACCAGTAAAAAAAGAAATACCTCTTCTCCTTTTTTGAAGAAACTTAGGAAAAACGAAGAGCACTAGATCTCACTGTGTAACCAAATACTAGAACGGTGCTTCACATTGCCTCAAAGGACTTCATTTTAAGACACAGTTTATTCGTAAAATAAGACTTTTTGTTTTTAAACGGAGAAACGTTTCATATTCATCAGCTCAATTCAAACTGCCGAATGGTTACTCAAAAAAAATGTTTATTTTAAGTCTTTTTTTGCTTTAAAAAGCAAAAAGAAGAATTCAAGAGTTTTGAGCATAGCCTCTATGCTCAAAACTCAATTTTGCATTGTAATATTACAATTGGTAGCGCATCGGTAGCTTCTACACATTATGTAGTATCACGCACGCACACAGAAACACATTAGTGACGCAATCAAGGCTTATTAAAAATTTGTCAAAGTAGTAATTATCAAAATAGGTATGTAATTTTTATAAAAAACTAGCTTTTGCCCGCGCGTCTTCGCTCCCGCTTTTCCCTACTCCACCCTACTATAGCCAACTCTACCCTACTCTACAGTATCCTATGTCCGTCACCTGGCTCTCAGCTACCTACCCACCAATTTTCAGCCATATCAGTACTGCTGGCTGTACGCCATTCTTGAGTTATAAATAGTGTAACTAACACGACTTTCTTTTATATATAGAAATATACTTTAGGATGAAAAATTATACATTTTAAAAGTTGCCAAAATTGACGCAGTAGCTAATTCTGAACATACTATTTTCAGCACGTGCGACAATTGCAATAATCGCACGCATGCAGTAGTTGAGCAGCTCGTGTGTGGGTTGCAAGCGGGCGATGCATTCGCTAGATGTGAAAACCCCCTTACATATTGTAGGTATATAAAACCGACACAATTCAAGTTTTCGATACATAACGTCGAGTTTGAGACACGTGTTACAGCATTTGTACGAAGTTTTTTCTCCTTTATGATGACTTCCTTTTGACCTATCAAGTTTTGAACATTAAGTTATTTAGATACTTTATTAATTTTTTGTATATTAAATTGGTAGACAAGGTCTTGGAAGTCAACTGAGTAGTCCCCAGATTGAAATTGTCATATAAATATGTAAAATGTGATCATGATATTGCGTTTTACTTTGCTAAAAATAATATGCAGAATCGTTATTTTTGTATTTTGATGAAATCTTATAATTATTTTTATTGGGTTTTACCTGTTGGTTTTTTTACCAAAATGAATAAATCAGTAATTACGACACTTTGCAAATTCTGACTATTTTTATTTAATTCTGATAGTTTTTCTTTAGCCGTTATATAATAACATTATGCCCAATTGCAACAGAATTAGATAAGTAAACCTAAATAGAAAAAAGATCTTTAAATAGCTTACGTTCTATAGAACAGACGCCAATCGCTACGGATATTTAAAAAATCAGGAAATCTGACACAAGGACATCGTGTTAAACGATTACTGGGTTGTGGAATTCAGATACGTAGTTGCGCTTTGTAAAATACTGATACTCTAGTACATACGGTTATACCGAAAAACGACCGATACATAGCAAATAACTACCGAGGCGACGACATTCTATAGAAGAAGGTTCAATTAGTGGATTTCACGCACGCTTACCTCACATACAACGGTATACGTTGTATCGACTCGATCGACTAATCGTAGAACCACTGGCTGTAGCGATTGTCACAAAGCCGCCAACGTTACAGGCTAGCTACAACTACGCCTAGCTACGGCTGCACCTAATCACATAGGTACTCACAGGTAGAGTAGGCGGCTGGCTACGACGTGACGTAGCACTCGCACGCGGTAACAATTGTAGATGCATTTGTAGCGGGTAATTTTACGCTACGTTCCACGCGAAATAGTAGGGGTGGAAAATAGAATTTATTATTTCGACGCACTGTAGTAGAAATTTTTCTGGTGTGTCATGTGTACCCACGCGTTGTGACAGCAGCTATTCTTAAACGAGACTGATATATGAGTAATAAATATTGTATTCGAATTATACTCGTATATAAAACGAGAAACTAACTGACATATTAACTCGCAGCCAAAACTACTAGGATTAGGAGCGTGAAATTTTGCACAAGACTTTTTTTATGAAGTAGGTGAGCATGGTAAGGATTTTCTAAAATCCACCCTCTAAGGGGCTGAAACCGGGATCAAAAGTTTTTATGAAAAACCTTTACACGCGGGCGAGGCCACTGGCAGAAGCTAGTATTACATATTCCTGATTTTTGTTGACGTTGTCTAAAAATAAATACGTAGGTGCGTCACCTAAAGTAATTTGTACTTTATCGCCAGCCATTGTGATCGACATAAATCAGACAAGATTAGGTACATGATATTTTAAGAACACTTGTTTTTACAATATTGAAGAATTTTTTAAAAGCTTCAAGAATCATATTGGTCTTACAGGAAGACGCGTGATTTTGTTCGCTTGAAAAGATGAATATTCCAGATTTTTAAGTTCCCAGGAGGATTTTAGAAAATATCGTCTTTATTGGAGCGTGAACGAAGCGTTTCTGAATATCTTGTTACTATGAAACTAGGAACGTCACCAGTAGCCTGGATATTGATAGCTTGGTCCGAGTTTAGATCTACAACCTGAGCCGCAGCTTAGACGACAGCTTATAAGTGTTCGATGGCGTCCGAACCAACGAGCCGTGATCCGAAATACTGCGTCGCTAAACTACCGAACTGGAAATGCTACTCCTTGATGATTAAAATATTCATACAGATATTATAGAATGATATACAACATTAGTTTTAGTATATGCGAAACTCGAAACACGTGCCTATTTATATGTAAAGTATTTTTATGTGAAGAATCTATGTACAATTTTTTTTTGCTGCTGTGTGTTGCTTAGCTTGGGACTAGATGGCGTTGTGTGATAGTTGCGGAATGTATATATATATATATCTATATCTATCTATATATCTATATAAAATCACAAAGTTATAAGCTTATAGCACAAAGTAATAATATGTCAGCAAAAACCACATAATCACCAGGCCATCCAGGCAACTTGCATTGTACTTAGTGTCGATGGTGTCCAATTTGTTGACAAAATATAACATGGTGTAAAAAATATTGGTTCGATTCAGTTACTGATTCTAAACAAACTATATTCAGGTTTCGAAACTAAAAATAATGTTGTAACACTATACGAGCAAAAGTGAAATAAAAAAATCAAAATATTATTTTCTAGTGTGGTGTCGGGTGGGCTCGCAGTCAAGCACTAGTTTTATATCAATAAAAAAATATATAATAAGCAAGATATTTCCTTGTGGCTTGAGTAGTTCACAGGAAGTCTGATAAAAACAACACAATTTAAATTATTTATTGAAATTACTTTATTTTTTAAACTCCCTAATTACAAACTGCGACTCACTGACTTTTACAAGAAGAATCTTGAGAGATGGGTTAAGTGCAATGCATAAAAATGCTAATGGCTCCTTTGACATTCAATGAATTAACCAGTTATACTTGGTCCCCATATGTGTTCGCGGATGCGGAGTAAATCAGTGGTGGACATTTCGTTCGCCAGCCCAGCTCTGTCGCCGCGTGTCTGTGGAGGGGGTGGAGACGGATAAATTTGTAATCTCTGCCCAAACCTCGCCGCGCCGGCCCGACATAGCCCTTGTGGTCCGCGGTGGGCGCTGAAACAGATGGATCGGGAGCTCGTCCTGGAAACCACGACAGTACAGGCCTGGGTGCAAGCAGCGGAAAGGCCTATCGACAACTGGATCCGGGAGGCCATGTCGCAAATCTACTACACAGCAATGCTGCGAGTCCGTCCAGGACGTGTTCGACGCCAGATGTACTAGTGGTCGCTGGAGATTGCGGCACTACGCAACGCGTGCAATTACATGCGACCCCGGTATACCAGATACTGCAGGCGTTGCATCCGCTCGCAGGTAGCGGATGCCAGAGAGGCGTAGCTGTACGAGGGATACAGAGCGGCGAAGCGCACACTCCGAGCAACTTGTGGCTGGGAACTCTGATCGAAGACCCGTGGGGCCGCCCATCTGTAAGATGGTGCGGGAAAATCTCCGCCCCTGGGCTCCCCCGCTTACTCAGAGTCTCTTGCCCCAGCTTGTGAAGGAGGTGGTGAGCTTTCTGTTCTCTGCACGAGGGCAATACTGCCCCCGCCCAAGGCTCCGCCACCAGCAGTGTCCGAAGCGGACCACAATGGCGACGATGCTCCAGCAATGACCTAGATGGAGATAAGAGTGTTGGTACGAAGGCTGAGTGCCAAAAATACCGCCCCAGGACCCGACGGCTTGCCTGAGAAAGCCTGGGTCCTGGCCATGGAGGCCTCGACTAAGAGGGCTCTTCAATGCATGCATGGAAAGGGGCCAGTTCCCACACTTCTCTTTTTTGTGGTGGTGAAAATCATCCAATGACAAACCCCGCTCTTGAGCAGAGAGGGAGATTGTGTCAGATTCTTATTGACTAAAAACCCACCCTGCTCCTTCTAGCCTTCATACTGGGGCTCGAGCCCCATTTCGGATTACCCTGGTCCCAGTAGGCTTCGACCCGGCTGGAACCCTGCTGTTACTGACAATTCCTTGAGTCGCGCGGGAGCTGACAACTCACTGTAGAGTTGTCAGCACCAGCGTGTGTTGTGTTATTGTGACTTTTTGTTTTAATTTTTGTTATGGTAAAAAATCACAGGAAATCGAAATGGTTTATTATTAATCATCAATCAAGATAGTGTCAAGAATCCCAAGCTATACTATTTGAAATGTTGTGAAACGTCCAAACGGCGGTCGACCCTGGCAAAAAAATCTTACGCACTATGTTTATCCCGACAATTTTATTATAAACACAACAAAAAAAACCGCCAAATCATCGACCTGTTCTTATAATATAGATTCAGGTAAAAGCCAGCTGCCGCCATACACCGATGTATAAGGAAAATATTTCAAGACCACTTTTCGTTCGTTTATCTTTCATAGTTCAATTTAATTGTATTCGCTCCACCAACTCCTCTTTATTTTTTATTTTTTTTCCTTCCTTCTATAAAATATGTATAATAAAAAACCCTTTATTTCCCAATATTAAAACCCTTAACGTAACATTTTATATCTAAATCTAAGTATTATTTTAATTTTAATTTGTTAGTCGATTTTTCTTGTAATTTAAGTTAGTACGTACTTTAGGATATACACGGGTGAAAGCTCTAGTTTATCTCAGTTGTCCTTGTCTATTGCCATAATTATTCTGCCAATCAGTTCCTGCCACAGAACGTTCCTCTACATCAATTGCTAAAAAATTTTTACCGATAGAAAGCTGCTTTATTCCTAAGTGACATAGGCTATATTTTATGTACGCGGGTGAAGCCGCGGACAAAAGCTAGTTGTAAATAAATGTTGTCTACCAGAAGAAGTGCTGAAGTCAGTTTGTTTTTGTGATCAATCATTGAGGCAGACAACACTACTCAACAAACAAACTTATGAAATTGTTTTCGTCCTTACTATATTGTTATTATTTCTTAATATGAACACAAATCGAGTTCATGAATTAAAGTTTTCCATCGCGTCTCAGTAAGTAATCAGGTTTGTTCACGGAGGGTTTGTTCTACAAAATCCTAATTTGAAATGATGTAAGACTACTGGGCTGACTGAGTCTTTCTTTAATAAACCGTGACTTTAGTTATACTATATGTAATAGAATAAATAAAATTGAAAAAAAAACTTATAACAAAAAATAATATAACCGACTTAACCGAATGTTAAAAAATGTTTTTAACTTTTTTAACTTTCTATAATAGTTTTGTCTCTTCGCTATTTAACACCGACTTCCGATTAAAGTTATTTTGTACTTTTTAGTGTTTTTTTATTAACATTGAAGTTGGTTATATTTTTTTTTTGTAATTTTTTTTTATTTTACTCTTTTTAGTTATGGTACCAGTACCAACCACTAAAAAGTACCCTTCAGACAACTTAAATATCTTATAGCCAGAGTGCATCTCATAACGATTCTAATAATCCCAAACACGGTTAGATTACATTAATATACCGTCTGGCTTCATCATCAGATAAATTCGATACATGCCCCTATTCTTTCAGCCAATCATCGATTACACGTATAAACAAAGCTAAATAAGTGGTATAATTTATATTTATACGTTCTTACCCCTATCCGATCTTACCTCAACCCAGCTTAACCAGCGGGCATATCTTGATATTGGCTTAGGTTCTATATCCTAAATTATACGATCATTTAATAAAATGTTAAATTCTAAGATTTGACCACGACACGTCAACATGCTCTATTAACTATTAATTTTTCATAGTCCTCGTTTAGTAATCTATACGATTTAATTCTAATATCTAATTAATTGGTAAAAAAAATATGTTATTCTAAAACGATAGCTTCTTAATCTAAGTTACCGCGTCACATAGTAGATGAACAGTAGATGATAGAGTAGATAAACAGGAACTCAACTAAGTAATATGCATTTCTGTATAAAAATGCCGTTCCTGACATAACTACTTTATAAAAAATAGGCCCAAAATAGTTTTAGATTATTGACGTACGGAATTTATAACTCCATTGCTTAATGGTACGCTTCATGTAGATGAATCTTCAAAAGTTATAACTACAGCATATAAAAATATGAAAATTATGTGCATATTTTATGTATTTTGTAATCAAATTGCCCTATTTTAAATACCGTTTTATTCATAAGCTGCATAATATAAAATAAAGTACCAAAATAGTTAATTTTACAGTGATATTAAAATCAAGGCATGTCTTGTATATCCTTGGCCAGATTGCGTAGATAGCATATATGTGTATAAACATGAGCCTTTTGACGTAAAAGAAGTATCGGCCAGCGGACTAAAGTTATTTAATTATATCCATTATATTAATCTGATATATACCGGAATTATTAAATTAACTAATAATAGGGTCGTTCCCAGCAGGTGACCAGATTTCGCGGTTATATTCTGTGAATATTTTGAATATACTCGTATATATGGCAATGCTCGAAGTTTCGGGCTCGAATGTAGGTATGTGATCGAATCAGAAATGAAGATATTCGCAGGAGAACTTAGGTTGCCGACATAGCACGAAGAATCACCAAACTTAAGTGGCAATGGACAGGGCACATTGCGCGCAGAACTGATGGCCGTTGGTACCGAAAGGTTCTGTAGTTGCGACTGCGTACCGGAAGACGCAGCGTTAGAAGGCCTCCCATGAGGCGGACCTATGATCTGGTCAGGGTCGCTGGAAACCGATGGACGCGAGACGCACAGGACCGGTCTTTGTGACTTAGAGGAAGCCTATGACAGTAGCCGTCTTTCGGTTAAAATAATAAAAATGATGACTCGTATAGAATCTATGTTTGTGAGCAATAAAAATATGCATCGATTTAGCTCAGCGCGATTATCATTTTTGTTAAACGCTAAGTGCGAAATGGCTGGAAAACAAAAGATATCCGAAGGAACACAAGTGAGTTTCTTCTTGCACCCAGATCGGCATAAAATGCCTCAAAAAAAAAAGTAATTAACTAACACTTTAAAATGTTAGATATCAAAATCTATTACATTAAAGGTGCGTAAGTATTTAATTATCATCAAGTTTTTGGTTCTATTTTGAGTACGAGTGTGAGAGAGACAGTGAGTGAGAATATCACATTAAGACTTAATAACCCTTAAAATAAATTGCCATAGATAAACTGTTTCACAGTTTCTTAGAAACAGAATGCGAAACAATTACAGCCTACAGTATTAAACTTCTGAAGTACGTTTTGCTTCATGAAAGTAAGTTGGCAAATATTAACGTCTCAAAATCAGAAAATTTCAACAGAATTTCAGAATTAACAAAGTGAACGTTAGCTACCTCCCTGTCTGCCTTTTTTTTACCAACTCGTATTCAATGTAGGAATGGAACCATAAAATACAGGTTGCGTCTTAAACCAATATTATTTACGTGGAAATATAAAATTATTGGCGATTATCCCAGACGTAGGGATCTGGTTCAAATTAATAGTGGACGGCATAAACACAGTTTTAAAAAGTACAAAGTCAAAGTATTTATTAGTATGTTTTTTGGTGACAAGTACGTAAGTAGATATGAGACAGACGGACAACAAAATTATTCTATAAGTGTTCCGTTTTCTTATCCTTTTACTAAAGAACCCAGGATTATGAAAAATACACTGCTCTACCTTAGAACGAGAAAAGTCATTGTCTAATTTTCCACCTCAAAAAAAACCCAAGCTACAAATATAAGACAATGTTAAAAAAAATAGACACATGACTACATAAACAAACAAAAATCCTTAATTTTTTGTTGTTTTAACGGATTGGTTTAACGGAAGGGATTATCTTGGTTTTTTCGCAATTACATTGATGTCTCCGTAGAAAAAGTTACTCACACTCTTATGTAATGTGACCCTCTCAAAGATTACCTGTGAATGTTAGTCAACACGTATCAATAAACTTTTGCACTTCACCCTTCAATAACATGACTATTGAACGCAATGTTATTTTTAGAACGGATTTTTCCGTCAAATGGAAAATCCCATATGTCAGAGAAGTCCCCGCAGCCACTTCGCTATTTTAAAGTGCGTGTAAATATAGTGAAAGACATCTGATACTCCCCCTGGTGGTAGGTACCCTCTTTTTTTTGGTAGGCAAAAATCATCCAATGACAACCGCCGCTCTTGGGTGGAGCGGGAGATAGTGTCAGACTCTTACTGACTAAAAATCCACCCCGTTCCTACTAGCCTTCATACCGGGGCTCGAGTTCCTTTTCAGATAACCCTATTATTATTATTTTTGAAGAAAAGGGGCTATGCATCTCCCATAGTGTAGGAGATGTAGTCACTGCGACCTAAAAGATCTATTGTGACTCGCCACCTTGTTAGAGTAACTCTTTTAGCCGGGAGGCTTCCAGGAAGTCTAGAATACTCCTAGCTTTGAGAGTTTTAATCTCCTCCGGGCGAATAATGTGTCGACCCAGATGGATACTCCGTTTGTGGATAAGGGGCCCACATTCACACAACAGGTGCTTAGGCGTCTCCCTCTCCTGATTACAGTACCTGCAAACATCAGTGTCACTCAGTTTCATGTGAAATTGGTGCCTGTTTAATTTGCAGTGCCCGGTTAAGGCGCGGGCTATCGCACAAATGTTCGTCCTGCTAAGCTCAAGAAGCTCGGCAGTTCGTTTTTGTGAGTAGCCTTCTATTAGAGATTTGGCGTGTAGCAGTCCTGGTTGTAACAACCAGTGCTTTTTTGAATCGCCAAATAGGTTGCCCTTAAGGGTCTGCATGGCCTGGTTCTTTGAGATACCACAGAAAGGTTCTGGTCCTATCTGATGACCCTGAGCCCCAGTCCTTGCAAGTTCGTCGGCTTTTTCATTGCCAGTAATTCCAGAATGACCCGGTACCCATCTCAGAATAACTTTATTCCTTTGCCCCAGGTCATTTAGTTTGTTAACGCAGTCTTTTACCAGTTTCGAATTTATTGTATTCGAGTTCAAGGCGTTAAGAGCTGCCTGGCTATCTGAGTAAATCAGAATTAATTGATTTATGTAGTTTCGTTGACGGTTGGCTTCCGCACATTCTATAATGGCGTATACCTCCGCTTGGAATATGGTGGCATATTTACCCAGATTCAAGCTTTTGCTGAATTTCGGGCTAATGCCAAATATTCCACATCCTACATTCTCACCCATTTTGGATCCGTCTGTAAACCAGATCAGGCTTCCAGCCTTGCAAGTAATGAGGTTGCTTGCCCAATCCTCTCTGCTCGGCAGTTCCACTGTGTAATTTCTTGTGAAGCTACACTGTGGAAGCATGACGTCTGTTGTCATAGCTAGCTGATCGTGTTCAAGCACTGATTCGTGTAGCGATCTCAGTGCTTGAGAGCGCCAGTTTACTTTGCCAGTGCTGTTTATTCTATACATGCCCGCTTTCGCCTCCTTCGCAATTAATAGATGAAGTGGCGGAAGGTTAAGCAGGGCATTTAGAGCAGCTCCTGGGGTTGTAGACATGGCGCCTGTTGATATAATGCATGCAAGTCTCTGCAAACCATTAAGTTTGTTAATGACTGTCACTTGGGATGTTTTCCTCCACCATACTACGCAGGCATACGTTATTATCGGCCTGACTATGGCGGTGTACAACCACAGGGCGATTTTAGGGTTTAGGCCCCATTTCGTCCCTGCTAAGCGACAGCATATTCCTAAAGCTATTTTAGCCTTTTGAATCACATTATTAATGTGAGTGTTCCAGGTCAGTCTCTGGTCGATAGTTACGCCCAGGTACTTGACCTCATTGGAGAATGGTATGCGAGTCCCCTTTACAGTGGGCGTTACAAGTTTGTCCAACTTTCGCTTCCTAGTAAAGGGGACTATTGTTGTTTTACTCGGGTTAACCGATAAATTGTTCTCTGTGCACCATGTGTTTATAACGTTCAGAGATCTTTGCAGTATAGATGATACCGTGCTGTGACAGGGGCCGATAACACAAGCCACCACATCGTCAGCATAACTGTGTACATCTAAGTCTCTTTTAAAGGCTTCAACCAGCAATTGGTCAACAACGAGTAGCCATAGAAGTGGCGATAGAACGCCTCCTTGTGGGCACCCTTTAGTTGTTTTGAAGCTTTTTGTAGTTCCGTGTAAGGTAACACTGATAGTTCTGTTGAGGAGCATGAATTCGATCCAACGAGTAGTTGTCTCGTCAATCCCTTTCGCCTTCATTCCCTTGGAAAGGGCGTCTATGGTGACGTTGTCGAAAGCTCCTTCAATATCAAGGAAAGCACATAGGGCTATCTGTTTATCTTCCAAAGCCCTTTCGATCCTGTCTGTTAGTTCTAACAGAGCAGTTTCTGTGGATTTTCCTTTTTGGTAAGCATGTTGCTTCGGATGCAGAGGGTTAGCCCTTAATGGTCCATCCCTGATGCATTCGTCTATAACCTTTTCCATACTCTTGAGTAGGAAGGAGGTAAGGCTTATTGGTCTGAAGGACTTTGGTTGAGAGTAGTCTTTCTTACCAGCCTTTGGGATAAAACAGACTTTAACTGTAGTCCATTTCTCAGGTATATATCCCCAGGCAAAGCTTGCTCTGAAGATTTTGATTAAGATAGGGATGAGTATAGTCTTCCCTTGCTGCAGGAGAGCTGGGAAGATATCGTCATCACCTGCAGACTTAATCGGCTTGAATGAGTCTATAGCCCATTCTACCTTGTTTGGTCTAAAGTACCTCGCCGCTCTTCTCCAGTCTTCATTTGTAGGCCTGGAGAGGCGGATATGAGGTGAATATGGTACGATGATGTCTTGTGCCATCACCGAGCCAGGGAAGTGTGTTGACGCCAAAAGTTTCAGGGTTTCCTCCGCTGATGCAGTGAAGGCACCGTCTGGTTTCTTTAAGAGTCCCAGTTGATTCGTAGGCGATTTGGATAAGACTTTGTGGATTCTGGCTCCTTGAGGGACTTTTGTAATCACCTCGCAGAACTTCCTCCATGAAAGTCTTTTCGCCTTTCGGATTTCTTTATTATAGGTAGTTAAAGCTTTCCGATACCGATCCCAGTCGTCAGTCGATTTAGCCTTATTGAACAACCTACGTGATTCCTCCCTTAAAACATCGAGCCTTTTGTTCCACCATGTCACTTTTCTGTCCCTCACAGTTCTTAGAGGACAGCTCTCTTGGTAAGAGGCTGTAATGGCTTCAGTAACTTGAGTGACAGCATAGTCCAATGTTTCAGGGGAGCGTATGGTTTTAGGGACGTCTAGGAGTCTCTCCTGGAGCTTTCGTCTGTACAAGTCCCAGTCCGTGGTTTTCGCATCCCTAAAAGTGATAATTCCGCAAATGTTGGATGTATTCAAAGCGAATTCAATAAGTCGATGATCAGACATAGATGGTTCATCACTGACATGCCAATTGGTTATCAGCCTGGCAGTGTGAATAGTAGCTAGAGTTACATCAAGAACTTCCTTCCTCGATTTAGTTACAAAGGTCGGTTTACATCCCTCATTAACAGATAACCCTAACCCCAATAGGCTTCGGACCAGCTGGTCCCCTCCTGTTGCTGACATCTCCTTGAGACGCGCGGGAACAGTGTCAGTTCCAGTCCGGACAGTTTACCGGACGATCGAACAGCGAGCTACCCTGAAGTATTAAGAAGAAGTCTAGTCTTCGGCCGATTGGCAGTGAATCTACAGATTAATGCTACATGTTTCCTTCCAATTTCCTATATTCAGCGTCATAATTTCGTCGTTCGAATTTGAGCATTTACAACGTTATGTACATATTTTATCATACGGTCTGTATGTTTGTCTGTCACGAACCTTTATCTCTGAAACGCGTGGAGTGATCGAGTTCAAATTAAAACATATACGGAGGTTTGCGGTTTCTTGAAGTCGTCAAAAAATAGAAATTCTAAGTTAACGAAAAAAGATACGGTCTTATATCGTTAATGTGTATACATATTTCGACACTTCCAAGGGAATCAAAATTCATACTTCCCGTTGACCCAGAATCCTAAAATTAAGCATATAGCAATTTCTTATCGCAATTTTTTTTACCTGTGCAAACAGGCATCAAAAAAAAAATTGCTATTTGCAAAAATTTTCGAAACTCCATTCGGGTATTGAACTTTACATAGGTAAGTTTGTACGGGATCCTCATTGCGCTAGTCTGACTCGCACTTGTCCAGTTGATTTTTTTTATGATTAACGACTTTTTTGGTGGGCAAAAATCATCCAATGACAACCCCTGCTCTTGGGCGGAGCGGGAGATAGTGTCAGACTCTTACTGACTAAAAACTCACCCCGTTCCTTCTAGCCTTCATACCGGGACTCGAGCTCCCTTTCGGATAACCCTGGCCCCAGATGATTGGTAATGAAGCGAACCCCACCCTGTAGAGGGTAAGGCAGGTTAGGCGATATCTACCTAAAAAAATTGATAACCAGTCTTTCCACGAAAGGTTAATGGAAAATCCGAAGATCATTTGGGTTTATTTATGTTTTTAACACAATTTTTTAGGATTTAACCTTGGTGCTTTATTATTTTGTGGTTTCATTCTTGGTTTGGGGGTTAATAAACCAGACTTGCGTTTAAATTAGTTTCATTAAAACAACCTTTTTCATGATAAGTGTTATTGGCGCGCCAATATAAAAACACTCGAGAACGGTCATTGACAGAAACATTAAGACCAAAATGTATGTTTGAGACTTCTTTGTTTGTCTATTTAATTAGGTATCAAAAAAATTCATCTGAATCATAAGTTCTAGTGATATTATAGTTTTTTTTTTATTATTATTATTATTTTTATTTAGTACTGCAAAATATCAATTAACACCACTCTAATAATATCGTCTTCCATTCATCAGCAAACAAAAGGTTGGTCTCTACAAGCGCGTTGAGCATCGTTAGTATACGCGTAGATTGTTAAATTGCAACTCGTTACGATCGCTTGTACACGCTAAGAAATGACAGTTCTAGGCGTGAAAATTGATTGTGGCACTGTCTCACCTACCCTGCCACACCATAGCAACTTCGCGCGTCGGATCTAGCGTAGACAAGATATTTGTTTTCTTGGTCAGCGCTAATGCAGTGTACACAGTTCATGTGTAGAAACGACACAAATTTCGCACAGACGACTTTTCTTTACTTGTATAAACGGCCTTAAGGTTGGGCGGGCTGTTGCCCAAATTACAACAGCCTCTAAAAAAATATTTATTTATTTTTCACATTTTATGAAAGCTTTCAGACTAATAACTACATAATGACAATAGTAGGTAATTAAATTGCTAATTACAAGCTTCCACATGTAGGTGGTTATAGTGACAAAAAAAAAACAAAAACTAGAGTTGGTCTCACAATAGGGTAACACAACGTTGGTATTAAAGGTTAAACTGATGTATCTTACGTGTCAATTATTTGTTCCAAATAATTAAAATTGCTCTACAAAACATAAATTATCCCGTTTTGTCGTACTTGTAGCTCGAACCACCTCCCCTATACCGCGTATGCGTACAGTACGTAAGTATACAGTATGTACCAAAAATGAGTGGTCATATTTTAGACTTGCTGTCCCCGCGGTTTCACTCGCGTCTTTCTACTCCCTTCCTTTCACTGACTCCCTTTTCTTTCATCCACCCACGATACATTCAATCATTCCAAAAATAAAAACAGTATAGTAATAAATAAAGTACAAATTAGTTATGTAGTAAGTCAATGTGTTTGTTTCGCGTGACGTTTTTCATCAAAGAATAAAATGATCATTGGGATTATTGCCCTAACGACTTGTCCAAACCTATAGTTAGGTAATTACATTTGTTACAACTAATAGTGGAAAGTCTGAAAATTGTATTAGATATCTGTGAAATTGTATTAGATATCTGTATCTGTGTGAAAGTAGGTTTCTCCATACACATAAATTATGGTGATTTAGATTTTAAATTTTTTATTATTTGCTTTATTGAACTTTTGGCGTCAAAATAATCTAATTATGATGTAACTACGATGCTTAGTTATTGTGAAAAAAAAAAACATTTAATAAGAGCCAAATGTTGAGAATTTTGATGAAATTGTGACTTCTGAAATAAGAAAATGAAACATAATTAGAACTAGCCATGAATGCATTTCAAAGATGACAATGTTGCGCTAAGTCTCCATTCGTAAGATTTGTAAATTCGTTATATTATGCCATTAACGAAGCTCACAAACATAAGTCGAAATGATGTTGGCACGAAAGAGCTATGTTTAACGCTTGATTTACCAAACATAATACACCCAAATTGACTTAAAAAAAATAACTGGCTACTACTCATACTATGGTTATATATGTGCTATAATAATATTTCAAGTTATTTCATTATTTTGTTCAAAAAAAGCATACAAAGATGCGCGAATAATTTGCCGCGGGGGAATTTTTAAAAGACCGCAGCCTTAAAAGAGAAATGTAACTATTGGCTTTATCAACGGATGGCAAAAATAAAGAGAAGACAATTGATTTTGTGCTTTAACGACAATTTATTTTTAAAGCTTCGGAAATAATATTTTATTTTTATGTAGACATCTTCTATTATTTGTTGCTATGAGTAATTTAAGCTTCATAAAAAATATTTTTTAGCCGGGACACTGAGTTGCGGAAATATTCAAAAGAATTACCGCTGTCCTGGAATACTAACGGCCACTGATAGAACACAGGTGGGTTTTAGTAAGTGAGTAAAAGGCTGACATACCCTCTCGCTTCAGCCAGAGCGAGAAAAGGTATTTGATAAAACCTTACTTAAAAAACTGGGCAAGAGCGAGTCTCTATCGTCAATCGCACCCTGAAGGTTTCGTACAAACTTATCTATGTAAATAGTTCAATTCCGAAATGGAGTCTCGGAAGAATTCGGATAGCTAAAAATATTGTGATGTAACAAATTTACAGTTTTCAGATTTATTCCTATACCAGATGGTCGGACAACAAAGTGATCTTATAAGAGCTCCATTTTTTCCTTTTGAAGTATTGAACCTTAAAAAAGGCAACATATCTCAATATTAAACTCACGTGATGGGCCTGAAGTCCGGTATAAAGTAATAATAAAATGGTCGAAGAAGCTCCGACGACATTCTATATCGATCGAGGGCCAATAAAACACCCCTCACTTTATCAAATAAGCTACGATATCGCCACAGCCCGCTACCCTGGCTTAGATACGGCCACAACCCAGTACCCTGGCAGACTTATAGCCACTAAACTAAAACTGGCTTCGAAGACAGAGGACTGTTCATTCATTCGATTACGTGAACCTGTTGTGTAACTGTTTAGTTATTTTAGTGTCTAAACGGTTTGAACTATGACATTTATTTTGGCACACAATGTCGTACATTGGATTTGGCAAAATAAAGAAACGTTCTTATTATGAAAATTATATGGGTAACTGCCTAGTATTATAGTCACAAGCGCTTAAGTCCTGGATTCGATTCCCGAGTTGGGCCAAATAATCCTAATGCTTTTCCTAATAAGAATTACTCTGTAGTAGCCAGGAGTTTGGAATTTCGTCACTACGCGTCGTACTTGGCTTTTGGCCACCTGAATTGGTGGTTAAATATTCTTCAAAGTGAACATAGCATACGTAAATCAATCAATATTTCGTAAAGAAAATGGACTTAAAGGTCAGTGGGGCTCTATCCGGGCGCAGCAAGCCGCACTTAAATGCACAGATAATCGTACTGCCGCTTACGAGTACGAGTATTGTGTTCATTTAATTCCGGCTAGATGTTCAAGGGACTATCATTTTTCTTGACATATTTAACATTATATTTTACCATTATATGATTGCTTATACACTTTCAATAAATCTGATCCTGTCTATAAGTCTAAAGTCCAATCTACAAAGCCTTGAGCACAGGCGTAGGGTAACCAACCTTTCGGTGTTTTATAGGATGCATTTTGGTGAATGTGCGCGGAAATTGTATGACTTGATTCCGCCATCTTATTTGTACTATCGGACAACCCGACGAATGGCGAGTATCCACCCTTATGTTGTTCCCTCTACGATTCGGACCAAGCGTTTCGCCTCGTCGTTTTATACCGCATACATCAAACGCGACACTTACCAGAATTTATACGAGGTCAAGGTAAGATAAAATTTAATTTTAGTTTATCGACACGAAAAGAAAAAGAGACGTTCTCTTACAAAAGGATCAAAAATGTTGGTAATTTGTAACCATAAATTGCCTCCGGGGTTTCGATATGCAAATTAGATTTTTCCTTTTGTGGAACGAAAATATCATGATGTTAAATTCCAACTTTTATTTCATAAAGGGTTGATTTTTATTTTACTTACAGATGTTTTATGAAAAAATGTCAGTTGACGAAGCTCAAAGGAATGTAGTTAGTTGCACATATCTTTCTATATTTTAATGTCAGTTTCAATAAAATTTAACGTTATCGCTAAATTCTTTTGAAATAATTATTTAAGTGACTGTAAACAAAATACTTCAATAAAACACTTTGTATACTATTTGTTTATCGCTTCTTAAACAACATAAAATCAAATTTTTATTCTGTTTACTTTTATGTTTTTTTTAAATACAAATTGGCACTCGCGCATTATTGCGATAATTTCGATTAGGTATCTATCTACCTCTGGTTAAATACTGTAACAACTGATATCTTTAAACAATCACCAATATCTAAGGGTGCTTATATAGGGATGTGTATATTTTTAATACACACCAAAAGAAACCAAGTTCCCGGCGCGTGGAGGTCATCGCCACCAATCGCCAACCATGCGAGGTACACCTCTGCTATATCCTTCTGGTAGTCCGTACTATATAGTTTGGGTTTATGGCACATCTACAACTGAATATTTAATGTACCCGTACAAAATATTCTACATTAAATATTCAGAAGTTGGTCCGTATAAAGAAATCAGTCATAAGTATGCACATCATTCTCACTGGTCGTATTCCAATATAACAGAAGACTCAGGGACAATTCAAAGTACATATAATACAGGGTGTAAGGGACAGGTCTCCGCAAAGGAAGGAAGGGCTTGCTCAGTATAATTTTGTATGGGGAGATCGATTTTTGTTTTCGTTTCCGGAAAAAAAAGTTGTGAAGGTTGTTTAGTTTCGTCTACTGAGCAAGCCCTTAAAGTTTGCAGAGATCAGTCATTTCCACCCTATACTAAAGCAGGTAAGTTACCAAGTAGGAAAAATACTTTTGGGCCCAAAGTTACACTCTGTAGGGGGTCCTTGCCAGACGACGCCTTCAGGATTGTTCTGAAGAGTTACAGCCCTGAAACACAAATGGCACACAGGTAGGTTATGGACAGTATCACAGTAGAACTCTCACAATCTCGCACTACTGCGACCGACAGAAATCATATGATTATATCCCACCGGAAAAAAAAATGTTCTCAGTCCTGTCACAATAATGGCAACATAAATAGGTATGTAATTTACTTGAAATATATATATATTCACATAATATACTTACATAGTTTTGTTACTATTTTTATGTACATAAGATTTATTATATTCTATAAATTTGCAAGTACAAAAGTACCTATACAAATTCTACAAAGTAAAATACAAACCTTGGATTGAACCGAACGCAGAGGTAACAAATTGCAGAGGATAGTCGTAAAGAAAAACTTACAAAATAAAAGAGCGGTGACTTTACCGAAGAGAGAAAACTACACGAAGATCAAATATCCACTTTTCATTTGATCGGTTTTTATTTCATACAACGGTATTTATTCCGAAGTTCTAAACAAATCCATAAAAAGCAAGTGCAGTTCGAACTTCCGTGATTAGTTCCGTTAGTTCCGTAAAGTCAGCTCTCCTTAAGATAAGTTTTACTAACTTCAAGTATCTTGAAGTTTTCTAGTATTCAGTGTTTTTTCTGTTCACTATAATCACAACCTCTAAGGTTCATACAGAAGACAATCTCATGTATTTATTTCACTGTTTATACCTACGCTCGGTGGACACACACTAATGAGTGTTTGAGCCGGAACTGTTCGACGAGCGGGGCAGGCGCTCCAAGATATCGTATCCGTGAGCGGTGTCTATGTGTGCGTTGCTCGAGCGCGCTTTGTATATAGATTGACTTCTGTACCTATATATTTTATGCTAGAATGTTCTAAATTAGGTACCTACTTTCAGTAGGTAGATCCTGTACAAACTCTTTTATCAAAACTTCTTTAGATGATTAAACTTTTAAATTTAAATTAGATCTTTCTAATTAAAAAAAAAAGTCAATCTTCTTAGTCAAATGCGATTAGGACGGTTTTTTGGCCGATTGATGCGAGTAATTTTATATCAGTACGTAAGAAAAGTAATTTAATTTTATTAAATCCAATAGCTGAACGCGTTTTTTATTAGCTTCGATCTACACAGTACTCACCTAGAAACTTCACCGCTTTGTGTGCGTATGTGTATGTCACCGAAGCTCTTAAACGGGTGAACCGATTCGGATGCGGTTTTATTTAATTGAAAGCAGGTTTTCTTATTTCTTCAGTGATTGTAATGGACGCTTTTATAGCGCTTGAAAAACGTCCGGTAACTGACGGTGTCCGGTACCTGGTGGTGTGGTGTCAAAATCGGTTTAATCTTTTACAAACTATGAGGGGTTGAAAATGAATAACCGAATCTTTGCAAATGTTGCCAAGTGGGCTTCTTTGGTGGGGATAATCATCCAATGTTTGTCATTGGATGATTTGACATGTTTGGGCGGAGCGGGATATAGTATCAGACTCTTACTGACTAAAATCGAACTTTCATTAGGTACCTTTCGGACTAACCCTGGCCCCAGTAGGCTTCGACCCAGCTGGGCCCCTGCTGTTGCTAACAGCTACTTTGCCAAGTGGGGTATGAAATGATAGAGTACCTATAAGATACACATTACAAAATTGTATGATAATTGAAAATCAGTTAAATGGTTTAAAAGTTAGCAGGGCAGAACAACTAAAAAGCATATTAAAATTGGGGCAGCGGGTATATACATTTATTTAGGCCATATACAACGTGTAACGTTAAATGCGCAAAACCTCAGACACCCCAAATGATTTTTAATTCAATTGACTTAATTATGTGAGAAAAAAACACAAAAAATAATAATTAAAGGTTTTATGCGCAGTTTTAGTTTGTTTAAAATTCATATCTGCATTGAAATAAGAACTGTTATTATCCCGTGTATGAGAAAATTTGATTGGACTACAACAATTTGTGTTTGTTTACCTATTTGGCCGAGTTTGCGTACGTGATAGCTTGACCTATTCATAAATAGACAGGTCGACGTTTACATTTAAGATTTTTTTGAAAAATGTAACTTTTATTAAAAAGTGGTTTAATTGATTCTGCTCGTTATTCTGATCAAACTAATTCCAGGTTTTGGGCATTTAACGTTACACGTTGTATACATATATTAATTTAGGAGTATCTATTCCAAATATGTATAATTCTGGTATCTTGTAATAGTTATTAATGTAGTGTATTAAAATAACCGGCCAAGACTCGTGCAGAAAACTTGAAAGTTATGAAAACAAATATTATTATATCTAACATCGGACTAGAGTAAATATTTATCTTCCATGCTAATTTAGCTATCTTAAGCCTGAATGTTTTAGGAGAACTTGAACTATTACGTGAAGATAAACTTAAAACTTAATTCCATGAGGACATAATTACAGCTTTGGTAGTTTAGGCAAATCCTTCAGACAATCTAAGTTACACTATTAATTATAATACTTCTATACAAGATGTTTATAATGCTTGTGTCAAGTTTAAAAGCCTGGTATCTGATTTAATTTCCAAGTTTATTAATTTTATGTGGCAACATTTCAATTAATTCGAGTAATTGACCAAAACTTGCTTTAAATCTTGGTGGTTAGGTTAAGGGAGAATAGGGCTTATAGGCTTAGGGGATGCCTGTTTCCAAAAGGGGACGTTTTTTGGTTGATATGATGATGATGATGATAGAAGAATAGGGTATTAGATCAGGGACCAGCTGTATGACTTGCGAATTACAATATTAAAAATATAATATTCCACATCTTTCACATAACTCCATCTAATCCCAAAACTAAGCAGAGCTTGTGCTATGAGTACATACACATTTTTCTGAATACATAATAATAAATAATTATTATTATCAAAATATAATAATATAATATATATATATATATTATTATAATAATTATTATCATATAGATAATTTGATATTGAGCTCATCACACAAACATTTGTCATGGGTGGGAGTTGAATGCACGACCTCCGGCATAGCAGTCAGTACCACTGACCACTGGAACTGCAGCCCTGACATTAGGTTACGTTCCGACGTAAACTTGGTGTATACCAGTAATATTACCTAATTAACAGTTTTTATTTAACTTTCATAACAATTTTAAAGTGTTATTATTTGAAGAAGTAAACATTTGTGTAATTTAAAAGTAAGTATGATTCTTTGAATAGTTTTATCACTATCGCCCTTAACATACACATAACCATATAAGTCATGAGTTTTTTTAAGTATCAAATATTTTCACTATCAAACCTGAAGAAGGTTGGAAGGTGGCACATAAAATTCTCAACCTGACAACTTGGGTCCACACCCAATTTAGGAAAAAGCTAGGTCGAAAGATAGGAATAAGTAAATTTTGCCGCCCTTAATTTTTTGCCGCCCTGCGAAAATGCTCGGCTTGCCCCCCCCCCCCCCTTAGATCGGACCCTGGTTGAACCCAAGACCAACGAACTCGTAAGACGGTACTGTAAACACTGGGCCAATTTCGATACGATCGTAAATGAATCAAACCATAAATGAAATAAAATCAGCCAAAAATACCTGTAACTTCTCATAATTTTTTATAAGTTTTTAACATTTGAAGTCTGTAAAACGAGATTGCGACTTGATTTTGAACTTTTTAATTACTCGAATTAACTTTTTGATGTGTTGTTGAAAGTTGTATAGTACCTAAGTAAATTTAACTGTACGAGTTTAGACTGTCTTGAAAGTTTTTAAGATAAGTAAGACAGTGCTGGGATTTCAGAATAAAAAGCTTGTTTTTTTTGTAACTAAAAATAACGTACTCTTTACGAAACGTAATTATTTATACAACACTATTTTTGGTATATGCGAAACCAGAATATAGTTTGTTCTGAATCAATAACTGAATCGATACCAAACATTTTTATACCATGTTATATTGTCTTCGGACACCACCGACACTAAGTAGTAGTAACACAGGTCATAGCGACCATTAGAGCCCGCGCAGAGCTGGGTGCGGAAGCAAAACAACGGACAACCTGTTAGTCGCCGGGTGGCTCCGTGACCATGTATTTGTGCGGACAACCAGGTAACATAAAGCTTATAAAATTTTGTATATAGGTTTTTTACATTAAAATACTAGACACGTGTTTTGGGTAAAGTTAATGTTGTACGCAGCGTCGGAAGGCCTCCTACAAGGTGGACCGATGACCTGGTGAAGATTGCGGGAATCAGATGGATGCGGGACACACAGGATCGATCATTGTGGCGACACTTGGGGGAGACCTATGTCCAACACTGGACATCTAACGGCTGAAATGATGATGATGAATGTTGTATAAGGAAAACACCTACAGTTTTTATCTCAAATTGTATGTTAGTTAAAATATAACTGACAGCTGTGTGTAACACGTAACTAATTTTACGGAATTATAATCATTAAAAACGAAAGCATAGTTGGCGCAGTAGTTGAGCAATTGACTGCTGCGCTGTGGGCCGCGGGTTCGATTCCCACACAGAATAAATAATGTTTTTTCTGGGTGTCTTATATATGTGAGTTTACATGAGTTCACTAACATCGATACTGAAGTAATTTTTGATACCCACGATACAGAAGTAATTTTTAGTGTGGGGCAATTTATTATTATTTTATTATTATTATGAGGAACACCAACGACATATTAACAAATTCTTATACAGATAGATAATTTTATAGACAATAAATTCTGTGTAAATATGTCAATTAAAGAGGTCCACAGCTTAGTACAATGTGACGATACATAAAAATTATAATAATTATAAATTGAATTAATATTGGATTTAAATTACATAAGATTGATAAAGTTCTGGAAATACATTACCGAATAATCAAACAAAATATATATTTAAATGAATAAATTAAATTAAAATTGTATTAAATTATATTGATAAATTAGAATTGAATTAAAATAATAAATTAACCTTAAACTAGTGACCAGTTTTGAGTTGACTAAAGGAGCTGACCACAAATCAACCATGTGCAAATAATGATTTCTTCAATACAGGGTTATTTGTAAAACACTGGCAGCTCAGGACTATAATACTAACATTATAAACAACAACTTTTGTTCTATGACTTTAAAAAAATATCATATTCAGTTCATCAGATTTTCATACAAAAATAAAAATATATAAATTGAACGTTCTAAATGTTGCAAAGTCTATGCGCCAGCTGCGTACACGTGTACATACAAGTGCTTATGCACTTGTATCAAGTCGCAATAACAAACTTTCTAGTTTTTTATCCCTACTAATATTATAAATGCGAAAGTAACTCTGTCTGTCTGTCTGTTACGCTTTCACGCAAAAACTACTGAACGGATTTAGATCAAATTTGGTAGATAGGTAGAAGAGACACTGGAATAACACATAGGCTACCTATAATTCCACTGCTGAGCACGGGTCTCTGCCCGCGCGATATAAACTGTAGTCCACGCGGGCGAAGCCGCGGGCGAAAAGCTACGAGTAGTTATGAATAAGGCGGAATTGGAGTGTGCTATGGAGCCGAGGGCTGAAGTGACTTTGCACGTGTAATGAACGTTTTTTTTTTTTCAATACATTTACGAAGAAATGAACGGGGTTTGAATCAACGTGCGTTCAACCTGATACAATGAACGTAATAAATATGTGGTGGGGGAGAGCACATGCACTTTTCTGCCCTAGTGCGGAAAACAGTCTACCCACTACGTGTCTAAAAGCGGTGAGATAAGACCGGGTTGTCAAGTAAGTGTATTAAAAAAGTCATTTAAATAGGGTTTAAGAATTTCGCAAGCCGCCCTAGTCCGTCGGCTTCAATGTCAATCAACGTCATTTTGTAAATTGTCGAGCCAGACAGCGATAGAAACGTCGACCAAGGTTGACATTCGGCCGGCATAGATTTACAATCCAGCCGCAGTATTTTTGTTTTATTTCCTACGAATGAAATAAAGATAAGGGCTACAGTGATGGCCGTCAGGATTTATAGTCGACAAATAAAATCGGGCCATTATTGGAGAAGGCTCATCTTCCCTAATTGAGGGAAATTTACTTGCTTTCTTCGCCTTATGGTTACTTTATTATCTCTACTTATTACTACTTTGTTTTGGTACTTGATAACTAGACTATTTATTGTAGGATAACGTAATGGATGTGAATACCTGTTTTTTTTTAATGAGAAATCATTAAATAGCTCCTCCCACTCTGGGTGGACACATTGCTCGCAGAACTGATGGCCGTTGGGGTCTAAAGGTTCTGGAGTTGCAACGTTCCGTTAGAAGACCTCCTACAAGGTGACCGATGACCTGGTAAAGGTTCGGGAAACCGATGTGTGCGAGACGCACAAGACCGTTCATTGTGGCGACACTTGGGGGAGGCATATGTCCAGCAGTGGCCGTGTTTCAGCTGAAATGATGACGATGATGATGATGACTCTGGGTGGAGCGAGAGGGAGTGTAGAAACACCCATTCTCTCACTGAATCGTTTTAGTGAGTAAAAGTCTGACACGCTGACTCGCTCCACTCTAGAGCGGTTTTTTTTTCGGTGGGAAAATGACATCCCTCGCTCTTGGGCAGAGCGGGAGATAGTGTCAGGCTTTTACTGACTATAAACCTACTCCTGTTCCTTCGTTGCCTTTCGCACCGGGGCTGAGCTATCTTTCGAACTAACCCTGGCCCCAGTAGGCTTCGACCTAGCTGGGCCCCTGCTGTTGTTCAGCTCCTTGAATAATTTACCACCTCAAAAAAACCCTAGTTCCTTTAAGTACCCTTTTCTTTTCAGGGCCGCGATGACCTTGCAATTGCAACGTTGTTTGTAATGTAAGTACCCACGTGCGTCATTCAAGATAGTCACGCAAAATGAACCTTAACCTCATTCAATAGTCAATCGTCAATACATACACTAGAGGTAATAAAATTTACAGTTATTGGTGGTTATTAGAGGGCAGTGGTGGCCGATTGGTAACGGCCCCGATTTACGATCAAATTCAAATTCAAATTCAAAATCATTTATTTCAAATAGACCAAATGTAGGCACTTTTGAATAGTCAAATGTCGGTCAGTCCAAGAAAAGTGAAGCTAAATTGCACGTTCTAAAGCGTAGATCTCTATGGAGAAGAACGTGCAAGAAACTCCATGGACACTCTTTTAAATCATATTATGTGTTACATATAATGTTTGTTTACATTATTTCATGTTGCTTCTATTATGTGAGCACAATGTAGATAATAAAATTAAAATAAAAAATATATTAAAAGATAAAAACTGAATTAAGCTACTGGCAGTTAAGAGATGACCAGTCTCAACTGACGGTACCCGTTCACGAGCATGACGCGTGCATCAACCCCACTCAGCTCAACCATTTTCAAGGGAACCGAATGACCCAATACACGCGCCACCAGCAGCGAGACGTTTAAGTGAGCATGACAAACTCCTAACTGCCATGCTCGTAATGTCAAAAACAAAGAGAATAAAAAGTCGTTACCCAATAAAAATGCTTCATGGTACCTCACATTCACAAATAGGAAAAAAAAATGTGCTTCTACATTAAACAATGCTATGGTTTTCAAAAACAAAAGAAATAAATGATCACAAGTTTAAACTATATTTTCAAATTACAAAACAAAAAAAAAAAAATATAGTTTCCAAACTAATCAATACACCCTAGTGTGGTAGTGGAGCCGGACCAGCATTGAGCCAAGCATTTTTATCTTGTATATAATCCTCCAACTTATAATATGCCTGCCTGCATAGTGTGCGTTTAATACAATTATAGGTCTGTAGGTTGCGGGTTCAAACCCAGCCAGGCGCATTATTTTATGTAATTTAATTAATCACCACTGCTCTCAAAACGGTGAAGGAAAACATCGTGAGGAAACCGGCATGTCCTAGAACCAAAAATTCGAAGACATGTGACATTCACCAACCCACAGTGAGTCCGCGTGGTGGATTACGGCCCATTCCCTCCTCTAGAGAGGAGGCCTGAGCCCCAACAGTGGGAACATTATAAGGCCCACTATGCTATGCAATGGTGGTTATTAAAAAAACTCTATCCTGGTTTTTTCCGGCATCTGGCCGGTACTGAGGCGTATAGTCCCTTAAACATCTGGCCGGACTTAAATGCATATGTACTCGTACTGCCGCCTGCGCCCGGATAGACCCTCGCTGAAATTTAAATCCATGGCAACTGAGTTAATTGAAATAGGAGAAGTTTCCTCCAGAAACATTTAGAAAGTACGAAATAATTTTTCATTTATCATTTATTTCATACATTTGAGCCTTTTTTTTCGATGGGGAAAATCATCTTATGACAAAACCCGCTCTTGGGTGAAGCGGGAGATAGTGTCTGACTCTTTGACTAAAAACTCCATCCCGTTCCTTCTAGCCTTCATACCGGGGCACGAGCTCCCTTTCGGACAACCCTGTCCCCAGTAGGCTTCGACCCAGCTGGGCCCCTCCTGCTGCTGACAACTCCTTGAGGCGCGCGGGAACAGTGCGCGCCGTCGACGTCTTTATATTGAAAACATACAATTGGCGGCCTTATCGCATTCCGCGATGTCTTCCAGGTAACTTGGAAAGAGATTGTCTGGACATAAAATGGAGTTGCACATGTTGCATTGCAAAACAAGCTAAACAATCTAATGCGGCTATGGAACGCAAACTGGTAGTTACGCAAAAGGTAACTGAAGAAACGCAGCTGATTTCAGTTAGAAAAAGTTTGACACTCCATCTCGTTCCAACTAGAACGGGATATTTAGACCTGGTCTCTGATTAGTCATAAGTAGTTAGTATGGGCCAGGCTTGCTCAACAGATTAGGGAGGAAGGTTCCGAACCCTTCCTATAACCGTCTACAACAACACTCTAAGGAAAAATATTTTCTCATTAGGACTAGCAAACAGCTTCTTATTTATTCTTAATCAACATGCCAACATAAAAGAAACCGAGATATTCAAAAGATAGAACTGTTGGTTTGTTCATACGTTTCGGTCGCAATGATATTAGATTATGTGACTAGGAGATAAATGATATTTATTTTTCAAATAGGTCTAAAAAACACTTTTACACGTCAATTTTTTTTGTCACTTTAATCTAGATGAGGCCGGTGTTTCCTAGTTGACTACCCTGAGAAGAAACATCGAAACAAACTCAGGGGTCAAAGTCTCTTTTAAAGTCCATACAATAAAAATGTGATGGTTCAATCACATGAGAACCATGCAGATGGTCTTTCGAAGAAAGAACCAAACAGATTTGAGTGGACCTATCCAGTCAGTGTAAGCATTTGACAGTATTCACAAAGCTAACTCAGGACTACTAAGGAGCTCAACGACTCAACAAATAATACCAAGGAAAAGATATTTGGGTACGCCACAGAAAATATTCAAATTGGCAGAAATACGTTTATGAGAAAAACAAAAGCAATCAACATAGTCCTCACATTCACAATAATAAAAGGAAATATATACTCGTAGTTTACAAAATGAAATACTTAGCAAAGAAAATATTTATGTCAAAAATTAATAATCGAATATCGGTGGCATTACCCCACAGTAGGATACCGTACGACTAATATACAGATAATATAGATATATACTACTCTGTCAAGAAAGTACCGGGAAAAGATCAATAATACACAAAATGTCTGTTATTCATCCAAATTTATTTTATCACCTTCAAAGTATGCTCCTTTAAAAACGATACACTTGCGCCAACGAATAATCCATTCATCAAAACATTTTTTAAACGCTGCTTCCTGAATTGAGTTCAGTTCTCGCCGCGAATTCTCCTTTATGTCTTCTATCGATTGAAAACGGGTGCCACGAAGTGGTAATTTGAGTTTAGGAAAAAGAAAAAAGTCAGCAGGAGCTATATCTGGTGAATATGGTGGTTGCTGGATGGTATTTGTTGAGTGTTTGGTCAAAAATTCGTTCACAATGATAGTCCTCAGCGACTTTCATGCGATTGAGTTTTTGAAGAAAATTCAGATCTTTTGGGACTAGCCGAGCAGCAACATGTTTCATACCCAAATGATTAGTTAAAATGGTACGGATCGACTCGTGAGATACAGAAAGTTCGGCGGCTATCTCTCTCAGAGTTGTATGGGGATTTTCAGTCACTATTTCCTTCACTTTTGCGATGTTAACTTCAGTTGCAGACGTTGACGGCCTACCAGAGCGAGGCAAATCTTCCATCACATCTCGACCGCTTTTGAACGCTTTGAACCACTCATAAGCACGAGTTTTTGATAAAGTCGATTCACCGTAAGCCTTCTGTGACATTTTCAGTGACTCCGAACACGAAATTCCATTGGCGATGCAAAATTTAAGACAAACTCTTTGTTCGATATTTTTGTCCATTATAAAATTCGCAATACACACTATATATGATATTACTAAAACCAGCACTGTATTTAATATAAATAACAGATGCAACTCAAACTCCGCGCCAAAATGGAAAACAGTTGTGCCAATCTAACAACTACAAAAAAACAAAAATTTGAATTTGGAACCATAAACAAATCATCCATTCCCGATACTTTTTTGACTGAATGTATGTAGGGATAATATAGATAGCAGTGTCTTTAAGTTGCGGGTGGCATGTTGAATTCCACAGTTCACTCAGGTTTGTATATTAGTTATTTAAATCCCTCACCAACGTTCGGGATAAAAACTTAGCAACCTAAACAAAGATTCGTTCGGAATTCACATTCCACCTACGACATGCCAGACACTGCTTTATCCCCTAGTCACATAATCTACTATTACGTGACTGACGCAAATTGATGCAAAAATTAATCGTTTACATAAAACGATTGAAATAATTGTAAATACATGATCACTGACGTAAATATTGTTATTGTCGTTTGGATGACTCTTTAGGTGATCTCTGGAAGTAATGGGGCCTTACATATCGGCCTTACCATGAGATGACGTTTTAAAACTTTTTACAAAAAAAATATAACCAACTTCAATGATAAAAACACTGAAAAGTATCAAATAACTTTAATTTTGGAAGTCGGTGTTTCTATAATAGTTTAGTCTCTTCGTTATTTAACACCGACTTCCAAAATTAAAGTTATTTGATACTTTTCAGTGTTTTTATCATTGAAGTCGGTTATATTTTTTTTGTAAAAAGTTTTTTTTATTTTACACTTTTTAGTTATGGTACCACCACTAAAAAGTACCCCTCAGTCAAACTTAAATACCTTATAGTCAGAGCGCATCTCATAACGGTTCTAATAATCCCAAACACGGTTAGATTACATTAATTTACCTTTCGGCTTCATCATCAGATCAGTTCGATATATCCTCTCCCCCTCTTCTTTCAATCAGTCATTAGACTAGATGCTGATAATCCCCGCTGTAGCATCAGGCCAGATTTATGTCAACATTGCAATGAACTTAAAATTTAGTCCTGTTTAAAATGAGCCCAAACACGACTACGGTGCTGTAATTTCAAGGTTTGTACTTTTCCTGATGCTCCTGGCTTCAGCATCAGGTCTCTATGTACTTCGGTGTTCTTTATTAGCAGTACGTTTATCCACACATCGAGCCGTTTTCAATGAGCCTAAACTCGATATATCTGCTGTTTGTTGTCGAGGACTTAGGTACTCTGCATACTATCCTGACTGCAGCATCAGGTCATGACTTGATGATCATGAGACCAAATGTGGCAAATGCCCTATCAAACATCAAAACAATTTACTAAAACAGTCCTTGCCTGTTCGAGTAACTTCTTACTGTTAAGGAGTTGTACCTTCCATCATCAGCCCAGCTACCTGAGATGGTGACGACCATACGCAAATACACAAGATACTTCATAAAATATGCGAAAATCAATAAGTGAGCCTATAAAATTTGAAGGTTGCCCTCGATTTCTCCAAGATCCCATCATCAGATCCTAATTTGGTGATAATGGGACCACCTCAGAACTATCTACTTTCGAACAAAAAAAGAATTTTGAAAATCCGTCCACATTTGGGGGAGTATTCGCCGAACAAACATACAAAAAAAAAAAAAAAAAAAAAAAAAAAAAAAAAAAAAAAAAAAAAAAACCATACAAACAGCCGAACGTAGTACCTCCTCCTTTTTGGGAAGTCGGTAAAAATGTAAGGCGAGCGAGACAGAGGGATAGAGCTATAACACCCTGTAGGTCTATCTCCATCTATTTAGCTCATACTAGGGCCACTGATCGCTCATCGACAGTCCCTACGTATATAAAGTCAGGTCCAAAATATCACTGTTTTTCAATTAAATTATTTACTATGTTTGATTGGTACTATCAATTAAACGAAGCAAATAAATATAATAAACATTATAAATAATGTAATAAAATTTGTTTAATTTATGTAAATAACATATACGTTGAGACCGTTTTACAAATATTCCTTTACTCACAGAAAACTACACCATCGCTGACCATACATATTCCCGGATAAAAACACAGTTCTCGAGGTCTGCGCAAAATCATCATAATTCTAATGTTTGAGGAGTTGTACAGGCCGTTTAGCTCTATCCCTTTTTCACATCGTATTCACGGTAATTTTAAGACTCGCCTCACCAGGACAAATGCCTGCTAGGAATCCGGGATTGTTTGAAACTGTTACCGAGGACTTAAAAAAAGAACACAACAAAAAATCCCTTAGTTGTACACAAAGATTTTATATATCCAGGGTAGGAGATATAAAATCTTTGGATATACTAGACTTGTGGCGTGTCTAATAAGTGGTTGCCTAGCAACATTTCTTGTTTGTGTCAAACATTAAATTATATTTCAATATAATACAAAATCCATGTATTTGAAATATTCAAATCTTCCAGATCCGTCAAGTCAATCATATATTAATATCCACACAAAATTAATAATAAACATATTAGTATCGAAGTTAGCACCATAGTTAAACTAGGAGTTTCAGCGGTCTAACTTTACTACCGTAGATAGTTCAGAAACTAGTGATAAATTTCATTTTTAGGGTTCCGTACCTCAAAAGGAAAAACGGAGCCCTTACAGGATCACTTTGTTGTCCGTCCGTCCGTCTGTCTGTCTACCAAAATCCTTTCCTTCGAACTGCATAACGCGTGGAGGTATCGAGTTGAAATTAAAACCATATTCTCAGGTCTGCAGTCACTTCAAGCTGTGAAAAAAACAAACTTCTAAGTTAACGAATAAAAAAGATACGGCCGTTACATCGCAAACAATCATCATTCAGCGCTCAATCGCGATCAATTTTGGTGGGTTGGAAATTTCGGTGACCGTCATATTTTCAAAACTACTACAGAATTTCTTTCCTACCAAAATATCTAGAATACTAATGTGTTCTAGAATAAGACCACTTTATTTTTTCATCTGAAAACCTACAAATAAAAAATACCACCGAAATTAGCAAAAAAGCTGCGTGAAATGACCCCACAGACTACGAAAGCGCAACCGCCGGTAATAGCTAGTTAAAATTTAAGCAGGCAGTTTAAGCCGTCGTTGGTCCTTAAGGGTCGGTTGTCGGTGGTCGCTAACAGGTCGTATTACAGAAGACATGGGTCTATTGTTTTTGCTAAGTCCGCTGTCACTTAACACTGCCATAATAGTCTAAAACTATTCGGCTTAGTTACCTCATTGTCTTGTTTGCTTAGTTTCTAATTCATTAGGAAGAGAGATAAAAAGAGGAAGAATAAGAAACCAGTCAGTGGTAAAAGGTGGAACCTTTTTATTTACATATGAAGTATTATGACTGTAACGATGATGGATGGAAAAGGAAAGGGGGGCCCAAAGGAAAAATGTAATAAGGAAAATATGAAAGAAAAGATAAGAATCTATTAAAAAAGAGGATATCGAATACACAGACATAAAGGAAGACAATGCTCATGCCTTTAGACTATAACTCAATCCTCAATTATTATTTTTTTAGACTTCATCTCCAACTCTAGAAGAGTCATCAAACATCCGATTCATTCAGATTAAATTTGTCGTTCCCTAATCATTATTGGTATGTCAACCAATCATGATTTGGGACTTTGAACGTTTGATTTGATTACTGACTTTCATCATCAGAGATTTTCCAATTACAGTATATAAGTAACAAAATACAAACAAAACAAAAAATCATTTAAATAGACCAAAAAGGCATTTTTGAATAGTCAAATGTCCAAAGCGAAGATGGGAAAGAACGTGCAAAAAACTCCAGGGACTCTCTTTTAAATCGTATTATGTGTTACATATAATCCTTGGTTACATATTTCTTGTTTAGAAGCAACAGCAACAGCTTCTACATTAAACCATGTTATGGTTTCCAAAAACAAAAGTAATAAATGATCACAAGTTTCAACTATGTTTTCAAATTAAAAAAAAAATCTAAACTAATCAATACACCCTAATGGTTGTGGTACACACATCATGTGTATCAATATATACTGGTTGAGCAAGTTAATGAAAGGCAGCAAACTTAAGACTTATAATTTTGCAGACCCCTAGGCCACTTAACCCTTCAGATACCGTCAATTAGAGACACAATAGTAAGACAATAGATGCGTGGCCACCGGTGGACGCTTGGGGATTCATGAATTAAGCGGATGAGAAGCGTGTCTTGCTGCCATGCTCAATCATCCAAAGACATTTAGTATTAAAGAAAGGAAAGTGTAATTAGTGTGTGTTTGTGAATGAAATTCAACAGTACCTACCTTCTAAGTACAAGTGAATGGTAATTTTGAAAATTTTTTCCGAAACATAATAAAAATCATATATTTCCTGCTCAATTAATGTTATAAAGGATTTATCAAACAATAGAGAACCCAGTAGATCAAGAGAATTTCTTGGGAAAAAGCCAAGATGATGATGATTTTGATATTTGGAGCTATTGTATTAAATTGTCTCTTAGCGGATTGACAGGTGGGTGGTGGGTAGGTAAACTCATTTCGAAATGTTGCTATGTTCGTCATCTAAATACCAAACATTTAATTTAGAATTTTGCTGCGAGTGATTGGATTATTTGCCAAAATGAAAGTAAGTGTCCCAGGAGGGTTGCCCTGTTTACAGCCAAAAGCCGATTGCAAAAGGTATTCCTTTAAAGTAATTTAGAACGGAACCTGTAACATTAATAGAGAAATCTGTAAATTTATTTGTTGGAGAACCAGTAAAATACCCCATCTAACCATATTAAGCAGGTATCACTTTCATATTCAATACAGCACTTAAAGCTTATCTACTGATTAATTCAGTTGGCATATTATTTATTCTTTTCATCTAATCTGCTACATATTTTACAAAATCACGCAAAACGAAATAGTAACTAAGCATCAGCATAATTATTATTATCATTCTGTGCTTGAGATTTAACTTATGTTATAGCCATAATTGCTTTAAATGTCAATATTTATAAAAACATTAAATTGCCTTATCTAAAACAATTGACAGATTGTGTCAGAATCTGGCAGTCGTTTAAGATTGGCGTTTTGTTTTTGTAGTTATAAATTGTTATTTCTGCCATTAACCATATTGCAAATATTCGAAGTGCATATGTCGAATATATATTTTTGTCCCAAAAATTAAGTAATTTAAATACAGCCGCGTCATCGTGTTGCCAGATTATATTTTTTCAGTAAGTATATCTAATTTATACTGTCTCTCTGCTGAGTTAAAGCAACCCAAGCTTCCATTATTCTTGGCTCTGGGCCATCTATTGCCAATTCCTAAGGAAGTCATCTACATCGTTCCGCCATCTTCTTCATGGTCTGTTGCAATCCCATCTCGCACTTTCAGGGCACCAATTTTATGCCGTAAGGGCCCACCATTTGAACCACTGAACGGCCTGAGACAGACATGTCTAGCCCAGTCCTACTAACGAGTAGGCAGGGCAGCCGTCAACAATCTGTGTTTTGAAGCGCAGTATACTCGTAGTGTTTCGAGGGATGCGAATTTTATTTTTGTACTAATTACATTATATTATTTACTCCGTCGTCCCCCAATGCGTTGATGAACGAATTTATATACATTAATTCAAAAATTTATCAAAAACAGTAATCAAATTGGAGACAGGAAAATCATCGCTAACCAATGACATTCTGTTTAATTCATGAATCCCCAAGCGACCACCGGTGGCCGCGCATCTATTGTCTTACTATTTGTGTCTTACTATTTGTGTCTCTAATTGACGGTATCTGAAGGGTTAAACACTAAAATCGTAGAAACACAGCCGCTGTTACACAATAACTACCAAGCGAAAAGATAATAGAAATAAATCGTCTGTAGGCTACATCAACAATATTTTCCAAGAGTAAATAATACAAAGAATAAGAATTTAATTAAAAGCGAAGGGACAACTTATTTCCAGTCAGTGCACATCATTTTTTCTACAACAGAATTATTAAGATGGGTTGGAGAGATTACTTCAAGCAAACAATTTCATCTGCGTTAAAATAGAGATATTGCTGGTATTTTCTAGGCCGAATGCCAGCCACGTAGTTCTTAAATAGGTTCGTTTTACGATGACTAGGTTCCAAGTTGAAACAGAAATTTAGGACTCCTAAACCCTAATCACAAAAGACAGATACAATTGTGAGGATTTCTAGAACAGTTTACCTTTGTGTGATTTTTTTGTGAATACAAATGTGAAAAGTTAAATGTGTTTGTAAACTTTGTTTATATGATGACGACCCATAATTTGGGAATATTACTCATGGGCACGATGTTATGGTAGGTTAGTATATTACTTACGTATGGAGGAATGTTGTCGGAATCACGGCAGTAATCTTGTTGCAGTCGACCTCGAAGTAGGTTGGTAGTTTGGTACCAAAAAGAAGTAAAAAATGCTCAAGTACTTATAATGAAACGGTAATGAATGACTGCCTGATTCTATCTAGGGACTGTTGTATATTATTATTTGTATCTACACCGACATTACAGTTTTGGATTGAGACCTTCACTTATCTACCCAATTTGTGACATGACAATACTTAAAAAAAACCTGATTCTTGTTTTATTATCACTGGGAGACACTTAGATCACACTAATATTATAAAGGTGAGAGATTGTGTGGTATATTACCTATTCGTTCACACTCAAACGGCATGCAATTTGGTTAAATAAAAGGAAGACCATGACTTCAAATAGCACATAGGATTTTTCCTCGGGAATAGTTCCCTTGGAATACTTTTCTAGGTACTTTTACATACGCGATGCCACTGACGTACTTTGAATTATAATATATGTAATAGATACATATAATTAGATCCCTTTGATACATTCATAAAGGTAAAAACAAACTATTTTTGTTTTCAAAAACCTCTATGTAAGTGCCAAAAACCTGTATCGTGATATCTCATTTATAGCTGCATTATTGATAATTGAAACGATTTCGTACACCGACACTTAAATATTGAAACTTGTTAAAGACGAAGAAAAACAGAACAAAAAGAAAAAAACAAATAATAATTGCTGACTTACTAAAATAGCCTAATTATGTCGATAAAAACAGGAAATGTGTTCAACGATTTGCAGTTGAGAACATCAACATTATGCATTCGTCTAAATAGCATTTATGAATTTATTCGTGAGTAGTATAAGATTAGATATGTATCTATCTCGCTATTTGCGTCAATATCAATTAAGTTATCTTAGAAAGTGTGAATTTTTATCATTTACTTTCATTTGCTTTAAATATTTTAATTTTCTAATAAATTACTTATTAACTAAATCTAACAACCGTCATCCTACTTTCATATCCCAATAACAGAGTATAGTGAGCCTTTTCAGAAAAAACATTATATAATCATAAACGGCAGTGGGCAGGGCATATTACTCACCGTGCAGATGGTCGATGGGGCCCAAAGGTTCTGGAATGGTGACCACGTACCAGAAGATGCGAGACGCACTGGATCGATCGTCGTGGCGATACTTGGAGAAGACGAATGTACTCATATGTCCAAAAGTCGAATTCTTTCGGCAAAAATGACGATTATAATGATAAAATTTCAAACTGTCGTTTACGTTTTTCCTAAAAAAAGGTCGATATAATTATCCAGTATATACAACTCAACCAACATCTCCCCAGCCTTTTCGTTCCGAATGCGGTTGAATAATGCCTTGATCACACGTACCGAGTAAGCGGGCGAGACAGTACTCTCGGCAAGGTACTCGGTACGTGTAAACACAGCGCCGAGTGCTCGGCCAACCATTTATCTCTACAACTCGCTTACATCACTGTCTCGGCCGAACAATATTTTACTGTCTCGCCCTTTTACTCGGTACGTGTGATCAAGGCACCACCGTGTTTTACATGGAGTGACTGGGCAACACGACACTCCTTGGATAGCCCAGAACCACTCAACCAATGACCTACCTACTCGTTTTTTTACCAAATTATTACTTCGTAGCGACTCAATTCAAAGAACTCTATAAGGTATTCTAAGCTAGTATTATTGCCAATACCTAGTTAAACCCAACAGGGAACATCTCATTAGATACGTAGCTAATAGTTACCTCTGAAATTCCTTTTTATTTTTCTCCATTTGGTAGGCAACAAGTTTATGGTTCTTTCTACGCTCAATATCTCTCATACAAATAAATAATTCATAGATATGCGATTTCTTCAATATCAAGAACCTATGTATGTAGAGGGTAGCTTTATGAATAGATATTTCCTTAAACAGGCATCGAAGAGGTTTAGAATACTCGGCAGCGATCTCTCGCGTCGGGCCTTGGTACAGGCCATGGTCCAGAGCAAGGAGTGGCAGACGGTTACCTCCTTCTGTGAAGCAGTAATGCTAGCAAAAGAGGAGACTGACCGCATCAGGCAACGGTGGTGCTCACAGCGCCCCAGCCGTCGCCTGAATTCCGATCCCGATTTCCGGCCACCGTAAGCGCGGGCTTGCGGACGGCGAGCATTGGGTAACTGTCCGGACCGAGCCCAAGTCGTCGAGGGCGCGCATTGTTCCCGCGCGCCTCAAGGATTTGTTAGCAACAGCAGAGGCCCAGCCGGGTCGAAACTTACTGGGGCCAGGTTTATCCGAAAGGGAGCTCGAACCCCGGTATGAAGGCTAGAAGGAACGGGGTGGGTTTTTAGTCAGTAAGAGTCTGTCTCTACCATCCGCTCAGCCCAAGCTCAACAACCCCCGCTGGGTTGTCATTCTATGATTTTTGCCATAAAAAAGAGGTATAGAATACTCATTTAGATTGCTAAATGTAAACTACGACTGCGCTGCTGCACATATTTGTTAGTCTTCAAAAAATATTAAAGTAGTAAAAGATTACAAATCTGTATGAATATAGAGAAGTGAATATTCAGCCATCCAATTCCCAGTTCATAAAATAAAAAATGCAATAACATCCTTCTCGGTCGTAGCAGTGCAGTGTCACAAGGAGTCGATGGATTTCTGTAAATTGAAACTCCTTGCCGAGCGTAAAACTAGACTCCATACCTACTCCATCAGTCGTTGGAAAATCCCGCACTGGCTTTTGTAGGCGTCTCAAATAAATAGAAAAGGCTTCCTTAAAATTGCTACAGCCACGAAATATTACAAAAAGTAGGCTGCAGAGATAAAAGCCTTCTATTTTAACTGTTATAGATAAATTGAGCGCTAAAAGGTAAAGCTGAGGGCTTTTATATGTATTTAAATAAATTATTAGCATTATTACTTTTTTTTTTCGCCAGAAATTATACCTTATAATATTTTTTTTATTTGTAACATACAAAAAAATGTATATATAATTATTATAAACAATTTAATTCAACAACTACTGGACTGATTTTCAGAATTCTTTTAGCAATTGATAGCTATTTTATCAGAGTAACATAGGCCTGTAATTTCTATTTTCATGCGGGCGACGCCACTGGCAAAAGCTAGTGCATATAGAGGACAATTCGAGGAATTAACAGCAAAAAGAATCAGGTCTATAAACCGTAACCGAATGAAGATACCTGTAGCAGTATTGTTCGTATCCTTTTGTCAATAATTACCTATTTTTCTAAATTACTCAGTCATTATTTTGTTATATTGGATGTGTTAATTACTTAATTTAGTATTCTCATGTGTTAAAAAAATACCTATGTATATGTATTAGATAGAGTAAACATACTTGATTATTCTTATCTCGAAGAAAAGAAAGTCCCGTAGGACATCGACACTAAAATCTTGTTTACGAATCGAAATGAGGGAAAGAAGATACGAGCATTTTTAGGCCAAGTGTGTAAAAACTTCTCTTGTGTAAATCATCCAAAAAAGAACACTTAGGGAAATGAAGTATTTAGGAATATCAAATTCACTTTGATCCAATGTATTGTTTTCTATAGGTATACATTTTGTTTACGCACACGTTATTTATCTTTTTTATTGCCATAAGCCGCCGTTTGTATAAAATGTATCCGATCAACAAAGTATTACCTAATGGCATCAGTTTCTAAATTATTACTTCTATTCTAATATTATAAAGAGGTAAAATTTGTAAGTTTGTATGTAGGGGGTAATCTCTGGAAGTACTGGTCCGATTGCTAAAATGTTTTCACCGTTAGAAAGCTGCTTTATTTCTGAGTGACATAGGCTAGGTTTTATGTACCCTCTACACACTACACTTTCGCCTGACCACCGCTAAGTACCTACATATTTTATGTACGCGGTCAATAGCTAGTTTCATATAAGATTAATATATCACTGGTTTGATATAATCTGGACCCTGTTAGAGGTTCGTATTTTTAACCAGTCCATCCAGGTTATTTTTAAGATACCAGGAGGAATACGGTATTAGTCCATTGTTACAAAAATCAGCTCCATTTGTACTTGATGTGAGTGCACTTTTTTTTAAACTCGATACTTATAATGTTGCTTAGTTCTTAAGGGGATACAACTCGATATACATTTTCAGTGTTTTTCATACAACCGCTCTTACGCGATTATGATGTTATTACATTTTTCATTACATATTTTGGAAACTATCTTGAAGGTATCAAAAAAGTATAACAATAGAAGCCTTGCAAATTTGATCAAGATTCTAAATGACGACATTTTTGCCAAAAACTTTTAAGGGTTTAAAAATAACATTGTATTATTTCCTGGAACAAGTTTTCAAAATATTTGAGTAAATCACGGAATTACCGAATGCTAAAAGAGCTTTCAGGCGTTATCTCTCTTAATTCGCGTTGCCAATTCGCCATGCTCGATGTTCACAATAGGCGAGTGGAAAAGCAGTCTCTCAAGATATTTTCGTATTTACAAACTGCCATAAACACGTTTAATTTCCCCACATTTAAATAAGTTTTTGGTATTAATTGTATAATTGTCGACGAGATGATAATCTTGAATTTGATCGCTTTTTAATACCTAGTAGTCATCCATAAATTACGTCAGACGTTAAAAGGTGGGGGGTCGACGAAGTGCGACAATGTGTGACAAAGCGTGGGTGGAGTCACAACTTTCGTGATATTTCAAAATCTATATATCAAAGTATTCTCTCTTGGTCTTATTTTCAACTTTCACGCAGGCGTCACCGCTGCTAGCAGCTAGTGATTTTAAAATGTGAAATTGTAAAATAAGTGACGTCACACGTCACAAATGTGATTAGTCATGATAGAGAGACGTCAAAAAAACAATAAATTCATTTGAAGTAATTTATGGATGATTAGGGATCATAAATTAAGAGGGTCCTTTTCCACTCGCCTATCGTAAACATCGAAAATGGTTTAAAAGCTTGTTACTTCATTGAATGCAATCCAACGCGATGTTTGACGAAAAGGCAACGCAATAAAAGAGAGATAACGCCTGAAAACTCTGTTAGTATTCGGTAATTCCGAGATTTACTAGTAAATTTCACAAAACTAGCTACAGGAAATAGCTGTTTTTTTAAACCCTTAAAAGTTTTTGGTAAAAGTTGTCGTCATTTAGAATCTTAATAAAATTTGCAAGGTCTCTAGAGGATTACTTTTTTTTGACTTTTTAATTTTTAGGCAAATTATGAAGCGTGAAAGTTTATACAAAATAGGACATTTTCAGAGGTTTTTACTGGATTAGTTTTACACAAATTTAGAAATTGGTTTCTTTAGAAACCTAGATAATATCCACAAGATACTGTGTTTCCAAAATATATAATGAAAAATGTGTAATAACGTCATAATCAGTTATGAGCGGTTGTATGAAAAACAGTAAAAATGTGAGTTATGATGCACCACCTTAAGTGATGTTTATTAGTCGGATTGTCCAATAAGGCTAAGAGCGCCTTCAAATTAGCTGGAAAGTGCTGCGCGACTGCCGCGCTACATCCGCGCCTTTGAATTTAACAAAAAAAATTGCGCGATGGCAGCGCTGCAGCCGCGCTGCCAGCGTGCGGCACTTTAACAGCTATACCTATTTAATTTGACTGGCGTACCTTAAAAAGGTGTTAAAGTATTTCAAGATTACGCTAAATAATTCAAAGGACGGAGATTATTTCATTAGAATTAATCCTGAGGGGCAGAACTGAATAAAATAAAAGCTCTCTAGATATAAAGGAAAATACATGGGCTTCCTTTTCCTTAGTTTCGTCTTCTGATTAAGGATTTTTTTATCTACACGTAGGTACAGACATACTTACATTTATTTAGAATTAAGGAGCATTAAGGCCCGGCGCCCATTATCGGCATCGGCATGGAGAAATATCCTTTGGCATCACTACATAAAAACGCACACTGTAGGAAAGTATGCCTTGGTCTGCATATAGGGATGCTGAAAGTTTTATTTCCGTGCCGATGCCGATAATGGGCTGAGGGCTCCGGGCCTAAGGTAGAACTACACCGCGCACACGTGTGCCACACACGCTGATCTGAGCGCGTCGGTCTCTATACATTTTATATCGAAACTAGACTTGTAGAGCTAGACTTGATCCACGCCAGGCGACATCGCGTCGGTCTAATGTAGTTCTAGCTTTACTACTTCAAAGCGATACTTGTTGGTAGGTTAGGCACCATTCAATGAACTAACAATTTTGTGGTGAAAAAGCAATTGGCGATAAAATATCTTCTATTCCATTACTATCACATCACTGATCACACTAATATAATAAAGGCGACATTTTTGTGTGTGTTTGTTACTTCTTTACGCTCGAACGGCTGAACGAATTTCAATCTAACTTGGTGTACAGGCAGACCATGTCCTGGAATAGCACATAGCATAATTTTTATCCCGGGATTATGTTTCCTTGAGATGATTCTCTGCTGTCGCGCGGATGAAACTGTTGGTAGCAGCTAGTCAACTGTAGTGTTTTTCGTCTTCCATTATTTATATTTTTTTATGAGTTTATCAAATTACTCCTCCCATTCTAAGTGGAGCGAGAGCGAGTAAGTTTTATCATACTAGTGGATTGCGAGCGTACACAAAGCGGTGCGGGTAGTGGGTACGCAACGAATAAGCTACGAGCGCGCAACGAACACGACGCGCATGCGCAGTGAATTTGTTGCGTACGTGCAACTAGCTCCGGCAATAAGATGCGGTTCTCCAGCATCTTCGAAGCAACAAAACCAACAGCAGTGTATCCTCGTCGGAATCCGTTTTGTAACTGAGTGTATTTTACGTCGTTATCTTGCTACAAACACGAGTTGAAAACGTTGTGAATATCCAAGCGTTTACGACGTCTTCGCTGTGTAGCTGCGGCGTTTTCGCGACGCTTTCGCTGCGCGCCCGCTACCACCCTGGAACCGCTCGCAAACCACTAGTGTGATTACTCCCTAATACTTTACCGACTACAGCCTACGTGGGTTCCTTCAATTACCCTTAAAGTTTAAGGGCCGCGGTAACTCTTTCGAACACTCGCGCAGCCCTAGTTCCATTATTTACATAACAGCTTAATTTAGAGGTCGCACGAGGCTAACGATATTCTAGTATATCTTGAGGTTCATAAAATGGATTAGAAACTTTAAGTACGTACGTGGCTAATCGTGCGTGGCGGTAGTTACGTAGATTTGTATACAATGTTGTGTGTGCAACATAGCAGTGCACACATATGTCGATTTATAATCTACGTAAGTCTGTACCGTGTGGATGCACCGCAACCATTGGAGCTGCGCAGTTGGCCCAAACTTCTAAGGGAAACGTTAATGAGCTATGAGTTGAAGGACTATGATTTCGGGAGGTTTAAGCGGACTGGGTACCAAGAACTATATGTATATTGTACTAGCTTCTGCCAGTGGCTTCGTCCGCTTGAATGTTGGTTATTGCGGACGGAAAGTGGAAGTCGAAGACGAATATAAAGTAGCTTACGACAATGTGCTGCGCGGCGACCTCCCTGACGGGGTCAGCGTGGTTTGCTACGCAGACGACACGCTGATTCTAGCGCAGGGAAGGTCGCACCAGGCGGCGGTTGCTCTAGCGACACGCGGGGTTGCGATAGCCGTTGGTAGGATCCAGGAGTTGGGACTCGAGATGGCGCTGCACAAATCCGAGGCAATGTGCTTCCACGGCCCTCGGAACGCGCCACCATCAGACTCCCAACTTACGGTAGGAGGAGTTCGCATCGGTGTCGTGTCGACGATGAAGAATCTGGGACTCGTCCTCGACAGCCGGTGGAATTTCGTAGAACATTTCCGACGTCTGGCTCCCAAACTTCTCCGGGCTGGGGCTGCTCTCAAGCGGCTCCTGCCCAACCTTGGGGGTCCAGAAACCTCCTGCCGGAGGCTCTACGCGGGGATCGTTGGGTCCATGGTCTACGGGGCGCCGATGTGGGCGCCGTCGCTGCCAAAGCGACCGGAGACCATACTGAACGCCTGCCAGAGGTTCATGGCAATACGGAGGGTGCGGGGTTACCGTACGATCTCCCGCGAAGCGGCGTGCCTTTTGGCTGGCCTACCACCGTGGGATCTGGAGACAATAGTCCTTGCACACATGCACGACATACGCGTGGAGATGCAACGCCGGGGTGAAAGTCCACTGCCGCAACATGTCAAGGCATGGCGGACAGAGCTCCGGCGGGATCTCATGGTGAAATGGCGCCAACGACTATCGCAACCCAGTGCTGGGCACGCCACGATCATGGCGGTAAGTCCCCTCTTTGAGGCGTGGCTGAAAAGACCTCACGGCGTCCTTACCATCCGCATGACGCAGTTCCTCACCAGACATGGCACGTTCGGGAGGTACCTGTTTCAGATAAAGTCGGAAAAGACGCCCGGGTGTCGCCACTGTGCGCAACGCCCGGAGGACACGGTGGAGCACACAGTCGAGGTGTGCCCTGCCTGGGCGGAGCATCGCCGTGCCCTCGTGGGCCCAGCTGGGTCGAAGCCTACTGGGGCCAGGGTTGTCCGAAAGGGAGCTCGTGCCCCGGTATGAAGGCTAGAAGAAACGGGATGGGGTTTTTAGTCAGTAAGAGTCTGACACTATCTCCCGCTTTTCGCGCTTTCCCCATCGAAAAAAAAAAGTAGCCTAGGTATATCTATCCTTGGAGTTCAAGCTTCCTCCGTGCCAAACATCAAAATCGATTCAGAAGTTAGACTGTGACAGCTTAAAAGATAGACAGACAAACTGAGTAACTTTCACATTTACAATATAAATTATGGATTATTATTATTTATTAATTGCTTTACGCACACAAAAGTACAGAGGCGGATAGATCATCATTTCATTTATAGTAGTACTTAAGTATACATTGTCATAAAACATGTATTTTTACAGGTATTCGGCATCCTCAAGAATCCCTAAGGGGAGGAACTCATTCCGCAATAATATACGTAGGTAATCAAACAGAATTGATGTCTTAAAAACGAATTATCAGAGCAAACTTTACCATTTAATCGGCTTTAAGGTGCCCTCTGGTTGGTAAGTAATTAAATTTTCTAAGGAATAATACCTGTTTCAAGGTTTCAGCGGAAAATGTTATAATTCGAGCAGCGCCGCTTAATATTAACGGCCAAAACGCCAGATGCCAACCGTTATTTTATTTTATCGAAGATATTTTTTAAAGTGGGCCTTTTTAATTAGATATGAGGAATGAAGGTTTTGAATTTTTTTTTATTCAAACTACGTCAACATATGCGTAGCTCACTTTGTAACCAGAACTTCATCATTATTATTTCAGCCTCAGAACAGATGAAAGAAGTTAGAATGGCCTTGTGAGCTGAGCAGGCGTGCCACAAAGTAGGGTAATGTTCATAGATCAACTACCAATAGCAAACTTGCGATCTAAGTGTGTGTTATGTGTCAGTTGCGTAATGCGCGTTCGTATTGATTTATTGCCTGTAGTGGAGTTGAGGGTGTGAGACAAGCGGCGATACACGTTGTCGTACCTGGTCTACAAATTTATTATTTATTTATTTATACTTCATGCACACAAATTGCAACACATTTTCTTCCAGTCAACCTTTGGGTGATGCAGAGAAAAATAGTGGAAACCAAAGATTTTATATATCCTAGTACTAGATTGACTACGACAACCTCAAAAGCGTACCTGATAAGGAAAGTCAGAAAGAGTCCTGTCATCTCGTTCTACTAGTGTGTCCATACACTAGCTACATACTACGGGACAATTTTGCTCAAAAGTTAGTTAAAGATATTTTTGATACATTAAAATAGACATGCAAGTTCAAAAACAATTAATATGTATAATAAGCTACCAAAAGGGAACTGTGAGTTGTCTCTGTAATGACTAGGAAATAGCTGATGTCCGTATAGTATATATAATAGCAATATCCTCTTATGCGAGTATGAAATACCTACACTGATAAAAAAAATGCCTAATGTGTGTGTACCTACGTAAGACGATCACTTCTGAACGGCTGCACCTATCAGAATAAGGTTTGTCTAAAAGAAAAAACTAGTTAGTTTATAATTAAAACTAAATTAAAAATAGACTGATGCGTGACATTTTTTTATTACGTTAAATTGCACTTCTTAACTAACAAATAAATAATACATTAAATAAATAATCCTCGACTGGTTTATAAATTTATTTATAATAACTACTACTACTACTAATTATTGCCGATGCCCGTTAGCGCCACAGGGAATTTCCGAAAGGGATACCACGGTCCTGGAACACAAAGGGCAACTGAAGGACACGGGTAGGTTTATTCAGTATAAACCTCAAATAACTTATCCCGCTCTAAGATGGAGCGTAAGGCGTTCTACCTTAGAGCAGGATAAGTTATTGGAAATTTTACCTCATCAAAAAAAGTCTCCCACTATGTTTGTTTATCTATATCTGTTTGCAATCAACTCAAAAACTACTGAACGGATTTTTAACAACTAGATGGAATAGAATTAGGTTTTAGTGTTGATTTAACTTTATGAACTATTACATCTTCAGACTACAGATAAAACTGTTGCTGAAAAAAAAAAATTTAATGGCACAACTTCAAAGCCATTGTTGCCGATGGTTCTCGTTTCTTGGAAATCTACAACAAAACATAAAAAATAATATATTACTAGTAGTTAACGGTTAAGCCACATACGTGCAGCATTGCGTGCGGCATTTATTAGGGACCTACCTCAGGACTAAACTTAAAGACAGTAGACTATGATTTAAAATGAATATAATTCTCGAATGTACTATATCGATGTGGAGAAGATTTTGGAGTGCACGCGCGTCGTTTTAACCCTTCAGTTACCGTCAATTAGAGACACAATAGTAAGACAATAGATGCGCGGCCACCGGTGGTCGCTTGGGGATTCATGAATTAAGAACTGGTCACAGATAACTATATACTGAATTGGTCCGAAGACACGTCCCGCATGCCGCACCTCTGGCCGCCGTTGCTCGCCGCTTTTCGTTGTGTCACGAGAGCAGCCGAAGATTGCCGAGCGGCCAAAGGCGCCCGATCAACAAAAAAGATAAAATTAGTAAAATTGGTACGCGCTTGATTTATTAAAAAAAAATTATTGAGCCTCCTCAGATATTTAGAAATTTGCTTATAATAATATAAAACTTGAACAGTAGACAACAAAATTTTATAAAATTTAGCACCCAGTCCGTCTTCTGAATCGTTTATGATGCCCCTTCTCTATGTATTTTTACAGGCAGTTAATATGTTTTAAGTCCCGCATGAAATTCAAAACGATGTTTGTTGTCACCCTACATAAATATTTTGTAAACAAAACAGAAAACTTACCAAAAAAAACTAAATTCCACAACCAGGATACTCATCACTATTGCGAAACTTTACACAGCAACGTTTTGAACATCTTGCACACTTTATACTTTACTAAATATTGAGATAAAAACTTGTAACAATTAAAAATACAACTTTGGCCCTATGAAGCATCAGCCATATTGGTTATTGATGTCAAATTCTGTCAAATTGAAACCTCCTAAATGTTGCCTTTCATAATTTTAAAATTACTACGGATAGCTACTATATCTAAATGAAATCATCATTAAATACAAGAAGAATGCGTATAAAATTTCAAGAAGCATTATTTGAAATAAAACATTTAGTTGCAATTCATTGTATGTTGCATAAACCTATCAAAATGCATGAACACGGACTATTTAACGATAACTGGAACAATCTAAAAACTACCATCTGTTTCTTATTTTTTTCTGGTAGTATGTGAGAAAGGGACAGAGAGGATTTATCTTAGTGTCTTGTTCCAGGCCATTTTTCCCTTTTGAGTGTCAATAACACACATGAACTTAATGCTAATGAGAATAAAGAACACTTTAAAGACTGTCATATTTCTTCGTAGTCAATCTAGTCTACTCTAGTAGAATATATAAAATCTTTGGTGGAAACACAAATCTGAAAGTATTTCCTTTCTAACCTCTTTTATCTTTTCTTTGATTTCAGCTATAAGATAAGATGTCCATTGTTGGATACAGTGCCTACCTACGTATCGCCACAACGATTGGTTTTATGCATCTATCAGGTTCCCTCGAAACTCACCAGATCAGGGAAGGCAAACCTATGGCACGTGTGCCAGTGGTGACACGTGTGCCAGTGGTGGCACGCGGCAAAACAATTCGAGCACGCCATGCGCCATTGTAAGATGTAGGTACATGGATTGGAGATTTGAAACAACAGTAATCACAATGTTATCACAATGTATTTGTTGTTAATAATGTTGTTTACTTTTATTTCGTTAAATTAACAAACAACTGTAAACATTACACTGTACGGATTTCAGATTTCAATATGAAAGATTGTCCATTAAATTACAAAGTCAATCAAGATTCTGTGGCGGCTCGGTCATAACCACTTAATTTTTTATTTTTTCATATATTTAGCGGCACAATCTCCAATAAATGATCGCCATCCCTACACTAGGTCATAAATCTTCGGGGATCTTCCCAATGCTGCTTTTTCCGGTATGCGATTGCCACTCCTGAACCTTTTGACCCTATCGGCCATCTGTTATGCGAGCAACGTCCACTGCCACTTAAGTTTAGAGATTCTACCGGGAAATCGATAACTTTAGTTCTCCTGTGGATATCTTCATCTTGATTCGATCACGCAAGGAAACTCCAGCCCTCTCCATTACTCCTTGTAACATGATATCTATGACAAAATTAGCAAGCAACGGGACAATAACTTTTCGTTTAGGTGAGGTCGAACAGCATAATAAATCGCAAAAATTACACATTTACTCGACTTATGCGTGTCGAGTGAGTCGTTGAATAAAACGTAAAACGTCCGCTTTATGAAATGAGTCCCTGAAGGAAAGCGTGCAGGACTGTGACACAGCCAGCTACAACACCTGCCTCAGCATCAACAAATCAGCCGAAAGACGTCCACAGTTGTACAAAGGTGTTTGCCTAAAGGATCTTCAACAAATCCTCTGCTTCTCAGTGTAACCTACACACTCTCTTGATCCTCTCGGCACACCTTGTAGAAGGCCATACAATGCTGTCTTTCGTTACGCAGTCGCCACTGTTGAAGTTTTGGGACAATAAATAAACCATTAAAAAAAAACTAAGCAATGTAAAGAATGTTTTAGATGATACTTCGAATAAATTTATAAATGTTATTTAATTTATCTGTTCTTTCATTTTATTATTGGTTCAATTTTATTGTTGTCTTTATGTACCTACCTTTATTTTCAACCAATTTTTATGTAAGAATTTTTATTATTTTTTTATTAACATAAACATTGGTTCTTTGGACGTGTTGGTTTAAATTGTTTGTGCAGAGAGTTGTTGTAATAAATAAATAATAAAATAAACCAACAACGTAGCAATCGTGACGCTGAAACTCCTGAAAACATTGTGTAAATTATCCAAGAGACTTTTCCTGTTCCGAATTAGAACTTGTCTACTTTAACGTTATATAATGACGCTAATTCGAGCCTATTTTTTTTTTGCATGATACAAATTTAATATGTATGAAAGTGAATAAGGAAAATATTTTTCTTGTAAAAAACCCAGCACAGCATATTTTTCTTTGCTTAGACTTGTTCATCGTACACATTATTAAAATCTGATCATTTTTAGGGCCCCATAAAAAACGGCCCTGAAAAAAAAATTGAACTCTTACAGTATCACTCTTGTTTTTTCATGAGTTGGCTGCGGTTGGCTGAACCAATTTGCTCTGGAGCGACTGAACTGATCGAGTTTTTTTTTACAGAAATTCTTCTGTGACCCAAAACACGGACATGCAAAGTAATTAACTAAATTTTAAATATGGAGGTATTTGGCTTTAATCTTTTAATTCCATGTAATCTTTAATATTATAACGACACTCGCTTCGATGCAAGTATCGTTGTAAGATTGTAACTTCAAATCAGTAAGTAACTTCAGAATAGACGAAAAAGTTATACTTTTGTGTTTAAACTTTTGCTGATTTGCTGAAAACATGTATCTTTGAATATAATTATTTAATCACTATATTTTGATACAAGTGGGAGAGCTATAACTGAGATAGCTTCTGCCACAATCACAAGCCAAGATTTTAGACCAATTCAATAGTACGTAATATGGTCACAGTACAACCCTGACAGTACACAAAAATAGATTTTTTTAACGGAAGCAAGTGATTTTTTAGGGTTCAGTACCTCAAGAAAAAACCGGAACCCGTATAGGACCACTTTGTTGTCCGTCTGTCTGTATGACTATCATGACCAATTGACCATCTCTAGAATGCGAGGAGGTTTCAAGTTGCAATTAAAACCATATGCTCTGGTCTGCGGTCCCTTGAAAGTGAAAAAATCAAACTATGTTAACGAAAAAAATTGATGAATCCGTTTGTGTTGCAAAAAAAACGTATATTTCGGCACTCTCAAGGGAATCTAAATTCATAGGGTACTTCCAGTTTCAAGGTCTTATAGCACGAATATAATAATAAATCTAAAAACTGATCTGTATATACATAAAAAAATAGTACATTGTTACACTAGGGGTGAAAGGCGAGCGTAGCGAGGTCGCTAATTCGAGGGACTAAATAAATAACTTTCACCCCGAGGTAAGCACTGTGCTTTTCATTACGAATATAAAAGTTAAAGCAAAGTAAAAATAAAGTCCACTCCTCAGGCAACTTCAGACCTACTTTCAGAGTATGAGTACTTAAAGAAAAAATCTTTTTTTTCTATTCAGGAAAAATCACAAAAATCTTAATATTAACATTTCTGTGGGAAAAATGATGTTAACATAAGTTACTTTGTACGGAACCCTCAGTGTGCGAGACTGACTCCCACTAGCCCAGTTTTTTAATGTACTATACGTAAATCATAATGACAGTTTTAATAATTTGACAGCTGTCAGTTGAAAGTAGTACTCCTTAGGGTTGAAAAGTTATTACTTTCAATCCGCTCCTCAGGCAACTTCAGACCTACTTTCGGAGTATGAGTAATGAAATAGTACATTGTTACACTAGGGGTGAAAGTTATTTATTTACCCCAAGAAGGAGTTGGCGGCCGAGCGTAGCGAGGTCGCTAATTCGAGGGACTAAATAAGTAACTCTAACCCCGAGGTAAGCACTGTGCTTTTCATTACGAATACAAGAAGATAGACCTAGTTCTTTTTTTAAATAATTTAACAGCTGTTAGTTGTAAGTAAAACTCCCTAGGGATGAAAAGTGTGATACTTTTCAGCCCGGTCCTCAGGCAACTTCAGACCTACTTTTAGAGTATGAGTAATGAAAAACACTTTTCACGCGAACGAAACAAAGGACAGTCTCTCACTATTATAACCTACTGGTTTTGCTTGTATAATAAAATGACCTAATTGTTCAATGTTATTTTTTTATTCTGTATAAGTGTATAAGCCACTTCTTCGTGAAATACAGACACTTTATTTCCTTACTTTTATCCTTAAATCCAGAGATAGTTATTAAGGGGGAAAAGATAATTCAGGTCGAGCAGGCATGCAATTTAGGGCTGCTCATGGATCCGGGGCTACACTTTGAGACACATATAACCAGAGTTCTCGGAAATTGCTTCTATAGACTGAAAGTATTATATGGAATTCGTAAATACCTGAGCTTGCCAGTACGGAAACAACTTGTTGACAGCCTTATACTGTCTAAATTGAATTACTGCGATACTGTGTATGGACCTTGCTTACTGAATAAAACAGAGAGAGTGATTCAACGTGTACAAAATGCCTGTGTTCGATTTTGTGTAACAGTGCCTCGTAGAAGTCACATAACTCCGTTCATAAACCAGATCGGGCTGCTTAAGATGGCGGCCAGGAGGAAGTTTCACTTGGCCTGCTTACTGTTTGGTATTATAAAAACCAATAGACCTCACTATTTATCTGATAAGTTGACTTGGAAGCAAAACTACCTAAAAAACAAACTCCGTTCCATGGTTAGCCCGCTAACCGTGCCAATGCATCGAACTGCTGCTTTCAGGGGCTCCTTCAGGTTTGCATCTACGCATTGCTGGAATGACCTCCCACCTCCAATAAGACACCTGAAAACATTGCAGTGTTTCAAGTTTCAGTATAAAAAGTTACTCATGTCTCAACAACTATCCTCTTAAATTTGTTTGTTGCACTGTTCTGTTTGTACCTCAGGGGTTTTGGCAGTCAAGCACTGGCGGGGATCTCCAGCGGTGCGAGCTGTTTTGGCCATCGAGTCTCTTTCTGCTCCTGTTGATTTGTTGGCCGGTCGGAGCATAACTTACTTCTTGGACTCTATTGGTCACTTTCCAACACTTTAGTTAATCTGTAAATGACATAATATTATATTACGCGAACACTCTCCTGACAATTTTATTCTAATGTTTATTCTTACTGTTTTAATTTTGCATATTTTTTTTAGTTTAGTTCTTATCTCCCTTACCTTTTACTCGTTTTTGAGTTGATATCCGTTTTTATTTTTCCTTTCCCGTGTCATTCTAGGCGCCCTCAAACCTCACGCATTAGTAGCTGTTTTTGCTAGGTATTCTCTGAAACTCGACACTTCAACAGCCCAACTCACCCAGAACACATTTTTTGCTACACACACACTTTACAAACAAATTGATTATGTAAATTGCGTAGGTCCGGAATCTTGTTTTTATTCTATTAGGTAATATGATGTAATATAGTGCCGGTGTAAACCATCGATCAGCCATCTTTTTACTTTACCACAGACTCAAAATCGGACTCGGTGACTGCGCATTGACAATTATTCTAATCGATTTGTTTATTGATCGATGTGTGTGTAATCGACTATCTCAGTGCTTATTTTTTTTCCAATTGTGTCCTGTTGTTTTTATTTGTTTTTATGTTTATATCTCTTTTACGTAAAATAGTTTTCTGTTATTTATGTTTCGTCTATTTTATTGATTATAATATAGTTCACCTATGTTCAATTTTGTAATCCTTGCTGGCCGGTTGGCGTCTCATCGTCGAAAACGGCTGGTGCTGAAAATCAGCGCTGTGGCTCTGTCCTGCACGAGCCCCAGCATTATGCTGAGTACTGGCCGTTTTGCGCTGATGTGACGCATATCCTATCTAGCTGATAGTTTTTAAGTAGGATATTGGTATTTTGTTTATTTTTATTTATTTTTGGGATATGCGTCATGTTGGGCGCAAATAAACACTTTTTCTTTCTTTCTTTCTTTCTTTCTTTCTATTTTCCATTAGCATGCGTATGTACCACATTCTAGTAATTTTGCAAAATTTGGCTGCAAACGTCACGAGGCTGCCTTCTCGGTAATAAAATTCTCAGCTCCATTTGACCGTTATTGCATTTGTTTCAATGGTTCCACGTTTTATCCAGTTGTGCATAGTTATATAGTTTTCGATTAGTTAGTTTTAGTGATATAGTTTTCTATTTCAGTTACTTGAAATAGAAAACTATATCAATGTTATATCACAAATATCTACTGTAGGGCATCAATTTGCAAAAATATGAAATACGTCACTGTGATTCAGTCGGAAAAATCCTGCCAAAAAAAAACTTTCAATGTTAAGTTTGTTCTTGTAGTCTACTAAGGATGAATATTCTGAATGCCTCCAATTCAAAGCTACATTCCCTCTTTCGTAAAGTAGATAAATACAATATACCTAAGTTCTTTAGGTAACCAAATTTCAGTGGAGTGAAAATGGACGAATGTTATCTACACAAGTGAAATATTTATCAAACTTACTTTTTATTTATTTAAAAGATGGATGGATTGTGCGAGAAGGGATATAAAAGAAAAAGGAGTTAGTGATAGTATGACGAGTGACAAGACAGAATAGAATAGAATAGAAGAAAAAAAGTGTAGCGTAGACCCCAAATAAAACGGGACAAGGGCAGGAACATGATAACTTTTTATTTATTTCGTGATTATCCGCGAAATATTTAGTAAGTTTAAATATGTTTTTTTTTTTTCATGGTGGGAATATCATCAAATGACGTCCCCCGCTCTTCGGCAGAGCCGGAGATAGTGTCAGACTTTTACTGAACAAAATGAGTTTTTTTTTTAATTACATATAATTGAGCTGGTTGTGCCTATTCTACTAGCATCATATTGAGAATAAAATAATTTTACTGAATTCCTTCATTTATTATGTCGCATAATACCTATTTGCAAACGAAATACCAATCAACGTAGAGTTAAACTTATTTCTTTGAACTGAATTCGTATTGTCGCGATATTTTATGTAATACTTATAAAAAAGAAAAAATAAAAAAGAAGTCTTGCATGATAAAACATTATGTAGATACTTTGAAAATAATGGTTCGCTGCTGTGCTCATTTTAAAATCGGCAATCATCGCATCAATGGCAAAACGTCACGTCAAACGTCATAATTATGTATCAAAGCATCGGATATCTGTAGCGACGCCACATAAATATAAATCAAACCACCAATTAATTCAGTTTTGCAATATATATATGCAGCAATATTCAAAATCGATAACTGAATATATTCTTCTTAATTCATGAATCCCCAAGCGACCACCGGTGGCCGCGCATCTATTGTCTTACTATTGTGTCTCTAATTGACGGTATCTGAAGGGTTAATATTATCCTTGGCAGTAAATCGGCAAACTATTTCATATTTTGTATATCTCCTAATTACTACTGTTTCAGTGGATACTTTTTATGCTATAAAAAGTGTAGCAACAGCCCAGCCGGGTCGAAGCCTACTGGGGCCAGAGTTATCCGAAAGGGAGCTCGAACCCCGGTTTGAAGGCTAGAAGGAACGGGGTAGGTTTTTAGTTAGTAAGAGTCTGACACTATCTTCCGCTCCGCCCAAGAGCGGGGGTTGTTATTGGATGATTTTCCCCACCATAAAAAAAATATTTGCCATGCCGCGACTTGGCGCGGCAGCAGATTTTCGCTCCGGGCGGCGTTGTATCTCCAAAAACAAGCTTGGTATTAAACAAAATTGTTGTAAGTATGGTGGTATTGCAAGTTTGGAGGACCTATAGTATCTATATAACGAAACTGTTGTCGATATTTTAGGGACAATTTGTTTGGCTGTTATTGTGTTATTGGTTTTCAGTATATTTCTGTTTTTGTCTTATTTGATTAATAAAACATTTCTGCAAAAAAAAAACTTATCTCTTTCAAATTATGCATATTTAAAAAATTGCCACATTGTTTATTATTTTGAGATTCTGTAATCTCTAGTAAGCAGTTAAGTACGTCTTTTAGAAATCTTCATATATCTTATTTTGGAAATTATTAAAAATATTTGGTAGCGGATAAAAGCCTGTTATTTGAGATTAAACGTGAGATAAACGCTATAAAACTGACACACCTCTGTAGAAAATAAAATGCTTACCCAATATTTATTATCGAGAAGAAAAAAAATATTGATAGTTTGTGTTTGTTACCTAACTCTTCCTAAACGACTTGATTGATTTGAACGTAATTTGTGTTTCTTTGAATGTACGTACCCTACAATCAGATTGTTACCTTTTTTCTGAATAAATGCCAGTTTTCAGGCAAGACAAAGTCTGCCGATTGAACCATATAATCCTTACTAATATTATAATATAAAAGCGAAAGTGAGTTTGTTTGTTTGTTACGTCTTTACGCCTAAATGGCAAACCCGATTTTGATGAAACTTGGTACATGTCTTAGGATACTTTTTATCCCGTAAATATGTTCCCTTGGGATAATTTTCTACCATCACGCGGGCGAAGCCCCTGCACCTGGGAGCAGCTAGCTTTAGTATACTCGTAAATAGGTACCTACTGGATCAATGTCATCTATACTTATAATAAATCTGTAGAGAGGTCAATTCTGTACATGAAATATATTTCCAAATTAATTATCAGGGGGTGATTAGTGATCGATACTAATGCTAAAAATGCAAACAGTAAATTTTTTGTCTGTCTGTCTGTCTGTCTGTCTGTCTGTCTGTCTGTATGTATGTTCTTAATAGAAACAAAAACTACGCGATGGATTTTAACGAAACTTGATACAATCATTCTTCATACTCCTGGGCAGGTTATAGTATACTTTTCATCACGCTACGATCAATAGGAGCAGAGCAGTGAAGGGAAATGTTGGGGAAACGGGAGAAATTACTCCATTTTTTAAGCTTCCGACGCGTTTGCAGCCTTAATGGTTAAAGCTACACAGAAATCATGTATCACGGAAATATTCACCTTAAAATTATATAAAAAATATCCCACGACAGCATATGTCTATCTTTTATGGTTGACTCACAATAACACGTGTAACTCCCGATAGCTTAGCAGTTTGGAGCTTTCTGTTTATTTTTATCTACTCTTACGTTTATAACACTCTCATTCATCCCTAATTTAAAAAAGTTAACATTATTATCTATTCAATAAAAAAAGAATCATTGAAATCGGTATAGAAACACCAAAGTTATACATGAAATACGCTAATAAGCCATCGCGCGTGAGTACTGAATCCAGTCCCCCGGCTCTTAGAATTCGATATCAGACGTTTCAGATCTTTGATTTTGACGACCCCGTTGTCGCTGGCATAAGCAACAGGATCCGCGTACGAAGTCGCTGGCAGAAGCTAGTTTCAAATAAATTACTTTTAAAAAATTTTACAAATTACGAAAATCTGTCAGTTTGGATCTACAAAAAACTGACACAGGTCTAGCCAGTATGAGCCTCATCAGGCATTTAAAATTCAGATTCTGATTTTAAATAACAAAACAAACAGACAATATGAAACAAATATTTTTGAAAGGTAAAATGAGATTGAAAGATAACGAATTAATACGACTCGGATTAATTAACGTCAGCGCCATATGATAAATATTTTATTTCTTAGCATATACTTATGAAACTTAAAGTATTGTAACTTATAATGTTTATTTAGGAATCATACCTGTCTATCCATACATTAGTATGGTTTTTATTTAAGGTACAGGATTTCTAACAAATTATGTGCATAAGAAACTTAAATATTAACTCATTATTTATACTAAACCTATGTAGAAAAACATCAAATAGTGGAGGAGTACGCCATTGAGGCGCCGAAGTACACCTTCAGTTCCTGTCATCCGGAAATGTGCCCAGAAGACAGGCAGCATTACCATCTCCATCTAATATTATACCTAAATGTGAAAGTAACTCTGTCTGTCGGTTACGCTTTTACGGTTAAACTACTGATCATCTTCCTGCCCTTGTCCCGTTTTATTTAGGGTCGGTGCAACACGTTTTTTTCTTCCATTTTTTCCTGTCACGCTATCACTAACTCCCTTTTCTTTCATATCACTTGTCATACAATCCATCCATGTTTTCCCCTCTCCCTCTCCATCAATCCACACGTAAACTCATAACTCTTTTGTAATGAGTTTACATGTGATTATAAGTAGTCGCAAACACCAAAAAGTGTGACCATCAGTCCATCGAAGGAGTTTTGCCCAGTAACTGGATTACAAAGGTCTGATGGGCAATCGCTTCATTTAAAAGACGAGTATTCAGCCACATCCGATTGGACTGGAACACTACCCCAAGTTTGTAAGGAAAAGGCTATAGAGGTGATGATATCCTCAAGTATTTATTTACGTAATATACGTATTACGTACTTACGTAATAGCAAGTCTGTATATGTACCTGTGTCTTTGCTTATTGGTCGTTAAAATGAGAAAAGTATTTTCAAATAGAACAAAGAAGTCACATAATATCTTCGTACCTAATGGTTCGATAATACATGTCAATATACCACACCTATGCGTATCTACTATATTAATAATAATACGTAATAATTGCAATCGGGTACGAATGTAGGTCATATCCACATCGGTATATATATTTACTAGCTTTTGCCCGCGGCTTCACCCGCGTACATAATCCCAGGATAAAAAAGTATCCTATGTGTTATTCTGGGATATGGTCTACTCGTGTACCAAGTTTCATAAAAGTAACAAACATCCATACATACAAACTTTCGCATTTATAATATTAGTAGGATATATACTATGTATAATAAAGAAGGGGAAACTGACTGACTGACATATATTAACACACAGCCGAAACTACTTCGACTAGGGTTGTGAAATTTTGCACAATGCTTTATGACGAAATCCTCTCTTAGTGCCTAACTAAGAGAGGATTTACTAAAAATCACCCCCTAAAGGGATGAAACAATGGTTCAAAGTTTGTATGGAGAAATCTACATTCAAGCGGGCGAAACCGCTGACAGAAGCTAGTACCTAATATACCTATGCACAAATGGAATTACTAAAATATTCTCCAATTCACTAAAACCCGAAGTTGCGTTTATCGAATCCTATTTCTAAACAAGCTTTTAATGAAAATCATGTTTTCATAGCAAGCTTTTATAGCTCGGTATACCTATATAATTAATACTCGTCAAGACGCATCATACGAGCCCAAAATCGATGTTGTGTACTACTAAGTTCCTATAGCCACCTTCCGGTTCCATCATCAGATCAGCTCCTTGTCATAATATTTTTTCCAAAATTTCAGCTCAATTGGTAACCGGGAAGTGGCTTAAATTTAATTTACAAGATTTGATGACAGACAAACCTCTGGACAGGTGAAACTAAATAAAAGCTTGTAAAATGCTCAAGTTTATTACCCAATATCATAATAACAGACTAAATTAGACTATTTGGACTGACCATCGTAATGTTTATTCACTAGCACTTAACCGTAATACTTCAGTTTGCCTGTTTCATGACTGCACGCGATAATTTACGGTTGGACATCCAATTAATCCATACTAATATTATTATTATAAATGGGAAAGTGTGTGTGTCTGTTTATCCGTCTTTCACGGCAAAACGAAGAGACGAATTGACGTGATTTTTTAAGTGGAGATAGTTGAAGAGATGGAGAGTGACATAGGCTACTTTTTGTCTCTTTCTAACCCGTCACTTCCCAGGGGAACTGTGTTACCCCGAATGTAACGCGAGCGAAGCCGCGGGCAAAAAACTAGTACCTACGACATATTTTCATGTCTACCTAGTACCCAACATATTATGAAGTGTGACGCCTATTATATTTCATCGTACTCCATACCTCTTACGTTTCAGATCCTAACCACATCATAGGCGTTCTGCTAACAAGCAGTTTTCCTGCTACATCATAACAATCATGAGAATTATGAAATACTACCCCTTATACCACATTCCTGTGTTCTGTGCCTTACACGGAAACGGAAAACCGAAGTAGACACCAATTTGTTTGGCCAAATACGTACTATTGTTGACAGTACCTACACGGATTTATAAACGATATTAACGATATTTGGCTTTTATTTTTTTGTTCCGAAATGGAAAAAAAACAGAACCCGGAAGCGGAAGAAGTTAATGTAAAAAAAAGTCAGCTTGGCAAAAAATACATGTGAACTATATGGTTTTCTTCGAAAGACAAGACTGCCAGTCTATTTAGCTAACTGAAACTTGTAAAAATTTAAAAAAGTGTCTATAGCAGGCGCTAGATAACAGTCGAATAAAGTACATTGACCTTTTCGTAATATCTCTACGTACCTACGCGAAAAACAAGCAATGAACTGCTTTTGATTGAATAGATCATGTAAAGGACCACTCTACATGTATTTATTTAGCTTTATTTCTTTGTTTCCGTTTTTGAAATTAAAAATGTCAACAAATGTAGGAGGTCAATGATCGTTATTCCATGGTTATCTGGCGAATAATTTAGCACCTAATCCAATACGTAAACAGGGCCTAACTACTAAATCATAAAAATCCACATGGATGGTAAAAAATAAATTAAGTATGTTAAATTAATCCTGATTGAATAATGCGGCAAATAAGTAGGTCAGACTATATTTGAGTATCATAATTCATTCTGCAGCAATTGTAAGGAGGAAAAGATGTGTCATGCATACTCAATCAACCGTATAACTCATGAAAAATATTCGAAAAACGTCTCTCTTTGGGCGCTGTCGTCCTTTAATGACACTACGATACCAAGCACGAAGTTATAACTATCATTTTATAACCTCGTAATACGTGTATAAAATGCTAATATGTCAGCAGTTTATCTGTGGGTTATTAAATTACCTAAATCTAGGCGACTGTTCCTAAAAGACCCTTGGCTGATAAAATTTTCATTTTTCCTGGATATTCCTACATTAAGGTATGAAAATGGCTTCCCCCCTACCTATATTCTACAACGACGAAAATTAAATTTCCGTTTGCTGCTGGCTGGCGACCATACTTGTAACAACTACGAACACCATAGATCACACTGAGATCATAGAGCAACACTGCAAACTTGCAAAGTTATTTGGATCATTGGATGCATAAATATTAAATAAACCGAATGAACCTATCTAAGTACCTACCTAGGTACCTATAGGTACTATCTAAAAAATTAACATAAAAACTATTATTCTTTTTTGATTTTCATTGACTAGTGGGTGAGGGAGGTCCACGGTTCGATTCGCAGGTTGGGTAAAATGTTATTTTACGCTTTTGTCCAATCCTTCTTTATTAGTGCATTTTACTTCCGAAACTTGACACTACAATGTTCAGTCTTGTTCAAAGATTTTTTTTTTTTAAGATTTTGTATGTATATATAGGTATATATTTTTTTTTAGAGGTCTTCTTTCACAAATGACGTGAGTTAAGAGGGTCCTTTTCCACTCGTCTATCGTAAACATCGAAAATGGTTTAAAAGCTTGTTACTTCATTTAATGCAATCCAACGCGATGTTTGACGAAAAGGCAACGCAATAAAAGAGAGATAACGCCTGAAAACTCTGTTAGTATTCGGTAATTCCGAGATTTACTAGAAAATTTCACAAAACTTGCTTCAGGAAATAGCTGTTTTTTTAAACCCTTAAAAGTTTTTGGAAAAAGTTGTCGTCATTTAGAATCTTAATAAAATTTGCAAGGTCTCTAGAGGATCACTTTTTCGACTTTTTTAATTTTTAGGCAAATTATGAAGTGTCAAAGTATATACAAAATAGGACATTTTCAGAGGTTTTTACTGGATTAGTTTTACACAAATTTAGAAATTAGTTTCTTTAGAACCTAGATAATATCCACAAGATACTGTGTTTCCAAAATATCTAATGAAAAATGTGTAATATCGTCATAATCAGTTATGAGCGGTTGTATGAAAAACAGTGAAAATGTGAGTCATGATGCACCACCTTTAGGCCCTTATCTCACTCACCTTTAACTTAAGGGTCAGCGAAATTCAAACTTAAGTTTTTTGCAGATTAGTGTCAAGTTTTATGTTGATCAAAATATGATTAAGGGTTAACCCTTCAGATACCGTCAATTAGAGACACAATAGTAAGACAATAGATGCGCGGCCACCGGTGGTCGCTTGGGGATTCATGAATTAAATAGGTAGACTGGTAGAGAATGCCTAAGGCATTAAGTCCGCCTTTGTACTTTTATGTTGCATGAAGTTTTAATAAATAAATAAATATGTACGTTTATTGAAATTAGTATTTCTATACGGCAATAGCCAATCATTCAATAGGCTAAGACGAACTGAGAGAGCTGTATCAATGATTTGAATGATTATAAGTACCTCCCTACTTAATTCAGTAAAACCACTTTATTTTTTTACAGCCGCGAACACAGATTCTGATACGCATCAGCAAAATAATAATAAATAATAATAATAATCTTTATTGGCATAAAAAAATTCAAAAAAAACTTCAGATATGAAAACTTACGTACGATATACCCATCATATAGGTACCACCTATATTTGCTTAGATTTTACACGTGACATTAGATACACGGGTTCAAAATATTCAATGAAAATAACTGAACGAGTTGCAAAACATTTCCAAACTTTCAGGAATAATCATAAAGTTTTTACGAGTAGATATATTAATTCATGAATCCCCAAGCGACCACCGGTGGCCGCGCATCTATTGTCTTACTATTGTGTCTCTAATTGACGGTACCTAAAGGATTAAAATAATAACAGAGCCGAGTTACCTCAATAAGCTGAAACTGGAGAAGAGAGGTATATACTACTTTGTCAAGAAAGTACCGGGAAAAGATCAATAATACACAAAATGTCTGTTATTCATCCAAATTTATTTTATCACCTTCAAAGTATGCTCCTTTAGAAACGATACACTTGCGCCAACGAATAATCCATTCACCAAAACATTTTTTAAACGCTGCTTCCTGAATTGAGTTCAGTTCTCGCCGCGAATTCTCCTTTATGTCTTCTATCGATTGAAAACGGGTGCCACGAAGTGGTAATTTGAGTTTAGGAAAAAGAAAAAACTCAGCAGGAGCCATATCTGGTGAATATGGTGGTTGCTGGATGGTATTTGTTGAGTGTTTGGTCAAAAATTCGTTCACAATGATAGCCTTGTGCGAAGACGCATTGTCGTGGTGCAAAATCCAAGAATTTTCTTTCCACAAATCTGGCCTTTTTCGTCGAATTTGCTCTCTTAAACGCCGCATAACGCTCAAATAATATTCTTTATTTACCGTTAGACCTTCCGGTAAGAATTCAAAGTGCACAACACCGCGATAGTCAAAGAAAACAGTCAACATGACTTTGACTTTTGATCGACTTTGGCGTGGTTTTTTCGGTTTCGGATCAGTTGGAAGGCGCCACTCCGAAGCTTGTTGACTAGTTTGCATGTCAAACTCGTAAACCCACGTCTCGTCACCAGTAACAATGCGTTTCATGAATGTTGGGTCCGAACTGACTCGTTCTAGCATGTCCTCAGCGACTTTCATGCGATTGAGTTTTTGGAGAAAATTCAGATCTTTTGGGACTAGCCGAGCAGCAACATGTTTCATACCCAAATGATTAGTTAAAATGGTACGGATCGACTCGTGAGATACAGAAAGTTCGGCGGCTATCTCTCTCAGAGTTGAATGGGGATTTTCAGTCACTATTTCCTTCACTTTTGCGATGTTAACTTCAGTTGCAGACGTTGACGGCCTACCAGAGCGAGGCAAATCTTCCATCACATCTCGACCGCTTTTGAACGCTTTGAACCACTCATAAGCACGAGTTTTTGATAAAGTCGATTCACCGTAAGCCTTCTTGTGACTCCGAACACGAAATTCCATTGGCGATGCAAAATTTAAGACAAACTCTTTGTTCGATATTTTTGTCCATTATGAAATTTGCAATACACACTTTAAATGATATTACTAAAACCAGCACTGTATTTAATATAAATAACAGATGCAACTCAACCTCCGCGCCAAAATGGAAAACAGTTGTGCCAATCTAACAACTACAAAAAAACAAAAATTTGAATTTGGAACCATAAACAAATCAGCCATTCCCGATACTTTTTTGACTGAATTTAAATCTTATTTTGGAAATTATTAAAAATACAAAAATAAATAATTTAGAGATTTTTTGAGAGCAGAATATTATGTACGTCCACTTGTCCACAAGCAAAGCGAAGCCAGCCATAAGCCAGATAGGTGTAGAGAAGGTTATCCTTCTCCAAGTATTTTATGACCTGCGAAATTATTTTACAGTTCTGACAACACTAAGCAGAATTTTGTCAATGTCACATAAACAGCTGTCACTGTCATAAATGCCTAATTACTGTATTTTGTGGATTACTGTTGTTGTAATTCTAGTTAAAAGTAAATAAATAATCCGCTATATTCATAAGTTAAAATAATATTATGACTAGTAACAAATAATGATTAATTACGACGTCAAATTCCTGACTTGTGATGAAAGTTTGCACTTAAAAAACAGTGATTTTAAAAGTTTCAAGTAAGTTGTAAAGTTGGTAAAAGTCTATATACATTCACGATATAAAACTTTCATTTTTTAAATAATAAGCTTGTTATATCAACAAGATAAAGCACAAGAAAAATAGCCTCGATTTCTATAGAAATTTGCAACAATTTACTTTTGTATTATTGCCGTAAATAGTTATTAGTAAAACCAATTAAAAGTTTCATATAAGTTAAGATTTAATTATTTATTTACACAAAAAATCCTAACAACTTTCTAAAGCTCTACAAAGCAAGTTTTATCCTTACAGGTATGAAACAAAGAAAAGAGTAGATGAGACTATTTATGACTCTGGTAAAAGGAGTTACTGTGAGCGACGAGGTGGTCTATGGCGCGCCGCCCACCCGCGCCAAGTGCGCCAGCTGGAGTCCAAGCTTCGGGACAGGAGCATCGTCACCTGTCAGTGGACCACTGACTCACTGATCACCATAGTTTTCTCCTCGGGAGTGATAGCCTACCTCACTGTTAAGCTGAACTCTTTGGATGTCACTCAGATTCTTTTTGACAGGTATTTTGTTGGGAAACTGTCTGGGCAGACAATTACAAATGGTGAGTAATAAAAGGAAGTCTGTGGTGCATTTTAACCTTTCAAATACCATAATTATAGACGCAATAGAAAGACAATGACAGAGTTATTATTATACAACTAGACAAAGATAGATAGATAGATAAATTCATTATTGTACACCAAAAAAAAAAAGTAGTAGTAGTTAATGTTAATTAATGTTTGTTTGGGGTTTAATTCATTAGACCCCAAGCGAACACCGGCATTCGCACTGTCATGGTCTTACTATTGTGTTTGTGTCTCTCATTGATGGTATCAACCATTAAAATGTTAATCAATTAAACAAATAAATATTGATAAAATGGTGCTTATTTGCTTTTGCCATTACAAAAATCATATTTAAAATAATGTAATTTGGTTGTGTATGTTTGTCTATAAGGTGTTTGTAATATGTATGGGTACTGTTACTTGAAATAAAATCTATTATTCTCTTTATTCATTCTTTACACATATTAGTTACATTTTTAAATATATTTTGATAAAAATGTTTAAAAAAAATCTATACAACAATCAAAAGTTTAAATAAGTTAAGATATCATTATTTATTTATGCAATAAATCAATAATCGAAAAATATTATTATTATTATAAATGCATGTATAACTAACAAGCTAACTTATTGCCATTTAAATTCCAGTATCTCTGTCCAATTCGCACATATTAGTAACACACAATGACCGCACAGCAACATTAGTGACGTTTGGCAAGACTAACACCAGTCTTCCATGCCGCATCTCAGATAGAGACCCACATTTACAGGTAATCTATTTCAGTACATTTCATCTTAAAAGTATACTCCGATTATAAAACTATGTATAACTTCATATGATTGTCACAAGGTACTTACAGCAATCATTTATAGTGCAATTTAGCTTCACTTGTTTGTTTGACTGACCGACATTTTGACAATTCAAAAGTGCCTGTAATTGGTCTATTTGAAATAAACGTTTTTGATTTTGATTTTGTTCCTTTCCTATTTATGTTACTTTCAGAATATAGAACTAGGTGGTAGTAGTCGCAGGACAGAGAGGCACATATCTACAAATGAGGGCAGCAGCGGAGCCCGAATACTTGTGTGGAGCGTCACTGTTGCAGAGCCAGCACCCTGGAGCCCTGTACTTGAAGATCATGCTAATCTCCACCTGTACACCATCAACGGGTAAAAAGTTATTGCTGTTCTTGTAGATTGCCATTGTCAAACTAACTTTTATCAACTGAAGTACCTAGATCTATCTAGAGTATCTAGATTTTTTTTTTCTTAACTTTGGGGTGCTAGATAAAACTTGACATAAGATAATTTATTTTATTATTCTTATTTTATTTTATTTCCTGTAATTTAATTTTTATTTTGTGAATACTAAATGTTTTTTTTTTTGGTGTTCAATAAAGTTTATTCTATTCTATTCTAAACTAACATAAAAATAAGTGTTACTAACATACTATGTGGACCAAAAGTTTGTTTATTTATTTATTCTTCATGTACAGTAATGGTACATAGGCGGACTTAACCCTTCAGATACCGTCAATTAGAAACACAATAGTAAGACAATAGATGCGCGGCCACCGGTGGTCGCTTGGGGATTCATGAATTAATACAACAAGGCATTCTCTCCCAGTCAACCTTTGGGTTAAAAAGTCAACACAAAAGAAAAAAAATATATATTATAATCAACCCTATAATGTTCCCATCCCACTGCAGGGACTAAAGTTTTCTCCCTAGAAAAGGGAAGACCAAATTATTATATTACATGAAAACATAACAGTCAAGTTTGAGACAGACTCACATACAAAGGGTCCATTACGGTTTTGCGAGTGTCAAAAAATGCGGTATTGCGAATTCTTAATTCATGAATCCCCAAGCGACCACCGGTGGCCGCGCATCTATTGTCTTACTATTGTGTCTCTAATTGACGGTATCTGAAGGGTTAATGCATTTTGTACCTATGTTATTTGCATGTTACAGACATCACATCAGCCTGACAGCATACCACCAATTGGAGAATGAAACATTGTCAGTGGAACTGTCAAATAAAGGAGACATTGTTGTTCATATTGTAGAACAAGTCACATGCCATAAGGTAACTATTGCTTCTTTATTTACGTGCCTTTTTGCGCTAGTTACAGGAATTTCAGCCGTATGTAACCGAGCCTAGAGTTTCAAATGGAACGTGCAATTTAGCTTCACTTGTTTGTTTGACTGACCAACATTTTGACAATTCAAAAGTGCCTGTAATTGAGCGAGCACTGGTGGCCGAGTGGTAAAGGCCCCGACTTACGAGTTGTACGTCGCGGGTTCAAACCCAACCAGTCGCATTACTTTGTGTAATTTGTTTCATCACCACTGCTTTCAAAACGGAAGGAAAACATCGTAAGGAAACCGGCATGTCCTAGAACCAAAAAAATCGAAGACATATGACATCCACCAACCCGCTCTAGGCCCGTGTGGCGGATTACGGCCCATTCCCTCTCCTAGAGAGAAGGCCTGAGTCAGCTGTAATTGGTCTATTTGAAATAAACGTTTCTGATTTCTGAATTGTTTTATAAATTATTTGCCACTCTAGTAGGAGTCTTACGCCACTAAGGCGCCTACTCCACGAACGAGTGAAGTGCCACGAGTCCACTCTATTATCGTTAGCTAATATCCATAAACAATAAATTATTCTCACGCCTGAATCGTTGCGAATCTTTTAGGTTTTGCAACTAAAAAATTATAAACTAGATTGGACAGTTTGTATGGAGAGACCGATTTTTTTTCGTGTCCTGAAAAAAAAATCTTGTGGAAACCTTCTACAAAATTTTTCAGTTTCGTCTACTGAGCAAGCCCTTAAAGTTTGTGGAGGGCTGTCCCTTACACCCTGTATTTGGACATGGTCTACCCATATTCTAAAATAAAAATAAAAAACATTTATTTTTCAGAACGGCGTCAACCTAGACTGGTTACGCTACGAGGTGACTCCAGAAGACCGCGCGACTAAACTGTCAAGCGGTCGCGACAGTGCGACGCACGTGTCGTTGTCCACGCCCGTGCGTGTCGTGCGCCGCTCCGCGTGCGACTCACGACTACTGATCGCGTGTATTGACGGCTCGCTTCATGTCGTGCATTGTGTGGCCGGCCTTACGCATACTACTAGAGCTGGATTCGTAAGTTTAAAATAGCATTTTTCCTTTTAAAATTTTACTAATAGGCTAGTGTATAGACCTCTATATCACCTGATGGTAAGCGATGATGTAGTCATCAAGTATCGGTTTATCGTATTTTAATCTATCGGAAGAAAGAATTACCTTGAGATAGCAAATCAAAGAGTCAGCCCTCGATCGCTCGTTAATAGCTGACATAGCTAACAAGTAAGATGTTCTGAAACACGAAATCACACCTGTGTACCCACGTAGTGCAAACAACTTGTTTTTTTTTTTTTTAATTCGTGCTAAGTTTTCAACAGAGTCCTATAGGAATGGGGGTTCCGCTCCTACAGGAGTCTTGACAACCAAGCGTTTCGTCACACTTTTCCTCTGCTAATTCTTCCCAAAAGAACTTCGATAAAAGCCTACATTGTTTTCAGATAGCGACGGAAATCCGCTGGGCTGATGAGTTGATCATAGCTGCAGAAGAAGGCGGAAGATTACAATGCTTTGACCGCGCGCTTTCTTTGTTACACCATCATTCCAAATGTCTAGACCTCACATCATATTCGCGGTAATTTACCAGTTTACTTTCTCCTACTTTATAAAAAAAAAATCTGTGTCTAAAATTGATAACCGTTTCTTATTCAGAGATTCTCGACGAATGCAGTTGCTTTCTACTAGAACCGCTAAGAGTGGGCCAATTATTTTAGCGACATTCTCTGGCGGGCCACTTATGCTTCTGCACATTACACATCCTCGATTGTTGACGGTAAATACCCATGGTTTATAAATTAAATAAATAAAAACTAAATATAACCCTCTCTCCCTCCCTGTCTCTCTCTCCCTATTTCTCACCTTTTCTCCCTCTCCCTATTTCTCAACTCTCCCTCTCCTGTTCTCTCTCCCTCTCTCCTTCTCTTTCTCCCTATCTCCTTTTCTCTCTCCCTATCTTACTCAATCTGTTTACTAAATAAAAAAAATGCTTATTGACACGAAAATAATAAGAGAATAATACAATAAATGACATTCAAGGAAAAAGTAATGCTGTTTGTTCAGGCTTGGGTCCGCACTAAACGGTCTTCGAATGCTGTAGCGTTACTTCGCGCCATGGACTGGGAGCGAGAGGGTACTGAGTGTCTGTGGGCCGTCAACATGCTTGTCTGTGCCGCGCTGAGGAGTAAAACTGGTGAGTACTATCATATCTTCAAATCTACACTAGTTAATCTTGTTTCTGACAAGAGTTTTTAACTTATTTATTTATTTCCATGCAGCTCTGGAAAGTATTCTAAAATAATTGTAAGTGTTCATTTTCTGTACTACACGTACAGTAGGCGCGCGATCTGAGTGTAGTTAGTACGTTTACAGTACTTACGTTTATTAGAGCACGTTTAAAATAGTGTTTTAAACGTAAGTACTGTTGTACGATAAGCGCACGAGCGAGAGACATCAAGGTCAGCACGGTACTAAACTACAGACGGCCGCGGCGAGGTGTTGACGGGCGGGGGGAGTTGCACCCGCCCCGCTCCTCATACCCCGACTGCACTCAGATCGCGCGCCTACTGTAGTAGTAAATTACCTACACCCAAAAGAAATTCATCAGTACGGAAACTGTACGTGATGTTATGAAATTAGGGCGTTATAGATGTTGGCAGAACTTCCTAGGGAGGTCGTAAACGAACGGCCGACAAGTACAGACCCAGCGCGCATGCGCCGTATGTTCATTGATCTCATGACCTATTCCAGCATTACTCCAATTCTCGATTGCCCCCACAGAAGCGCCGAGCTCGGAGGCGGTGGCGCAGGCGGCGCTGGGCGCGTACCTGTCGCCCAGCGCGCCGCCCGCGTAATGGTGGATGTACTGATATTGTCGATTGCCCCCACAGAAGCGCCGAGCTCGGAGGCGGTGGCGCAGGCGGCGCTGGGCGCGTACCTGTCGCCCAGCGCGCCGCCCGCGTAATGGTGGATGTACTGATATTGTCGATTGCCCCCACAGAAGCGCCGAGCTCGGAGGCGGTGGCGCAGGCGGCGTGGGCGCGTACCTGTCGCCCAGCGCGCCGCCCGCGTAATGGTGGATGTACTGATATTGTCGATTGCCCCCACAGAAGCGCCGAGCTCGGAGGCGGTGGCGCAGGCGGCGCTGGGCGCGTACCTGTCGCCCAGCGCGCCGCCCGCGTAATGGTGGATGTACTGATATTGTCGATTGCCCCCACAGAAGCGCCGAGCTCGGAGGCGGTGGCGCAGGCGGCGTGGGCGCGTACCTGTCGCCCAGCGCGCCGCCCGCGTAATGGTGGATGTACTGATATTGTCGATTGCCCCCACAGAAGCGCCGAGCTCGGAGGCGGTGGCGCAGGCGGCGCTGGGCGCGTACCTGTCGCCCAGCGCGCCGCCCGCGTAATGGTGGATGTACTGATATTGTCGATTGCCCCCACAGAAGCGCCGAGCTCGGAGGCGGTGGCGCAGGCGGCGCTGGGCGCGTACCTGTCGCCCAGCGCGCCGCCCGCGTAATGGTGGATGTACTGATATTGTCGATTGCCCCCACAGAAGCGCCGAGCTCGGAGGCGGTGGCGCAGGCGGCGCTGGGCGCGTACCTGTCGCCCAGCGCGCCGCCCGCGTAATGGTGGATGTACTGATATTGTCGATTGCCCCCACAGAAGCGCCGAGCTCGGAGGCGGTGGCGCAGGCGGCGCTGGGCGCGTACCTGTCGCCCAGCGCGCCGCCCGCGTAATGGTGGATGTACTGATATTGTCGATTGCCCCCACAGAAGCGCCGAGCTCGGAGGCGGTGGCGCAGGCGGCGCTGGGCGCGTACCTGTCGCCCAGCGCGCCGCCCGCGTAATGGTGGATGTACTGATATTGTCGATTGCCCCCACAGAAGCGCCGAGCTCGGAGGCGGTGGCGCAGGCGGCGCTGGGCGCGTACCTGTCGCCCAGCGCGCCGCCCGCGTAATGGTGGATGTACTGATATTGTCGATTGCCCCCACAGAAGCGCCGAGCTCGGAGGCGGTGGCGCAGGCGGCGCTGGGCGCGTACCTGTCGCCCAGCGCGCCGCCCGCGTAATGGTGGATGTACTGATATTGTCGATTGCCCCCACAGAAGCGCCGAGCTCGGAGGCGGTGGCGCAGGCGGCGCTGGGCGCGTACCTGTCGCCCAGCGCGCCGCCCGCGTAATGGTGGATGTACTGATATTGTCGATTGCCCCCACAGAAGCGCCGAGCTCGGAGGCGGTGGCGCAGGCGGCGCTGGGCGCGTACCTGTCGCCCAGCGCGCCGCCCGCGTAATGGTGGATGTACTGATATTGTCGATTGCCCCCACAGAAGCGCCGAGCTCGGAGGCGGTGGCGCAGGCGGCGCTGGGCGCGTACCTGTCGCCCAGCGCGCCGCCCGCGTAATGGTGGATGTACTGATATTGTCGATTGCCCCCACAGAAGCGCCGAGCTCGGAGGCGGTGGCGCAGGCGGCGCTGGGCGCGTACCTGTCGCCCAGCGCGCCGCCCGCGTAATGGTGGATGTACTGATATTGTCGATTGCCCCCACAGAAGCGCCGAGCTCGGAGGCGGTGGCGCAGGCGGCGCTGGGCGCGTACCTGTCGCCCAGCGCGCCGCCCGCGTAATGGTGGATGTACTGATATTGTCGATTGCCCCCACAGAAGCGCCGAGCTCGGAGGCGGTGGCGCAGGCGGCGCTGGGCGCGTACCTGTCGCCCAGCGCGCCGCCCGCGTAATGGTGGATGTACTGATATTGTCGATTGCCCCCACAGAAGCGCCGAGCTCGGAGGCGGTGGCGCAGGCGGCGCTGGGCGCGTACCTGTCGCCCAGCGCGCCGCCCGCGTAATGGTGGATGTACTGATATTGTCGATTGCCCCCACAGAAGCGCCGAGCTCGGAGGCGGTGGCGCAGGCGGCGCTGGGCGCGTACCTGTCGCCCAGCGCGCCGCCCGCGTAATGGTGGATGTACTGATATTGTCGATTGCCCCCACAGACGCGCCGAGCTCGGAGGCGGTGGCGCAGGCGGCGCTGGGCGCGTACCTGTCGCCCAGCGCGCCGCCCGCGCCGCCCGCCGCGCGCTACGCGCCGCCCGTGCACGACCTCGCCAGGAAGTTCTTCCATCATCTACTCAGGTACTTACTTACGTACTTTTTATTCATTTTTCCAACCGTGAGGTTATGACTTTAACTCAGGCTTGACAGTTTGACATATGGCCATTGCTGCGGTTGTCGTTACAGTAAATACGCTGTCAAACTTCATTTCCCGATTGTACTTCACAACATTTAGCCTTTACAAAATTAACTTGAGGCTATAAAATCGGGTAGATATAGGTACATATTTGATTCTACTCAAATAACGTGGATACTTGGACAAATACACCAAGTGACCAACATTACGATGACGAGTGGTGATAGTCCATAGTACTACCTACTGTCTACATACTATGCTAAACAGATTATTATTTACTAACTAGCTTTTGCCCGCGCGGATTCGCTCCCGCTCTTCCCTACTCCACCCTACTATACCCAACTCTACCCTACTCTACCCTACCCTACACTACTCTACACTACTCTACTCTACCCTACCCTACTCTACCCTACTCTACCCTACCCTACCCTACTTTACCCTACTCTACCCTACCCTACCCTACCCTACACTACCCTATTTTTTTTTCCATAAGAACCTTATCATCACAATAACAATCACAACAAAAAAAAAACAGCCAAATCGGTCAAGCCGTTTTCATGCTATGTCGTGACAACGGAAAACGGGTTTCATTTTTATATATATAGACTAGCTTTTGCCCGCGCGGCTTCACTCCCGCTCTTCCCTACTCTATCTACTCTACCGTACTCTACCCTACTTTACCCTACTCTACCCTACACTACCCTACTCTACCCTACTCTACCCTACTCTACCCTACCCTACTCTACTTTACTCTACCCTACTCTACTCTACTCTACCCTACACTACCCTAATTTTATCTTTTTCCCATAAGAACCTTATCCTCACAATAACAATCACAACAAAAAAAAAAAATCTTCCAAATCGGTCAAGCCGTTTTCATGCCATGTCGTGACACTCGTGACAACGGAAAACGGGGCTCATTTTTATAATATAGACTAGCTTTTGCCCGCGCGGCTTCGCTCCCGCTCGTCTCTACTCTACCCTACTCTACCCTACTCTACCCTACTCTACCCTACTCTACTCTACCCCACTCTACCCTACCCTACCCTACTCTACCCTACACTACCCTAATTTTTTTTTTCCATAAGAACCTTCTCCTCACAATAACAAACACAACAAAAAAAAAACAGCCAAATCGGTCAAGCCGTTTTCATGCCAAGTCGTGACAACGGAAAACGGGGGTCATTTTTATAAATATAGATAGATAGAAGATAGACTAGCTTTTGCCCGCACAGCTTCGCTCCTGCACTTCCCTACTCTACCCTACTATACCCTGCTCTACCCTACTATACCCTACTCTACCCTACCAAACTTCACATAAACCATCTACTAAATAGTCCCAACAAAGCCTAAAAATTTGGTGTGGATAGGTGAGCCCGTTCTTGAGTTATAAAATAACAACGAAAAGAGGCATTGATTTATATATATATAGATATAGATAGATATAGATTAAATATTGTACCTTTGTGCAGACGTGGTCGCATTGAGAAGGCTTTGAGCTTGGCAGTAGACCTGGCGGCCTGGGACCTGTTCTGCGACGCGCGCTGGGCCGCCGAGCGTCGTGCGCTCGCCCCACTCGCCAGCGAGGCAGCTGCTCTAGCGCTACATTACGCTGATAACACTCCCGGTTAGTTGACGTTAAGCTTGGCAGTAGACCTGGCGGCCTGGGACCTGTTCTGCGACGCGCGCTGGGCCGCCGAGCGTCGTGCGCTCGCCCCACTCGCCAGCGAGGCAGCTGCTCTAGCGCTACATTACGCTGATAACACTCCCGGTTAGTTGACGTTAAGCTTGGCAGTAGACCTGGCGGCCTGGGACCTGTTCTGCGACGCGCGCTGGGCCGCCGAGCGTCGTGCGCTCGCCCCACTCGCCAGCGAGGCAGCTGCTCTAGCGCTACATTACGCTGATAACACTCCCGGTTAGTTGACGTTAAGCTTGGCAGTAGACCTGGCGGCCTGGGACCTGTTCTGCGACGCGCGCTGGGCCGCCGAGCGTCGTGCGCTCGCCCCACTCGCCAGCGAGGCAGCTGCTCTAGCGCTACATTACGCTGATAACACTCCCGGTTAGTTGACGTTAAGCTTGGCAGTAGACCTGGCGGCCTGGGACCTGTTCTGCGACGCGCGCTGGGCCGCCGAGCGTCGTGCGCTCGCCCCACTCGCCAGCGAGGCAGCTGCTCTAGCGCTACATTACGCTGATAACACTCCCGGTTAGTTGACGTTAAGCTTGGCAGTAGACCTGGCGGCCTGGGACCTGTTCTGCGACGCGCGCTGGGCCGCCGAGCGTCGTGCGCTCGCCCCACTCGCCAGCGAGGCAGCTGCTCTAGCGCTACATTACGCTGATAACACTCCCGGTTAGTTGACGTTAAGCTTGGCAGTAGACCTGGCGGCCTGGGACCTGTTCTGCGACGCGCGCTGGGCCGCCGAGCGTCGTGCGCTCGCCCCACTCGCCAGCGAGGCAGCTGCTCTAGCGCTACATTACGCTGATAACACTCCCGGTTAGTTGACGTTAAGCTTGGCAGTAGACCTGGCGGCCTGGGACCTGTTCTGCGACGCGCGCTGGGCCGCCGAGCGTCGTGCGCTCGCCCCACTCGCCAGCGAGGCAGCTGCTCTAGCGCTACATTACGCTGATAACACTCCCGGTTAGTTGACTGTACTCCTAAACACTTGTTGTAAGTAGTAATCTATAATTATATAAAAGGTGAAACTGACTGTCTGATATATCAACGCACACAAGTCAACCATGACTGATTTGATATTCTTCTAATTTCAGAGTCCGAATGTTCAGAATCATGTTCGAGCTGCAGTTCGCATTCATACACTGGATCCGAAGAAGAAGCAAGCGTATCGTCAGAGCTTGTCAAGACGAAACCTCCCCCCTTACCCCGCGTGTCTCTGCCGAACCATCCCACACTGATGCAAGTGCCTATCACGCACACAGAGACTATGTCAACCAATAGCATACGACCTAACCTCCACCAGTACTTAGAAAGAGACAACACGATATGGACCACCGACGTGCGAGACGATTCGTACCGAGACTACTCGAAGCCGATACGAAACTCACAAAGCGTACGGTGGCATAGTATGGACGTACTATCGAACTATAGCGCACCGAAACACAAGCTACTGACGATCAGTGAAGCACCCGTCAAACCTACACACACAGTCGTTGACATAATACCTCGACCACACGACGAAAGAATGGCTTCCACACACTTCAAACACTTATACCAAACTGAGTTAAGAGAAGAAGCGCCTAACACGTTATATCGTTACCAAAATAACAATAATTATCATCCCAGTACAAGCTTGAAGGACAGAACGTATCGGATGGAAAGTGATGTCGCCGAGAAACAAGGGAATCGTTCGGGTGAAAGGAATAAAGTTAAATTCTCGGATACCGTTACCATCGCCGTTGTTTCGGTAAGTCAAAGGTTTTGTAAATTAAATGTTTGTGTCATCAAAGGGGTTTAAACTGTAACTGAATGCTAAAGCATTTTTGAATGAGACCGCGTGGACGCCTGCTTAACGCAGCGTCGGCCCTAAGTAATTATTTTAAAGAGATATAATTGCTTCTTTATATTTTTGTAAATGGTAAACGCAAAAAGTACTGATCGTTGACTGTTATTATAAATACTTCACGGAGGTTTCGTGTGGTAAAAAGGTGGTACTTAGATCAATGTCTATAGTTATAATCTCTATTCATTTGCTCAGCAGGAATCCCGCGTATCTCCAGAGCCATCTCGAGAGTTAGCAGCGAGCCTGCCGCTGTGTCCGCCCCACAAGTACCTCGCCGCCTTCACTCCGCAGCAGCCGCAGGCCCCGGCCTCGGCCGCGCACGTGTCGCACGCATCGCACGTGTCACACGCGCCGCACGTGCCGCACGTCCCACCAGCTGGTACTACGCTCGACTACGTTGAAGTGTGATGCACGCATGCCACCGTCTGTCATTTGCACCTCATTTGTTTGTGACGCACGCGACACTGCACGTTATTTTATTACTGGTTACTATTGGACACTGAATATATTTATAGTTGAATAATGTCGACTGGGGTAAAATACCTGAAGAACAATCAGAGATGAATTCCGATTATCTAGCCCATGGCTGTTTTAGGGTAGATGAGCGGAATTAGTCTTGAAGACTTTTCAGGGGGTCATTTTGTTCACTTCATTATGAAAAACTTTTACTATGAGATAACAGTACTCGCGAGAAAAAAGATCTGGTGCTCTAAACATGTACGTTTGCACTCACCATGTACCTACGTGTACATTTCTTCTTTCGCGATTTTTGGTCTTTTACTAAAAGTTATTTATAATAATATGTACATGTTGTGTATTGCCTGTGTAGTAAGTAGTCTCAAAAATCGTGTCGCTTTATAGTTTCGCTTCTTGTATGGACTTTAAACATCCTAATGTGGTCTTTACTACGTACTAATTGTGCCATTTAAAAGCCGTGCAGTCTAAAGGGGTGACCAGATGATTGCAAACTAGTGTTCCAACCAAGGTTACCATGGTTTGTGTGTTTTGTTTGTGTTGCGTGCGGCTGCATGAATGTAAATCATGCACCAAAACGTTCGGTGGTTGGCGAAAAGTACCTCCCAACTAAGAGCGTTAAAGGTCATGGATTACAACTGCAGTCTACACGAATTGAAACTAACAAGGTCACCTTGGGCGGAAAGCTAGTTTGCAAGTCTGGTCACCCTTTAAATCTTACTCGGACGTTAATAATAAAATAGTTGTAGACAATCGACACTGTTTGTTTTGCATGATTTATGTCATCTGGTATTATGTCATTCTTCATCAAAGCATGTCTCTACTTATTCACCTGTATTACTCGTTGCACCAAAATAATTCCAATGTATCCCCATTTAATTTTATATAAATCCTATTTTCAGAAAACACAACGCAAAAGCCGCCGAAAATCAAAGTTGTACATTTCGGCATGGTATAGAAAGTCTACAATAGAATTTTGTTGCAACCTTGTGCAATTATAGTGAATGTAAGAATCCGTCCAGATTTTGATATAAATAGCATTTATTATATTATAAATAGTGTTTTAATGATTGAATCTGTTACTCTAATGTAATATTTTTATTTAATAAGGTTTTAGAAGCATAGAATATATTATGTATAAAAATTAAATTAATTGTTCCCACTCGTTAACCTGCGCAAGCTATTAGTAGGTATGTAATTGCTACATGTAATTATGAGCATGAGTCAATCAAGGCACTTTGACCCTTGTGTCAATGAAATTAGAGTATCATGTCGCGTGCTTATAATTTGTAATATCAACCAATATTGTGTTGCCCTACTGTGTAATGAACAAATAACGGCTTCTTTCATAAGGTTATATTAAATGTAAGTATTTTCGGGAACTGTAGCCAAAGCTTTTATGTCCGTAATAGACTACCAAAAGGCCACCATCACTAATCGCTTCCAAAAGTAAATAAATTAGTAGTTAGGTACTCTATTGGTACTTACTTAGGGTAAAGCTTACGAGGTTTTAAATCGACCTCCAAAAACGCCATAGGGAGCCAAGAAGGTCGAAGCCTGTGGCCCCAGGGTTCACTTCTGGAAGGAAAACTCGGCCCTAGAATAAGCCGCTTCAAGCTTCGTTTTGAGGCGGCCTTTTTTTGTGGCTTATGTACGGCGGTACCACCACAAAAAAAAGACTTGAAGCCGCTTTCTAGCTTCTTTTGAGAAAGCGACAGGGATGGCGGAAAATAGGTCATCCCAGTCGCTTTCTCCACTGCTAACTACTATTTTTTTATTTGAGTTGCTAATTCCAAGTACTGATTATTTAGGTAGGTTAGGTACTGAATTTTGAATTGATTAGCTATGGTGGTATAATCACAAGTTCTTGTGCTTTGTGTATAGTCGAGTGAATCTCTAGCGTGTCAACTAATCTGACATTGAAAAATTCTCTGAATATATCTTACGCAGATATATTCTTATTTAATTCATGAATCCCCAAGCGACCACCGGTGGCCGCGCATCTATTGTCTTACTATTGTGTCTCTAATTGACGGTATCTGAAGGGTTAATAGTAGATATAAGCCTGATTGTGCCTTCTACCAAGTGACATTTGACAATAATAGAATGTAAGAAGTTGAAATTGTGGATGCATTTATTTTACACAAATTATACAAACCATTTTATTAGTAAAAATTTGTTTTATTTAAAAGATATCTACATTAACTCTTAACTTCAGTTAGTAAAAGTCCTCGTTTCCCCCAAAGCTAAATGCAGGCGTATAACTTACACTAGGTGACTAGCTTTGGGATTGTTTGAAAAAGTTACTGATCTCCTAGAAAGCAAAGGGTAGCTGACTAAATAACCCACCTGTACTTACCTACAACGAGATAACCGTCACCCCCTCCATGGGCACCAACTCCCACATGCACGCTTAAAGAGCCGCAAAAGTTTTCTGCGAACTACGACCTCCTCGGACAACAGTGATTCGGACCAGAGACGCGAACTGTGGAGAAAGAGATATCCCACTCCCCCAAACTTTATCTCTCCAGCAGAACATCTGCCACCGGGACACGAACTGCAGTGGCCAATCTGGAAATCTCTGAACCGACTGCGGACTCAGGTTGGCCGCTGCAAAGATAATCTGGCAAAATGGGGTTTCCTTGACCCATTGCAAATACAGTGCCAGTGTAGTTTCTTCACAGGATATGTGTCATCTCCTTTCCTGCCCGGCATGCACAACTACCTGCTCCCTAAACGATCTGAACGAGGCCAACGACAGAGCTGTCCAGGTGGCAAAGTATTGGTCGGACAAAATCTGAGTCAAATCGACACGAAAAGAAGAAGATTTACCTACAAAGTTAAAGTCGGTAAATTCTGGCGTACCTTCTTGCTCCACCCAGAGCGGGAGAAGTTATTTTGATAATGAGATATATCTCAAAAAAAGGTGCCTATGCCATATTATTGACTAAGATCATTAATTTTATTAGTTTACCTGCCAAAACAAAATCAGATCCGTGCCAACAAAACTACTAAGTACCTAATTCTATTTGAGCTTTGCCAACTATGTGTCTAAATGGGCCATAGCACAGCCACTAGTTGCCTGCGACAGCGACTTGACACACTCATATATTTTCTAAAGACACACCGCACACATGTTGTCTGTGGCAGTCACTAGCTACAGAAGCATCCGCAACTAGCCACTTATTGTTGCTATGGGCAACAAAACGCAGACACCTGCCTCTGTCGTAAGGGTCCACCCCACCTGCAGGTAGCACACAAGTTTACCCTTACACATTCTACGATCCATAAGAACCACGTAGCAGGGAGCTGGTCGTGAAATGTGGCGGTTTCAAACACCTGTTACTGTCGCTTGCTTCTGACAGTTACAAATGTGGCGGTTGCATGTAACAAACATCCACCACCGTCGGATGTTTTACCAATATGGTTTGCAATTTTTTCTCCCTATTAGAATGATCAATCTTTAAATTGGATAAAAGAACTTTTACAATAATTCCTACTACCTAGATGTATACCAAGTTCCTTAGAGGAACTGAAGAGCAATAGTAGGGATCTTTTGAGTCTGGAACCCTAAAAATATGATGTGTCTAACACACCCCTTTCACTATGTTACAAAGTACTCTGTGCACTGCACACTCCTAGCTAACTCGAAACAAATTATTAATACCTAAGTAATAATCAGTGCATTGCATTACAATATTTCATAACATTAATCAATTGTTGTTCCTCCTACCTATGTATAAATGCGATTTATATATATTTCAAGTAAAAACTAGCCAAATCTTGATGTCAATTATTAAAACAATGAATTAGTTGTTACACTTTTATTAATTTTGGCTTATTTAATATGGTTTGCAAATTAGAACATGGAAATGCCGTGCATTTTGCAACTGCAAGTAATAAAATAATTTAATCCTTCAGCTTCTTCTTGGGGCGCAGATTGTTGGTGTGACCACACTTGGTTTTGCGGCAGTTGGTAGCACGAGGATGGAGGCGAGCATAGCACTTGCGGCAAATCATTTTGTCACAGTTGTACTTCATGGCCAAGATACGCAGAGAAGGTTCAATGGTACCTGGAAAGTACCATTTTGTTAGTAAATATTGAAAATCGTAACATTATCACATTCACTATGTTGAAAATGTAACATGAAATCTTACCTCCTCTAAGCCTGAGCACTAAATGAAGGGTGGATTCCTTCTGGATGTTGTAGTCAGATAGAGTGCGGCCATCTTCCAACTGTTTACCAGCGAAGATAAGTCGCTGCTGGTCTGGTGGAATGCCCTCCTTGTCCTGGATCTTTGCCTTCACATTTTCAATAGTATCTGAGGCTTCCACCTCAAGTGTGATGGTTTTACCCGTGAGGGTTTTTACGAAGATCTGCATTGTGTTGCTGAAAACAGGAGTTATTTGATTACAACAGCAACTACGGATTTTTTATGGCAGGTGGCCTAAAGTTTTGGTGAAACAAATGCCAAGCGATGTCCAGACATGACACGCCACGCGGAGATTTAAATTTCGAATATCGGATTAGGGTGACACATTAAGCACAAAGAAATTAATTAACCTAAACGCTAGAATACATAAAAAAGTGCTTTAGTACGAAATTAGCATACAATTCACGATTTTATAAGTTATTTTATGAACTTACCTTCTTCTAAAAACGTGCTCTAAGTAAAAGAACTGTCAAACTCAAAAAGAAATATGGCTGAACTTTCCGTTTAGAAATACAAGTTGATTTTATAATTTTTAGAACAGTTTAAATTAATTTAGAGTTTTTATTTACTCTTTGCAGACAAGTTCCCCAAAATTTTTTAAACACAAATAATAGAATGTATTTTGTGCATTTAATTACGGTTTCTATTATTATCCTCACAGTAACAATATCGATTTTTGAATCTTACAACTATATTTCCGAACGATGCTGTTCCAAGTGCGTTCAAAAAGCAATTTACAATATATTTATCAAAAATTTCCAATTACAATAATATTATTTTTCCCATTATTAAATAATATTACTAGTCTTTACTTATTTATTAATCAATATACTATTGAAACAGGTCAATAGATGTATATGTTCAATGGGCAGATATTTTATTTTTAGTATACAAATTTTGACATTGGGACATCACGTTTCCATAGAACTAGGTTTCAAAACGATCGTGATAACTACTTGTTTCGTAATCGCTCGATTTTCAGGCACTTTGCAGGTTTAAAATAAAGTAGATTCTCCCTCCGACAAAATGTACCATCAACTAAGCCGAGTAACTGGAAGGCTGGTGGCCTCAACCCACCTGCAGAGTCCACTTTTCCCTGTGGTAAGTTGATACCAGAAAACTTTGGTTACATTTTTATCTCTTACTTCCATACTTAAATAGATAATTTTCCTTATACGTAGGCCCCTATTGCTTTGCAACGGGTGGAGCCACCGACCATCCAATACAACACTTCGCACCTGTCGACTGTTGCCGATTCTTGCGCAGCTCCCGGCTCCAGGAAGATGATCCCTGGCACCAACACTCCTTACGCTCCCCTGTCGGAGAAGATCCGTCAACAACAGAAACTGTTCCAGGTAACTATTAGATTATACTTCATAACTCTTTATTACGAACCCATTGCATTAAATATATATTATTATACAGTCTATGTTTTACAACATAGTGGTATTCCTTGTCCCGTAAACCTATGTATTTAATCTTACTACCTAATCTCTATATCTACCATTATCATTTTCAAGTACTAACTAAACAGTCTATGAATGTAGGTTTGTGAAATAAACATAATTTTTTATCTTTTGTTTTGATTTCATTAATATCAAAAATGTTAAAAATAATAGGTACTAAGCTATTATTTATTTTAAACTTACAATATCACCTCAACTTAAGTAAATTGTTATGGTTGAGTTGTGACATAAAAAGTAAAAAACTAAACCTCTGCTATGACAAAAAAAAACGATGCTGAAAAAGTATAAAACAAGATTTATAGAATGCTGACATAAGTAAACAAATGAAAAACATTATGAAAATTACCTATTGTAAAGCTACCGTTTATAGTGTCTTATATACCTCACAAATTTATTATTGTACAGAATAAACAAGTCATTCTCTTCAAGAAAGTTATGGTTCAAACAATAATTTACCAACATGTAGATTCTACCATACCATAGATCTTTTTCATTCCTATGAAATTCTAGAATTATGGTCATAACCTCTGCTACATTGGTTAGGTAAGAAATATCAATTCACATCAACTTGATCAAGCCCTTCGTTAACAATTCTTGTATTATAGAAACATGTGACCTGCTAACTCATATTATCATTCTATATTTTTACATGTTTACTACATTTTGTTGTGTATTGCATTTCAGAAAGAAGATGATGTCCCCGTATTCCTCAAGGGTGGTCCCCTGGACGGTATCCTGTACCGCTTGACTTTGGCTCTCTGCATTGTTGGCCTGGCCGGTGTCGGCCACACCATCTTCACTCATGCAGTACCCAAGAAGTAAATACATGAATAAATCAATTACTGAATTATGTATTAGTTGCCTGTGTTATAAGTGTCTCAGCACTGTGATTAGAAAATATATAATATAATACATAAACTGTCAAGAAGTTTTTATTTCATAATCAATTTATGATGGTTTGCAATTAAAATAATGTAATTTTAGATTCAGAACTTCCAAGTGCTGTAGTTTTTCTGTTAACTAGTTAAGGGACAAACCTATCATCATAAAACCAGAATTCATTTTTTTTTATCCTAGGCCTTAGAAGTGTTTAGGTGGATCTAGTAAGACTGGAACCTGGCAAACCAATTAATGTTTGAGAAAAGGTCAAGCAGATTGAATGATTTTTAACCGACTTAAAAAAAGGAGGATGTTTTCAATTCGGTTCTGTTTTTTTTACATAAAATTAATACCTTATTTTGGAGTGACCATTTATCTTACCGTTATGAGGGGTCGTCACTCATTTCATACAAAATCACGCACGGCACTACGAGACTCAGTGTGCCATACATGGCGTGTCGCCCGCCCTGCACCCACGCGTATGTTACTTCGCATGTAGGCGCGTAATCTGCATGAACGCGCGTGGATGCATTTTCGGTGAGATGGACTGTGCGTATTTTCTATACAAACGGAGATACTTACAAGCAACTTTAAGACACGCATTCACGCGCTACGCTGCATGGTGCGTGGCAGTGTGATAACTGCCTAAGTCTAAGCTTTGCATGTCCTTGAATGACCATTTATAATAATTATAGGAAATTTATATTGGTTGCATACAGGGCCAGATCTAGGGGGGGGGAGGGGCAATCCTGGCATTTGCCCAGAGCAGTAAAAAATGAGGGGCGGCAAAATTGACTTATTCCTATCTTCCAACCTAGCATTTAGTCATCCACAGTTGGCAGGTTGAGATTTTTATAAGCCGCCTTCCAACCTACTTTAGGTTGGATAGTGTAAATACCTATTTAAGTAGGTACTAGCTTTTGCTCGCGGCTTCGCCCATCATCATCTCCCTGCCCTTGTCCCGTTTTATTTGGGGTCGGCGCAACACGTTTTTTTCTTCCATTCTGTCCTGTCACTCGTTACGCTATCACTAACTCCCTTTTCTTTCATATCACTTCACACACAATCCATCCATCTTTTCTTTGGCCTCCCTCTCCCCCTCCATCCATCCACATGTAAACGCATAACTTTTTAGCAACATGCATTTCCTCCCTCCTTTTCACATGACCATACCAATACAAACTTTTCAGTCCGCGGCTTCGCCCGCGTACATAAAATATAGCTTCTGTCACTCAGGAACAAAGTAGCTTTCTATTGGTGAAAAAAAAAATTTTTCATCCGCCACATTGACTGTGGCATAGACTGTTGTCGCAGATGGTTCAATAATTATGTTGAACCTTCACTACCTATAAAGTAGGCTATAAGTTTCAGGAATAAATAGTTTCTAAAGATGTAGAAATTATGGGACATAAAAATATACTTACGTACTAGCCCCGAAATGCTCCATATTAATGTACTTATGTTATTTATTATTTATTTAATGCTTTATGTACAAAGGCGAACTTAATGCCTTAGGCTGGAAGAAAATCTTCCAGTCGACCTTTGGGTGATGCAGAGAAAGGTAGTGGTAGGTGCAATGAAAGAGTGAGAAAAAGATGAATATTTTTATACTAATAGACCATAGAATAGATATACCAATAAACCATAGAATGAATATTAATAAATTAATATTTATTTTTAATTTAATATTTACTAGCTGCTCTCAGCGGCTTCGGCCGCGTGTTAGCAGAAAATTATTCCAAGGGAACATACTTCCGGGATAATAAGTATCCTATGTCCTATTCCAGGATATGCTCTATCCGTGTACCAAATTTCATCAAAATCGGTTTTGCCATTTAGGCGTGAAGACGTAACAAACTCACTTTTGCTATTATAATTAGTAAGGATTAGTTCAATGAATCATTTTCAAGTAAAGCATTGTCGACTGTCGTTCTTTTGAGTTCGTTTTTTACGATGTTTGTGTTGTGGTAACTCTTGACTTTTAGTTTAGCTATTAGGTAATTGGATGAAGAAACATTTATGCTACATTATCAATAGAATAGAATAAAATATCGTTTATTTAACCCTTCAGATACCGTCAATTAGAGACACAATAGTAAGACAATAGATGCGCGGCCACCGGTGGTCGCTTGGGGATTCATGAATTAATAAAGGTGGCACATTTAAATTAATTCATGAATCCCCAAGCGACCACCGGTGGCCGCGCATCTATTGTCTTACTATTGTGTTTCTAATTGACGGTATCTGAAGGGTTAAAATACATAAGAAAAAACAATTATAACGCGTACATTTCATTTTTGCCTGAACTAGGTTGGACGGATATCTATAAGGTTGGACCTAGTTAGCGATTATCAGGATCAGGCGAGAACAAGGTGCTCGTGCTCGCCTTCAATTGCTGGGTCATACCGGTTGCGGTTGTGACGTAGCTATTCTTTCGGCATACTGCTTACCACAAATCGGATGCATCACCCAAGGTAATCGTTGATAACACTACGACCCGTATTAAACGATGCTCAACTCCGTCTTCAAGCGCGATATCATTTGATCTCCGATTATACGATGTCCGAAGCTCAAGATCATTGTTAATTATTAAACACATGAAGACAATCACAGCTACCAAAATCAGCTCCTTATTGCGCTGTAAGCTCATTACCGAAGTTTAAAATAAAATTCCTTTTAATGAGATTATAAGAACAAAAACACAACCACACAAACACACACACAACCACAATCACACAATCTGAACAAATCTGAATCGTTTTTTTTTTTTATATTTATTTGGCATATTTTATTATCCTGAACGTATCTTCTTGCAAATAAAAAAAAAGGATTATTAAAACCGATTCACGCAATCCAAAATTACCACCGAAAACCCAACATCCTCCTTCCATCGTCCTTAGTACTTTTTAATCCTTAGTTGTTCTTTTCGATTTTAAGTGTTTGTGTTTACATAAATAAATACATAGGTAACCATTGTATAAGTTAGTAACCCGATTTCCCTGATGGGGTCGGGACGGGTATGAGGTTTTATATTGTCGAATTGTTCGGTTGGTCTCTCGTTGGCATTGGTGGTATTTGTTCTTGCTCGTTGTCTGTCGTTCATTGTTTTGAGTGGGGACACTTATTGTGACGGACGGGAAACTACGAAACCCTACACTGAGCGTGGCCGGACACGCTCTTGGCCGGTTTTTTTTTTCATATTATAGACGATAGCTGCTTCTGTAGATTTTTGCTGTTTAATTTTACCCTGTGGAGGCTGTGGATATAGGACATTTCAAATATTTGTAAATCGTTGTTCACTGGTCGGAAAAATAAAAAGACAGAGGTTTAAATAATTCTATATTTGATATAACTTGTATAACATATCAACACTGGCCTTCACCTATAATGCTATATTGCAAACCATATCTACTTGTGAATTCATGTAGCATTAACATCCAAAAAGCACTCTACATTGTAACACCAATCTATTAGGTTTGGACCTTAGTAAGTAAGATTTCAAGTAAGTATACATTATTTGATCGATAATAATAATACGTATATCGGAAGTAAACTTAGTATACTTCGCGTAGCTGAAAAAAGAAAACAATCAGGTACCTACTACGTGAACAGTAAAGAACGAGACACGTACAATAAAAATAATATACTTTTACTTATTTAAAAATAGCTTATAAAGAAATATTGCTAGTAATATAAAAAGAAAAATAAAAAAAATATTTTTGGAACTTTTCACCATCAAATCTGTACAGCCAACACTACTGACCAAACATGACGAATTTAAAATATATGAGATTTCAACATTTCATCTCACTTGAATAAAATGCAAAACACAGCCTTATAAGAACAAAGTAAATCTGGACAATGTTTCCTATTAAATTCATATCACTTAATTTACAAAAATATAATACTCGAAGTAAACATAGGTTAATAGTTTAACTAATAATAAACTAATTGCTAAGCAATATAAAAAGAATTCAGCACTTTATACATTACTGGGAACCAACCCTATTAAAACATTCATAAAATTAATGATTTCCTAAAAATGATATAGTTAAATAAGTACTTATAGTAAAAAAATAACTACCGTACTTGTAAATAAACGATTTTCTTAAATAAAACTACATAGGATTATGAATTGAATAGGACCGAGCAAACGACAGCCTAATGATATAGTACAGTTCGTAAAAATACCTAAACAATAGCAGTATCCTGGATTTATTTATTTATTTATTTATCACCAGAGGACACTGAAGGAGACGGCAATGCTTACAATGTACCTACGTCCTATATTTGAATATGTACTTGCGTAAAAACTACCAATTTCTATTATAAAAGTCCATATACGTTGTATTATAATTATAAACAAAAACTATGGACAATCAATAAAGTTACGATTATGAAAATTCGATGCAAAGCTATTAAATCTATAAATGCTGATCGGCTTAAACGTTCTAAACGCTGAAGCACACTCTACGATGGTTGCTATTGATAGTAAGAATTTATTTAACTGTGACAGTGTTACATCCGATAAGAGTGCTCGGAGTCGAGAATGGTAGCCGAAGAATTAAATAATACCAAAGCCATGAAGAGACCGTCGAGCTAAGACTCAAAGAAACGCAGTATCACATAGATAACACTCCAGTATATAAATGCAAGTCATATATTTAATTACCTACTATTAGGTATACATAAACTGTAATATTTTTATACGAGTCTAGTCCGTAATCATAAAGTGCAAAAGACGGATACAAATGTCACTTACACCATTATACTTTATTGAGAACACACAATTATCTAAGTAAATACGAGGTAAATCAGCCAGATCGAGTTAGGCAGATCTATCAGACATTATGGTTTCAAAATCAGAAGACTCGGTGAACACTGCACATAGATTTTACCCATAAGTAGTTTAATAAGGTCAAAGAGCTACACATACTGATTGAACTATCGGCCTCGGCATTTAATCAATCGGCAGACTTCAATCTTTCTGGTGCGAACTAGGTCTTAATTATTATATAGAAACCTTAAAAAAAACCAGACTAATAGTGGGTCTTCTTGAATGTAAACGAGCAGACATTTTCAACGATCCTGAACTTTTCGGTAAAGAAATCTAACAAAGGGTAACAGCCAATAAGCCCTTGCGTGTCGTAGATGTCTTGTTATGTAACAAAAGGATATTGTTTTACTATAGATATATAATGTATGTAGGTAGGTATCAAAATACTTTTCAAACGTGCACGATTATGTGATTATCGCGAGGCCATTGTACCTGCTGCTGTGATAATAGTATTATCAATTAATATTTACCTATTTGCATTTGTGACAACTTCAGCTAAATTTATACTTTCTTTTACATAATTATGGTATAATTACTATCATTAACATTATAAGTACTTAAGTAATTGTTATAGTCGGCAGAAAGTAGCAAGAAATTAACAACAGATCAATAACACGCGTTAAAGATGTATTAATATAGTAGAAATAACTAAAGGTGTGTTTACACGGTGATCATTTGTAAGCAACCGTTATTTGATCATTCGGTCGCAGACACGCAGTTCCTTTGGATGTAACGTTTTAGCGAACACCATCTTTTCAATTGGCTATCATTATTATTTTTTTCATAATAGCTCCATAATGAATGCACGCGGCTGCTACGCATTTTAGGGTGATTATGAATATTAACAAATAATGAACTTGGCAAGGCGATTTGATTAGCTTCTGACTTCTCAAACATCATCATACACACTAGGGCTATAGAGTTGCCGCCGCCGAACAAACATTTAGCTAACCCTTGCAGGCAAGTGCTGAACTGGGTCACAGTATTGTAATGTTGGAACCACTCCAACTCTTACAAAAGAATATAGTTATCTTCATTCGAATACTATGTAAAACTATAGATATTATAGATTTCAGAAACATAACATCACTTTGTAACAAAGTTACATACATAAATTATATCAATATTATAATTAATATATAAAGAAGGTAATCTCGTATAACACTAATATATCCATACAGATTGATAATTAATACATACATATTTAACATCACACCTCACAAACACGCACAATTAGATAAATACTATTCTACGACAAACAACTGTATCGGTAAAATCAACAGCAATAAAAAATCAATATGTGAAGCAACCATATTGGAACAGTGACAATTTTTGTTGATAATTAGTTGTCCAATTTAAAATAAATTACCCTATTCGTTCGTAGGCTTAGGTACCTACTTAGTAAATTACATATTTATGTTCTTGCAATAAAAAAATAATAAAAAGGTATATTTTAATTACTATAACTAAGTAAGCAGCTTTAGTTGAGGTTTTAATCTAATTAAAATATATCGAATACTAAACCGCGGCGAAAAGAGAATGTTTAAAAATTTTATTTATTTATTTATTTATTTAAATCTTTATGCACAAAGTTGTACAAAGGCGGACTTAATGCCTTAGGCATTATCTGCCAGTCGACCTTAGGGATTTTAGTTCTGCATCTACAGTATATGTTACGTAAAGAAACATTAAAACTAATTACTAGGTAATTATGTAAATTTTCAACGTCGAAATGTTTTTTTAGCAGCGATTATATTACACAGTTAAGAGTTGATGTAACATCAAAATGTAAATTAAATTCGTACTTATATATATAAAAATTGAATAAAACAAGTAAAAAAAAACGTTCATCCGATTGCACAATATCTCGAACTAAAATTAATATATAATAATAGACAATTTGAAAATAAATTAAGGTAACATAAAATGTACAAATAAGTAGTAAGTAAACAATATAGACGCATTCCAACACCTCTACATAAGCCTAAATTTTAGTTCATTACGATGGTCGAGGGCGCGCAGGCAATGGTGGTGGAGCTCCCTGTCTGGCAGGCACAGGGGGTGGCGGGCCAGCCGGAGTCGATGGGCCAGCCGGAGTCGATAAGCCAGCCGGAGTCGATGGGCCGACTGGAGTCGACTGGCCGCCCGGAGTAGACGGGCCGGCCGGCGGCGGAGTGTTACTCTCTGGCGGAGGCGGTGGCGCGCACGTGGGCGGTGGCACGCTGTCCGCCGGCGGCGACGCCACCGGAGGCTGCGCAGCTGTCTTACCCGCGTCCGGTGGGAGAGGAGCCGGCCGCGGAGGCGGAGGGCGCGCCGGACTTATAGCAGGGGCTCTAGATGGCACCAGAGGTGTAGGGGATGGTGCAGGGGGTCTGCTAGGCTGCTGTCTGCGAGGAGTGGGGGGTGCAGATCTGAGAGGTCGCTCTGGTTGAACTTCTCCCGATAACGGAACTGTGTTGTTTGTACACAAACCTATTTCAGATCGAACGATATCAATCCAATTAGGGGTTTTCAAAGTAATTTGTAATGGAATTGAACAAGCATATATTTGCCCCTTCTGTGCAGCTGCTAGAGCATTTTGCCCCTCTCTAAATGTTATACTAAGAGAAGCATCGTCAACAAAACGCACTAACGTTACTTCACCTATCGTAGATAATTCCTGTAAAACAGCTGCCACCACATTATCATCAAATGGGCAATCTTCGCTATTATATTCTTCATAAGGTTGTACAATTATACTAGCATCTGGAGGTCCAAGATCTTTCACTACTTCATAAAACACCTCCATGCATTTAGTATAGCTTACTTGTAGCACTTCGATTTCAAGGATTGCGATAACTGGCCTATGATCGCTTTGTTTCAGTTCAGCGCGGCCATAATGCAGCAGTTTTCCTGCTGCTAATTCAGATGTTCCATCTGGGTCTATTGTGTGTTTCCTGCTTCTCCATAATACCCGATCCGTCCAAGCAGGTGCTCGACATTTTTCACTTGTGTCATAATCATCGCTGAATAAATCGTATTTATATGTAGGAGGGAATGTTATTTCACCCTCAAAGCAATTTTTGAACACCAAACCCTGTTCTTTTTGCTGTAACAATTGATCGTGGTCTAAAATTCGTTGTAAATTATTTTGTGATACTAATAAACGTATTTCATCTTTATCGAGATCAACGCGGTAGTTAAAATCACCACACCAGAACACATAATCGTGAGAGTAGAGAGAGCGGCCCATAGGGAAGGCGGTTTTTCGTGTTATCTCAGTATAATCAGCATTACGCTCTGTAACCTGTGATTGACCAGCAGCAAAATGAGCGCACACAAAACATAGGGAAGTTCCGTAAAGAACCATTCGAATTCCAACTGATCCTTTGTTTCCAGTAGTGCCACCAAGACCAGTTTTGACACAATCTAAGGCAACATCCCTAATGTGCGGTATCAGATCTTTTCTGACAAAAATAAACAGGCAGACCCCTACTAGTTGATGACTCGAGAGTAATGTGTATGGAGCATCTCTGCAAAGCACCTTTTCTAATTCTTCACTCCAAGCTTTAGCATTATCTGTGCTAGCTGCCATAATATTGCTAGCATTTAAGTCTACTATTTCTTCAAAACCAATAGCAAATATATCTGATGGGTGTTCTTTTAAGTTGACAGTATTAACCAAAGCTGAATTAGGGCAATCCAGTAGCCAGTCTGCTAATGAAACATCTTTGTAGGCAAGACTCCTGAAATGTTTGCCTCCATTGACATTGTATGTGCCAATTGTGATTCGAATTGTAGTTGGCTGTGTAAATTCACTTGCTCTACGACACATTTCCCTGAGAACTGGTGTAGATGTATGCAATAAGTTGGATGGTAGCAATATTCGTGAACGATCAGCAAGCTCAGAGTTCAAAGTAGAGCCCAAAAGTAATATATCAATAGCCTCTTGTTTTGAATTATCTAATAAATTATTTTGGATTGTTCGCGCTGCAGACCTTGCTCCATCAATAAGTTTAGAGCCTCCTTGGATGGCACCAGTACCCGCATAGATTTTTGATATTTCATTTCCATTATTGACCCACATCTGTTTAAAGACTTCTTCAAATCTATTGACATTTTGTTTTTTGTCAATACATTGCAAAAGCATCAATTGAATACCCAACATTTCTAATCCTATAAATGTTTGTATTGAATTAGTTCTGTCCAAGCAATCTAAGCAATTGGTTCTTATAGCTCCTTTTTGAATATTGTAGATATCTGAACTTTTTGCACTAAAAATACTTATATCATCATAGTGTTTTTCAATGATTTTCCTAAATTTTGCCAAAGCATTTTCTATAGAAGAAGCTCTAACTTCTTGGTGATAATCAAAAATGATTTGAACTACATCATTGTGGGCAGAGTCATTCAAATGTTTTTGGAATGCATTACTGAGAGTGGCTTCACCTTCACTTCCTCCAATCAAACTGGATCCCAATAGATTGACAACTATTAATGAGCCATAGTTACGCTTTAATTGTGAGAAATGTCTATCACATGCACTGGTAGATGCATCATATCCCCGAGACATCTTAACTTTATGTGATCCCACTTGAATACCAGGTTGTTCCCAAAACAGAGGAACGGAGCCTCTAGTCTGTACATAAGAAGCAACTGAATCATCTATATATATTGCTTGTTCTGTTTCCACAAAATTGGCCACATTGCCATCATCATTGCAGCCTCGGACATTAAACCTAGTCCCAGCGCGCTCACAGCTGAGTCGAGACACCAGCACTGCTCTTGCTTGTCTATGTCCAACGTAAATTGTTCTTATTTCTACTGAGCCACACATAGCTCGAGTTAACCACTCTTCACAGTCTATTCCATATCTTATTAAATGTATGAACAGAGTTCTGTTCCAGAAGAATCTGTTATCAGGGCTGGCTCCTTTGCTTTTTCTTTGAGCACACAGGGTAAGGTCAAACAGATGGGGAGTTTTACCCGAATTCCATGAAAAGTAAAAGGTTCCAGAGTTGATTAATTTCCTTACTTCTGAGACTTTATCTTCACCTTGCGTGTGATAAAATAGGGGTAAAAATTGAGTCTGGGTAATCTTAAAAACTTCAGCGTCTCCAATCTTGCCAACTGAGCAACATCCCGTCACAAGGACCAGGTACAGCATACAACTCTCGCCAGAATTCAGCTGCAGAACGCCCAAAACTCCGTATGCATCGGCTATTTTGTGATACTGTTTCCGCAATGTTTCTGTTTCTTGAGACGACAGCGAGACCACGGCTTGAGACTCAAAGAGAAGTGCTGAGTCTTTATTTCTGTGTTGTAATATTATACTGTACGGATTCGGAGGAGCCGATTTCTCCAGGACTTTAAATCCCTTTGACATAGCCATGATTACAAGAGACTATTAGTCACTTACATGCATGCAACAGCCATCCGCCCCCTTATTTCAGCTCAAAGCTTCAATTTTACACAACAATCCACCAAGAAAAATCTAATGAGAACTGCATTGAAATTTGAAGCAAATCACAATTGTCAGTTACGTCAAAACTGTCAAACGGTAAAATAACATTGACCAAATCGTTTTGCCAACTTCACGGCGTAAACTCAAAGGAGGTCAAAGGTCGCACAGGTTCTCAGTCACAGAGTACATTAATCTTTAGGGTATTCTCAGTCATGGTCAATAGGGCTGTTGATATTTTATAAAATATCGAATTCTAGATGTATCGATATTTTTAAATATATCAATACCGGAGATTGACATAACAAAAAACTACGATATTTCATCAACAGTCTAAAATTATTTTCAATAACTTACAGTGCTCTCAGCACAGTAGACGTTGCAAAGCCGAAACGGTTTCAAGGACCTTAAGTCGCCTGCTCTGCGACTGCGACGATGAACCCGTTCTTAGTTTTAGATTGAAACGCTCATTGATGTACAAACTAGCCTTCGAATTGTGTTATAGAATTTAATATATTCGAGAATGCATTATTCAAAATAGTACGTTTGCACAGAAGTTCTACAATAATAAATAAAATACGTAAGTAGTCGAAAAAAGTTCGTCAATTTTACGTAAGTACTTTTTTTTATAACTGCTTTCATCAGTCACGTTCCTTTCTTTATTTCTTACAGCCCTCATAAAACCAGATACAATGGAAAACGTTTCCACAGCACGATTTCTTTCTACGGAGAAATGTTGTATTTCGTTTTCAAGAAATTCGACTAGCAACGCTTGTGTTGCGTATGCAGCGACAAAAATTAAATGAGGTAGTATTTCTCTGTAAAAATATGTATTTGGATTTTTTCAAACATCAGATCGATGAACTAATGCTAGATTGATAATGACGTTTAAGTGCTAGATAGGCCAGGCTCGCTTTTGAAAACTGTCTCACCTGATGGCAAGCGATGATGTAGTCAATGATAGAGCTTATGCTTACCTGAAAACCTTTAGGTTGTACGGACGGCAAGCCATGGGTAGCTCGCTGTCCGATCGTTCGGTAATGGACCGAGTCCAAGATGTCGACGGCGCGCACTGTTCCCGCGCGCCTCAAGGAGTTGTCAGCAGCAGGAGGGGCCCAGCTGGGTCGAAACCTACTGGGGACCGGGTTGTCCGAAAGGAAGCTTGTGCCCCGGTATGAAGGCTAGAAAGAACGGCACGGGGTTTTTAGTCAGTAAGAGTCTGACACTGTCTCGCGCTCCACCCAAGAGCGGGTTTCGTCAAAGATGATTTTCCCCGTCGACAAAAAAAAAGGTTGTAACTATCAGGGAAGACGGACTCCGGTAAAAAAACTAAGGAATTCCATTCCTTACCTGTACCTACGCACAATGTGTACCTACAACGTTTTGTGCGTATAGGACGTCCTCGGATCTACCATCGACTAAAGCGCATCAAGCTGATATTTGGAAGATCCATCCTAAAGATGAGAGCAGTATTCCCTACGCGATCGAACTTCTGCTGCTTTAGTTTGAAACTTGAAAAAGTTTGAGCAGCTCTTCCAGCGTGGAGTACCATCTTATATTTGCTAAGATTCTCAACTGGTGTGTGGTTTTGTAAAAGAAGTACCTATTTTTACAAAATCGTACTATTCGCTTAAATGTTGACAGATGATAAAGATAATTTTCTTAATTAAGGTGGTGCATCATGACTCACATTTTCACTGTTCTTCATACAACCGCTCATAACTGATTATGACGTTATTACACATTTTTCATTAGATATTTTGGAAACACAGCATCTTGTGGATAATATCTAGGTTTCTAAAGAAACCAATTTCTAAATTTGTGTAAAACTAATCCAGTAAAAACCTCTGAAAATGTCATATTTTGTATGAACTTTGACACTTCATAATTTGCCTAAAAATTAAAAAAGTCAAAAAAGTAATCCTCTAGAGACCTTGCAAATTTTATTAAGATTCTAAATGATGACAACGTTTTCCAAAAACTTTTAAGGGTTAAAAAAAAAACCAGCTATTTCCTGGAGCAAGTTTTGTGAAATTTTCGAGTAAATCTCGGAATTACCGAATACTAACAGAGTTTCCAGGCGTTATCTCTCTTTTTTTGCGTTGCCTTTTCGTCAAACATCGCGTTGGATTGCATTAAATGAAGTAACAAGCTTATAAACCATTTTCGATGTTTACGATAAGCGAGTGGAGAAGGACCCTCTTAACCAGTAACCCCATTGTACACTTATTTTTAATAATGTTTGTCCTGTATTTTTGTACTGGTGTATAATAAAGAATATAATAAATAATGAATAGTTCATAAGCTTGTGTGATACTTATTTATTTAACTATAGCGATTTACAAGAATCGGGGGATTCTATCCTCCAGATCACATTGATTTTTGTTATATAAATATGCAATTTAAAATGCTATACAGAAATAATATAATCTCATAAATACAGGTCTATAAACTAAAATTAACATATCTTTTATATGCTGCGATAGAATCAGCACTAACATTGATTCGTCCGGAATTCCGTTGGATATATTCCTGATAGATTTCGCGGGAAGCTTTCGACACGGTCGGCGGTATGACTTCTACGGAGCTGTCGATAGTAAAAGCGCTGTTGACTGTCATCACTACGTGAATGTCTGACTTGTAGCGTGGATTTGAACGACGTTCAAAGTTCACATACCTCCTATACCTGGAAAAAGCAAAAAATTAAATTTGATTTAATTATTGACTTATTCTAACGTGCTGAGGTAATTGGGTAGGATTCTCTGCGAAACAAGGTGAATAAATCGCCCTGTCAGCACAATGAGTAGTTCGTTGTTTGAAAAATTGCTACAAAATTGACACACACAGTATGGGTTTATCCATTGGCGGACTCAGTGATACCCCACCAACATTTATTTTGCCTTGAATTAATCCGCCAGTACGAAATGGTAAATATACACAGACAATAATTAATTCCACTATATGACAAGGGCAAAAGGCACATGAAAGCTATACTAGCGCCATCTATTATTACTTATGTGCTTCTAAATAATATGAAATGATTAACCCTTCAGATACCGTCAATTAGAGACACAATAGTAAGACAATAGATGCGCGGCCACCGGTGGTCGCTTGGGGATTCATGAATTAAATTGTCATTTTGTTTTTACTAATTTGTTGATATTAATTTAAAGAATAATACTTACATGACCATATCTCTCTTGCTCGGCTCACTTAAAAGAACTCTGTTCCTTCGTTTAATAGCAGGAAACATGGGCTTTTCATCTACTTCTTTGGCTTTTAATACTTTTGCTACCACTGTAAGCGGTGATGGAACTGAAAGACGTGTGCTCGGGGTTGAGTTTGTCAAGTCATCATCAGATGAAGAATCACCGTTTGAGCTGTGAAAGAGTAATAAAATTATGTTCACTAAGCAATTATAATATCACTCAGAAACACATAATAGTCAACCTTGTTTTTGTGTTAGGGTTAAAAAATAAGCGTGAAGACTTTTACTAAATAAAACCACATCTATGTTCCTAGCTAAAGACTAATACATACTCGCTAGAATTGTTAGACGTAGTACTGGATCGGCCGCTGATAACTGGGTTCTTGGAAGTCGGGCCTTTGACCTGCCCCATAGCGCGCCCACGCACCACAAACGGACTAAAGCTTTCTGAAAATGTTGGCGCCAAGTCACGGAACGTGTGGAACATCTGTGAAAAGGAGTTAAGTCTTTACTTAACAATTAATATTTTTATTAAACTCGATACATCCGCCGATCGCCCTCACGAGGGCACGGCGATGCTCTGCCCAAGCGGGGCACACCTCGACTGTATGCTCCACCGTGTCCTCCGGGCGTTCCGCACAGTGGCGACACCCGGGCGTCTCTTTCACTTGAATCCGGTGTAGGAACCTCCCGAACGTGCCATGTCCGGTAAGGACCAGCGTCATGCGGAAGATAAGGACGCCGTGAGGTCTTTCCAGCCACGCCTCAAAGAGGGGACTTACCGCCATAATTTTGGCGTGCCCAGCACTGGGTTGCGATAGTCGCTGACGCCATTTCTCATCATTCATCTTCAAACTTATCATTTCAGTGTTATAGTATTTAGTTTCAATTGTAACCTTAAATTCGAAGCACTCCATCAGCACAGTGTATTCGAAGGGCCTGTTATAATCGTGGTAAGGGTCTACCATCTCGATAGTGCTGCTACTGTCGCCCTGCATGCCGATGATCTCGCAGCACAGCTTCCTCATCTCGTTGCACGGCAGCGGCAGGTGGCGGAGGACGTCGTCGTCCCACCATTTTGTTAGTGATCTGGGAAACCATAATACAATGTGCATTTTGAAGCAAGAACATTTATTTAAAAAAGCAGAAGGCTAACTTAGCACTACATGCTAGCGGCAGCACTACATGCTAGCGGGAGCACCGGAAATCCATGAAATTACCGATTTGAAACTGGTACTTTGGTGTAATTTAGTTTGGAGACAACCTGATAGCTGCGACAACCTGGTTGTGACAGGAAAAAATAGACGGGAAAACTAGCCACTTAGGTTTAATTAAGACGATAGCGAGACTTGGTAACCGGTGACCGGTGCTCTGAGAAGAGCTAAAGACAGAAAAGCCGTGAAACAGCTTGTGAGTGATTGCTTCAAATTAGGGATGTAATGGAAGTGGTTAAATCGGAACCGAATCCGGAATCAGAGTTTTTAAATTTAATTTATCGTTATCGGAGCCGGAGCGGGAAGTGTCAAATAAAAAATATTAAAACAAATAGGACTGGGCGAGTCACGTCAGCCGCATGCACAGGGACCGCTGGGCAAGGGTCGCCACATAATGGGTTCCTACTGAAGGAAAGCGCCGTCGAGGCCGGCCTAGAAAGAGGTGGCGGGATGATTTGGACGCCTACCACAAGGACTGGTTAGAGACGGCGCAAGAAAAGAAATTTTGGAAGGGCTTGGGGGAGGCCTTTGCCCAGCAGTGGGACAGTAATGGCTAGTAAAAAAAAAAATATGCACATAACATTCCAAACATGAAACAAAACAACAAGTGAAAGAGTATCCTAATAATTCATTAATAGACAAGGGGAACTTCACTCCCCCCGCGCGATAAGTAGGTTTTTATTGTTCGTACTTCCGATGTAAGTTCCGATTAGAATCGAACTTCGATAACATGTGACAGAACAAATGATACGCACTAGAGATGTGCCGTAGTCTGCAATTTTGCCGAAAAGTGGGAATATTGGTGGCAATATTGCCCGGAGTATGAATAATGTTGGCAATATTGCCAGCCAAATTCCCATTTCAGGCAATATTGCAGGCAACGGCACATCTCTTGGCACGACCTTCAGCAATGAAGGTCACGAATTAGTCTTCAAATTCGTGAACTTATTACATAATTCTTTACCTGTGACTAGGAATATACACGATCGCTTCAGGGTGATGTAGATAATAATCGCTCTGGTACTCCCAAATGGGTGCTCTGGATGGATCAGGAATGAAAAGTCCGAGAAACAGGTTCATGGTGTTTTGTTTCTCGGCATCAGAGAATGTGTTGGAGTAGTATCTACTTAGTGTTTGCATTATGTCATTACCGTGGGATGACCATGGCGCTGTTTTACGATACGTCTTTATTCTGTAACAAAAGTAGACAAGAAGTATTAAAAGTGGAAAGTGTAAGGCGATTATCACACTGCCACGCATCGTAGCACGTGAATGCGTGTTTTAACGTTGCTTTTAAGTACCTATCTCCATTTGTATCGAAAATGCATCCACGCGCGTTCATGCAGAACACACGCCTAGATGCGGAGAAACATGCGCACACGCGCGTGGGTGCGGGGCGACACGCAAGGTATGGCACACCGAGTCTCGTAGTGCCGTGCGTTATTTTTTATTATGAAACTAGCTTCTGCCCGCGACTTCGTCCGCGGAAAATTTCTTGTTTTAAAATAAGATTACACTCGATTAGACGATGCGCACGTTCAGCGCTAGATTCCTGAGCACGGGCCTGTGATGTTATGGCATTTTGCCTAGCGAGCCGCTGCGAGCGCTCAGCGCTAGTCTCCCTATCCCTTGTCTCAGAGACATGCTGCCTTAAATGAGATAGACGCTGCGCACGTTCAGCGCTAGATTCCCGAGCACGGGCCTGCGATGTTATGACATTTTGCCTACCAAGCCGCCGCGAGCGTTTAGCGCTAGTCTCCCTATCCCTTGTCTCAGAGACATGCTGCCTTAACTCAGATAGACGGTGCGCACGTTCAGTGCTAGTTCCTCGAGCACGGGCCCGCGATGTCCTCACATTTTGGCTAGCGAGGCGCTGTGAGCGCTCGGAGCTAGATTCTCTAGCGCGTGCTTGCGAAATATATTCTCTATTTCTCGAGAGGCGCTGCTCATTTTCAGGGGCAGATTCTTCCGTACGGCGTACTCGAGCGGCTCTTGTCTGTGATGTCTGCCGGGACAGTTGAGATTTCCTTTTAGACATGCTCTCAACAAACTACGCACAGACTTGAAAACAATTATGAACAAAAGGAGAGCGACTCGAACACCGTCCGCCTTTACAAAACAAAACAATCGTAATATCGAATAACTCGTATCGATTATTACGATAGAACGAAGTACGAAACTACGAACATACAAAAACGTACAACGAAATTACGATATTTTCGATTATGAGGTATCTATCAACAACAACAACCATACGAACGAAACAACCGAAACCAATAAGCAACTGACAGAAGAACTCCAACTAACGACAACGTGGGCATAATAATTCGAGAGGGTCATCAATCCACAGAAAGTCTTAACACCGCGATTCAGAAAAATTACGTAATTGCAGAACGCCATCTATGGGCAAATAGGTGAAACGTTGGGCACGCCACTATTATGGCGGTAAGTCCCCCCTTTGAGGCGTGGCTGGAAAGGCCTCACGGCGTCCTTACCTTCCGCATGACACAGGTCCTCACCGAACATGGCAAGTTCGGGAGGTTCCTGCACCGAATTAAAGCGGAAGAGACGCCCGAGTGTCGCCACTGTGCGGAACGCCCGGAGGACAAGGTGGAGCACACAGTCGAGGTGTGCCCTGCCTGGGCAGAGCATCGCCGTGCCCTCGTGGGGGCGATCGGCGGCGGACACCTCTCGCGGCGGGCTCTGGTTGAGGCCATGGTCCTAAGCGAGGAGGAATGGCAGGCGGTCGCCTCCTTCTGCGAAGCAGTAATGCTAGCAAAGGCGGAGGCAGACCGCATCAGGCAACGGCGCCCCCGCCGCCGCCGCCGGGATTCCGATCCCGATTTCCGGCCACCGTAGACGCGGGCTCGCGGACGGCGAGCCATGGGTAGCTTGCTGTCCGATCGTCCGGTAATGGACCGAGCCCAAGACGTCGACGGCGCGCACTGTTCCCGCGTGCCTCAAGAAGTTGTCAGCAACAGCAGAGGCCCAGCTGGGTCGAAGCCTACTGGGTCCAGGATTATCCGAAAGGGAACTCGTGCCCTGGTTTGAAGGCTAGAAGGAACGGGGTGGGTTTTTAGTCAGTAAGAGTCTGACACTATCTCTCGCTCCACCCAAGGGCGGGGGTTGTCATAAGATGATTTTTGCCCACCATAAAAAAAAAATAGGTAAAACGTCTGCACAATGAAAGTTACGCTAGGGGCATTTTGCGTTTTAGTAATTTTATATTATCTTCGAAACTGTATGACCAATTGCTATGCTGTAAATGGCAAATCTTATCTGTATAATGTTTTTGTGATACTGAAATAATTTATTGTCATAAAAATTAATATTTTGTTGCTCAAATAATCAACCAAACGTAAGTATGCCGAAAAAAAATATTTTTAATGCAATAAAAGAAGTATAAAAGATAAAAAATAAAAGATAGAGATATGGTACCGCGGACTTTTTTGTAGAAATAATTAAGACGAACCAGGTAGCCATACATTATTTTTAATTTTAAGCAACTGTTTAGGCAGCGCACGCATTTAATTCTATTTTATGAGGTATTTTTTTCCGACTTGCTAGACAAAAGTTGTGATAGCTCGGTTAATATACATGCTATAGAAACAATTTATAGCCTATAGCACTCAGGAATAATGTAGCTTTCTGCCAGTAAAAAAAAATTTAGAATTGGATTATTAGTTCCAGAGATTACCCCCTACATACAAACTTACAAACTTACAAACTTACAAACTTACAAATTTTACCTCTTTATAATATTAGTATAGATTAGTCAGATCTTGCGTGAATTTACAAAACGCACCTACGCGCGTGAGTGCGTAAAAAACCCGCACGATGATGCAGATGTGCACTCCCGCAAGTACGCGCGTAGGTGCGTTGATACACAACATGCAGCGTGATGAGTGGCAGTGTGATAATCATCTTAGACATTTGTTTGATTGAATTTTTCAAATTATATATCTAGAAGCTATCTCAAGAAATGATCATAATGTAAGCTTTTTTAAATCTATCACTTTACATACTTTTTACTGAATTTCCATTCAGTACAAAGTATGTTTTGCTTAACAAGGATAGAAGAATATCTTCAAAAGCGTGTTGTGAGTGAGCAGTGGCCCTGACTGCTATGCGAGTTTGTGGGTTCGATTTCCATCAAGCACAAATGTTTGTGTGATGAGCACGATCATTTGTTCTGTGTCTGAATGTCATTTATTTATAATATGAATGCATTTAGAATAACGAGTGACAGGGCAGAATGGAAGAAAAGAAAAACGCCGACCCTAAATAAGACGGGACAAGGGCAGCAAGATGATGATGTATGCATTTAGAAATATATGTTTAGCAGTTGTCTAGTAGTTATACCACAAGTTAGCTGCTTAGTTTGGGACCAGATGGCTTTGTGTGAAAGTTGTGGAATAACATGATTATTAAATCTCCACTTATTGTTTCATTAACTGTATTATCTAGAGTATCTTTGTGTTAATTCATTAGCATGACATATATCTGAATGTTCTATTTGGACATTCCTGTTTAAAAGCATAGGTTACGTCGTTGTCATTTGAGATACCTGTGAACAAGCTGCGACCCTCCATATTGTAAAGCTAGTGTATCACCATGGTCCTCATACAACCCCTCAAGCAGTCTCGCGCAGTCTGAGTCAAACTCTATATTTGGTTCTCCTATGAGTCCTAAGGCATATAACTGGAAAGTAAGTTAAGATATGGTTTAAGTTACTTTTGATTTAACTTAATGTTTTAATGAATTAAATGTGGTTTTAAAACCCAAAGATGGCTGTCGTTCGATTTATGATTTATTTAAAACATATATTATGTTTCGCAACCGATGGATGTGAGACCCATATGACCGGTCGTCATTACGACACTTGGGGAAGGCTTATGTTCAACAGTAAATGTCTTTCGGCTGAAATGATGATGATAATTTGGTTTTATAATTTAATCTTTTTAATGGATTTCCGATTTTTCCATAGACAAATTCCTTTTAATTGCGGAATAAAAATGGCAATTTGAAAACTAATGTCGAGAATCCATATTTATTATTCAGTAAACTTTTTAATTATTTTAATCTGACTATTGGAACATCGGCGGTAAACATATTAATAAAGAAAAGAATTACCTGGTGAGCCAGTACACACTTCCCGATAGCGAACTGCGCAGTATTGGTCCTGTCGAGACAGTCCACACAGTTGACGCGCACCAGCCCAGTCTGCAGCCTGCCGCTCTGGTGACCCGGCACACCCGTCACCTCGCCAAACCCGTTCGTACTGAGGAATATCCCCGTCTTGCGGACCACGGTGCGGGCTATGGCTGACAATCTGTCGACAAACACAGCAGTTAGATCATCTGTTATATTACATCTATTATGTTACGCTTAACAAGAGATTAAACTTCTGTCTATGCCTACACTTTAACTGAGTTGCTGAAGTGCTTGGTTACCCGTCAGTAGACAACTTAGCTGTTGGGATATGTCTCCCTCCAGTTTTGCAGTTCATGACTTTGAATAAACACCAATGACTAAAGGCCTATAAAAGCCATCAAACTCTTGTGCTTTTTCTTAACACAAAGAATCTCAAGTTCTACGACATTAAGAATCTGAACCACTCTTACAAACAGTAACTATTAGACAAATATATAAAAAGAAACAGATTTGTAGTGTTTATCAATGACATGAAGTGAAGCCTTTTTGGTAGCAGAAACCATTTGTGCTGGCTTTAAGATTTTCTATGAGCTTTGATGTGTGTACAATAGTGATAACTTACTTATCCAACACTTTAGCATCAGATCTCTTATTTGTCCTGGCCATATCCAAGTGGTAATACTGGACAGCATGTTCAGGAGGTAAGAACTGGTTTAAATACTTTATTCCATTGCTTATCACATCTGTTAACAAAGATTCATGTTTCTTTTTCTCCCTCTTCTTAACTAAATTCAAGAACATTATAGGTGATCCATATCTCCTCATCAGATTGTTTAAATGCTTGCCAGGTATTTCGGCATACGGATCACTTAAGTCTATGGATATTGCTGGCTTGGGGACCATTTTCGAGACATCTTGAGACCAGTAACTGGGTATTGATCCTCTCATTTGAACAAATGAACTGAATCTGAAATAACAAAGTATACATATAGGTGTAAACTTAAATTATAAGACATAATTTCGTTGGCTTACTGCTAGAACTCATTAACTTACAAATACAAAACTTTGAATGAAGCCACTTCTAGTTACTAAAAGTATCTTTATTGAAAACTTTGAATAAAGTCACTTTTAGTTACTAAAAGTAGATTTCTTTAAAGTTTTGTTACACCAAAAAATAAAACAACTAACAAACTACAAATAACTTTATTCAAAGTTTTGCGTTTCTCAGTTTCAAAGTTTTGCATTTCTCAGTTTTGCTGTAAGCCAACTATTTGAATATGAAAACGAGCTAAACAAAAGTTATCCTTACCTGCCAGCAGCAAATGAAGACACCATAGAATCGTGAACAATCTGTTCAGTTTCCACCTCATTAGCTACATCTCCATGCATATTTGCACCTCTCTTCAAGAACCTTGTACCAGCATACCTATTGCTCCTCCTAGCTATCAATGTCAGGTATATGGGTCTTCCGAATATGTTCAAATTACTCTGTTCTATGAACCCATGGACTATGTACAGGATCCAGTCAGGGTGCAGGTGTGAATGGACTGCTGACAGTAAATGACTGTTCCATACAAATCGCCATTCAGGTACTGTGCGGACACCAAAGTCTAACCTGTTTGGTTGGCAGCTGGAATAACATAAAAAGATTATTTTAAATATCGGTTATTTACTTCCTTGGGACAAATCTGTTTTATAGAAAAATTGGTGGAATTTGTTACACTACTATAGTATAAAAAGTTATCATGAGGAATTTCAAATATGTTATTCTTTAGTAGTTATGGCAGAGAGTAGAGACAGAGTTAAATAGTTAATAATAATAATTATTAGTTCTGGATTAGGCTTTCTTTGTATAAATTTAAATTGCCAGTGCCATATTAATTTCATTTTTAAATTTTTATCCCTAAATACATTAATTAAAGCAAGTTTCTTAGACACAGATATAACAAAAGAAGAGAACTTCTTTTATTATATCTGTTAAGATAACTATTTAAATAAATATCTATCTATAGAATTATAATTACCCAGTCTTTTGTCTCTGTTGTAGTTGACTTTTCCAAGTTTCAAATATATCTTCATCATTGTCATCATACTTGTGACATTCACACTTCTCCTGCAAGTCCTGGCTTGAGGTAGACCTCAAGTTCAAGTGATATACTGCTGCTGTTACAGGCTTGGGGAATAAAGCTGGTGCAAGCTGTCTAGGAGGTGCCATGTTCATTTGCAAAGTATGTGTGATATCATAACTGTAGCTATAATAAAAGTTAGTTGATAAGTCTATGGCTAGAAACATCTTCAAGTATCTCTGTTCATCAGGATGTGGAGGCTTATTGCCATCACTAGGAATGTATATTGTAGCTGTATCTTCTATTTTGTATATGGAATGTGAACCAATGACCGCCACCTTTCTTCTTTTAGTAACTAATATTATGTAGTATCCTTCTAAGAATCTTATGAAACCTGGAAATTATGAATATTTATTTGATTATTTGAACTTAATTCAAGAGAGTGAAGTTATATGGAGCTGTACAAATAAATAAAGATTTTATTTTATTTACCAACAATTCCAAATGCAGATACAAGTTTGTTGAGCCCTGTGGTTCTCAATCTATTGCCAAATCCTATCATGTTGAGTAGCTGATGTATCTCCTGCTTATTATACTCAAACTTGTCATCAACTAGTATCAGCTCCCGTGGGTCTGTCCTGTCAATCTTGAGGACACGAAACCTTGTTTCAGTGTTATTTGAGCCAATCAAATAGAATCTCTGAAAGTAATGTATTCAATATTTATACCAATTTTATGATCCTTGTTATATCAAGTTTTTTAATTCATGAATCCCCAAGCGACACCCGGTGGCCGCGCATCTATTGTCTTACTATTGTGTCTCTAATTGACGGTATCTGAAGGGTTAATATGGTAGACATTTTTATTTCCGTTTGCTGCAATGCTCAGTAATGGGTGTAATAAATACACCCCCTAAAATGATGCTGTCGCCGCCTCCAATTGACTCTGGGTTTAGGAACATGTAAGACCCTGTCTTGTTCGAAAAATTCCCTGTATAAGTAATGTACTCGAAGATTATGTTCAACGGTGAGGAAATAATATTTTACTTACGGCTTTGGTTTCATACAAGGCTATTCGTTGTATCGAGCTTATTATCGGATGAAACATTATACTTTGTTTCGACATTTTTGTTAATATGAAGTATACAGATCTATCGACTAAAAGGCACACGTGGGGACTGTCGTTTACTTGTGTTTGGGCTGTAGCACGGTTTTAGTTAATGATCAATAATTATTTATCTTGAAAAATAAACAACACAGTTTGTGAATCTTTTGTGACATTTCATGACAGATGACAGGACAGATAACAGCTGGAACTTGCAGAAACTTCAATTCGATGTCAAATGGATATAGAATTGATAATCTATGGAACTAGTGATTGGCATATCGGTTCTAAAAACCACTTATCATCATCTTCCTGCCCTTGTCCCATTTTATTTGGGGTCGGCGCAAAACGTTTTTTTCTTCCATTCTGTCCTGTCACTCGTCATGCTATCACTAACTCCCTTTTCTTTCATATCACTTCTCACACAATCCATCCATCTTTTCTTTGGCCTCCCTCTCCCCCTCCATCCATCCACATGTAAACTCATAACTTTTTTAGCAACATGCGTTTCGTCCCTCCTTTTCACATGACCATACCAAGACAAACGATTTCCTTTCAGCTTTTCAGTCACTGGCGCCACTTTCAAACCTAAAAACCACTTATAAAAACTGTAAATGTTTTTTTTTATAATGTCAAATGCCCATATTCACACTCACATTCACACATTTGCACGAGTGGCGTTTATGGTGAGGCGACCGGCAAGCATACTGTGTAAACAGCTTACTTGTTATTCGCACTTTATTTACAAACTACTATTTGTACTTGACTTGAATCCCTCTTTCTCCCCCTTTTCACACTTAAAAAAATTAGCTTATGTCCGTCTCCAGGGTCCCAACTATCTCTGTACCAAAGTTCTTCAAAATCGGTTTTGCCTTTTAGGCGTAAAGACGTAACAAACAAACTCACTTTCGCTTTTATAATAACGACGACGCGTATGGTGAGGTAAATTGCAAGCATGAATGTGTGAATGATGTTTTCTTCCGAGATCAACATTGCAATCGTCACTAAGTTGTAGTACTTTGTTGACCCTAGCCTATTCCAGACGATGACTATTCCAGACCGAGCCTGAGGTGTCGACGGTGCAAAGTGTTCCATGCGCGCCTCAAGGATATGCCAGCAAAAACGTAGGAGCCCATGCCCAGCAGGGTCCAATTTAAACCTACTGAGGCCATAGGTTTGCTTCTGAAAAGAAAACCTTGGGCCCTGGAACGCAAGGTGCAAAAGAAACATAGAAGTGGATTTTAGTCAGTAAAAATCTAAATTAAATAAATACGGAAGCCTAGGCAATATGGTATAGCAATATTATGTCCTTTATGCCATATTTTCGAATGAATATATAATTGTTAATAAATTGTTCACCAATACGCATAAAACACATTCTAATATTTTTGTCGCATTTGGCAAATTGGCAGTAAATGATTATATCGAGTTGGCTTTTTTTGGCAAGCTTGGTTAAGGTGCCAGAACAATGTGGACGAGTTTTTGGCGGGATTTTCCGAAGGGAAGCGTAGTGATTGTGTTTATTATCCACAAATAAATTTCTAATGGATAATATGATGTAAAATCTGTGTAGTTCTGTACCTCAAGTGCAAGTTACTTACAACTGGACAATATGTGGTAGTTTATTGTAATCATGATAACCTCATCGAAGCTTACCGAGACCGCGCGTTGGATACATTTAAATGCAATAAGTACAGGGCGTTTCACTTAAGACGTTCCTTCGGCGTAATGTTGGCTCCCCTGCCTGTCTACACAAAAAAGAAGCAAAAAAAGGAAAGAGTTGCCTACTGTACCAAAATTTTTCCCCGAAATGCTCAACGAAATCGATTTTAATGTTAGTTGCAGCACTTTTTAGAGAATTATGAGAAAAATGGGATTTTATTTAAAAAAAAACAGGCCTAAAAGGACGTTGTTATAGAAAGGAACGATATTGTGGCGTGGCGTTTCCGGTATTTGAAAGAATTGCAGGACAGTCGGAATGGAGCCCAGCGCTCTATACTTTATTCAAAAATAGTTAAAAAAAAAACTCAAAAAATCGCAATTGTTAAAAGTAATTAAATATAAGTTAACCCTTCAGATACCGTCAATTAGAGACACTATAGTAAGACAATAGATGCGCGGCCACCGGTGGTCGCTTGGGGATTCATGAATTAATCTCCCTAATATTAAGTAATTTTATTGATAAAAATATTGCAACACTGTTTTTCCATATTGCCAACATTACGGCAAAGGAACTTCTTAAGTGAAACGCTAAAATCGGAAAACGGAAAACGCGGATGTATCCGCATTTTAATGGAAAACAAAGTAACTGTATTCTGTGTGTGTGAATGTCACATGTTTTTGAATTTTGGTTCTAGGACATGATGATTTCCTTCACCGTTGGAGAGCAGTGGTGATAAAATAAATTACACAAAGTAATGTGCCTGCTGGTTGGGTTTGAAGCAGAAACCTACAACTTGTTAGTTGGGGCCGTTACCACTCGGCCACCACTACTCATTCCTATTGATGTATGTAAAAATAAGATGAAAGTCAATCCTTATTAGAAACTAGCTTTTGCCCGCGCGGCTTCGCTCCCGCTTTTCCCTACTCCACCCTATTCTACCCTACTCTACCATACTCTACCCTAGTCTACCCTACTCTACCCTACTCTACCCTACTCTACAATCCTATGTCCGTCACCTGGCTCTAAGCCATTTTTGAATTATAAATAATAATTAAAGAGTCACAAATTAATTCATTAACCTTTCGAATACCGTAATAAGAAACACAATAGATAGACAATGAGCGAGTGAACGCCGGCGTTCGCTCTCTAATTGTCTTTTATTTATTTTTCATCGTTAAGCGATTTATTTGGCGGCTGACTGTTCAGTCAGCCAATCGTACTTAGTAGATATTTCACGTTCCAGTACCTGCCTCCCTAGCTACAACCATTTCGCTTGCGCCGAAAACTTCGAGTTCGCCGCGCCGCCAATTCTTTTGTTCAGACCACGTGACTGAGCGTTGAGAAGCTTTCTACTAGCGTTACCGATTGCAGATTAGCGATTTGGCTAGGAGTACCGAACATAAATACTAGTATAACTGTTAGTCAATCAAGAATTTGGTCCACAAAGGCCTAACGGATTTGTACACTTATAGTTTGGAATAAAGGGAAGATGAACCAAGGATGATAAGCCTGGTTTACCTACACTATTTATCCTTTTAGTCCCCGTTGTTTACATCAGTCCATCATCGCGAATGGTTCGAGCTGAACCGCCTCGAGGGTGGAGTGAATTCATGTTGTTTTAATATTACCTATTATAATCTACTTCTACACTAATAAGCATCACCTATGTACCTATTTTTCTGTTTTCGTCTTCTTTTCTTTCATAAGTTAAGTGTGTACATGAACTGTTAAATAATATTATAAAGAGGTAAAGTTTGTCTTTTTTGGTTGTAGGCGGTATGAGGTAATTTCTAAAAGTCCGATTACTAAAATTGCTTACCGATAGAAAGCTGCTATAATTCTGAGTAACATAAGTAGCCTTTATTTTATGCACGCGGGTGAAGCCGCGGGCAAAACCTACGCGGGCAAGTATACCTACAACTAACTACTTTCAACCGTTTCTAAATAATTATAATTATTGCAATATTTGTGGTAGTCGGGTGATTTGTAACACAGGTCCATCCAACAGGTCACCAGTGCTGCGGAAACGTTTAAGCACTAACGCAGTCCTGGGCTGAAACGCAAAGGGCAACTGAACGAACACAGGTGTGTTTTAGTCCGTAAAAGTTTGACGGTCTCTTTTCTATCTAACATTCTAGCGGCCCGTCCCGGCTTTGCACGGGAAATAAATATAGCCTATGTTACTCAGGGTGAATGTAGCTTTCCAACGGTGAAAAAAAATATTGTAATAGGCACAGTAGTTTTTAGTCAATAGAAGTCTGATACTATCTCCCGCTCCGTCCAAGGATGCGGATATGTTATTAGATGATTTTCCACCTACAAAAAAAAACAATGACCGTAGGGTTCCTTTTCAGAGATTCCCCTAGCCGGTCCTCCTGGCCTGCTTGTTTAGCTGACATCTCTTTGAGGCGCACGTGGAACACTACGAGGGGTCTGGCCTGGATGACGAGCTACCAGTAGTCGACTCCCGAAGCCCAGGGTCTTTCTGATCATAGCACCATACCAGCATACTCGTACCAGCGTCAGCCAACTACTACGGTTGTCTGGCAGCTGAACTGAACCTTTTTGGCACTACCGTGAGACACATTGTTGCTGTTGTTATTTTTTCTTCCATTTTTTTTACTTTTAAGTTTTTTTATATTATTTATGCATTAAATATTTTATTTTATTTTAAATAGTTATTTCATTCATGGAGTGCCAAATAAACGTATTTTCTTTCTTTCTTTCTTTCTTTCTTTCTTTCTTTCTTTCTTTCTTTCTTTCATAGTGTGCGATATTATACAGCCTACAGCCTTCCTCGACAAATTCGATTTTATAATATTAGTTTAAATTCCGTGTTAGGATTAAACAATCTTAGTATGTCACTTCTTACTTTCTACTAGTCCGTGATAAGGCCTGTCGTACTGTATGGATCAGAATGTTAGGCTGTGAAAAAGACGGATAAAAAAGGTTTGCTTGTAGCGGAGATGAGAATGTTAAGATGGATGTGTGGTGTGACGAGAATGGATAAAGTGAGAAATGAGTATATTAGGGGAAGTCTGAAAGTGACTGAAAAGTTGAAAGGAAATCGTTTGTCTTGGTATGGTCCTGTGAAAAGGAGGGACGAAAGGAATGTTGCTAAAAAAGTTATGAGTTTACATGTGGATGGATGGAGGGGGAGAGGGAGGCCAAAGAAAAGATGGATGGATTGTGTGAGAAGTGATATGAAAGAAAAGGGAGTTACTGATAGCGAAGTCAAATTTTTATAGTACATAACCTTTGCTGGTTTAACTCAGACATACTGATTTGGCTTCATCTACGATAATATAGTTAGAAAATAAGATACAAGTATACGTACAAAACAGAACACATCGTAAATAATGATAAAATCACGATAAAATTAATACTGTTAAAATTTTCTATAGTATGTATGTATATACCTTGAAGTTACAGTAGTCATAACTGTGCCGCACATGGGCCTCAAAAAAACACCGCCACAAAAAACGCTAGAAACGGCGTTTTTTTGAGGCCCGTGTGCGGGAACACTAACAATATGTATATCGGTCCATTTAAGTTAATTGATTGCGTTGATGTCTTTTCTATGCAGAGTGTCGTGTGAGCATGTTTTACTTAAACGCGATCGACACCTTTAGGACGTTTGACGCTCCGATACGGACTTATCGCTCTAAGCTCTTAACCAATCAGAGAGCCAAATTCGTTTTTTATTATCTTTGAATGCTATTGACTTTTTCAGGCAGATATTATTTCTAGAAAGGTAGTTTAGTAAGTGGATTTGATGATTTTTTATCTATAATAATTATACTATTGGCGCAGGTATTCGTACCGCGGATAGAGGTGGTCTATTTTCTTATACCAAACGCACTTTTAGTTCTTCGGCAAGACTCGTTGTCTTTTGAACAGACTAAAGCATTGAGGTTTTAAGATTTTAATGACATGAAGACTTTAAAAGCGTCACTGTCTTTAAGAAGGTAATAGCTCAAGCTATTGTATGTTTAAAACCTGCCATATACCTGGATGGGAGGGGAAGACCATTGTCTTCAAATAGTCGCATTTTCATTCAGAGTAGATAAACTGCGATGTGATTTTTTGTAGAGTTTTAGAACCGTTTTAATTTTGTCCTGTATTTTTTTTTTTTTGTTTAATGTGGTGTACAATAAAGAATATAATAAATAAATAAACATACTTAAATAAAATATTTTATGTATTTTCTATTGTTTATTAATCAGTCATATACTATACTACACTTTTACGATTTAGTGTTATGTGTTTAGAAACTGACTGGTAAAAAAATAAAAGACTGGATTTGCATTAAAATTTACGTATTTTAGATATTGTTATTTTTCCGTATAATTGTAATATGGATTCAGATCCAGCCTATAGCCTTTTATTCAGGTAAAAGACTTTATTATTATTATTTAGATACTAATTCACTTTACAAAAATAAAAATACGCTTTTTGAGGACCAGTGTAGGCAAGTTTAATTGATGTTTTGTAGAAGGACGAGATTTTCCGCAAAACTTAAAGTTTCCATTACTTTTCATTGTTTCAGGAAGGTTCCGTGCTCTTTCGTGCACGCCGCAGTTAAGTAAGACAGCAAGTAAAGGGTCTACTGTATTTATAATCCTCCCGCATTAATTAGCATCACTAATTAAGATAAAAAAGGAAGATTCACGCGAAACGAACACGGAGGCGGAAGATTTCAGATAATTTTAAGCAAGAAGCTTTAAATTATTTAATAAGTATTGTGTTTGATCTAGTTTTTTGAATTTTACAAACTGGCCTTTTATAAATAAACAGTAAATATCTAGTCTCTACTTTCTAATAAGCTATATATGTGTACCCATTTGAGAATATTGGCGTGATGTTATGTTGGATATGTTTTAAATAAGCAGAGAGAATAGTTCAGGCAAACCAACATCGTTACCTCTTGTTTATGCTTCTAGCTACATCTTCAGAGCACAGAGAGGCGCTCGTTAACGGTGTTGTCGGCATCAAAGAGCGAATCGGTGCACCGTCACCAGCCCTGCAGACACAACATAGGTGTGCCTACATAATAATATGTAACGAGACATATTGTTACGTCAAAGTGCCACTCCCAGCTCACTGAAATATTTGTGTGAATTTGGAACTGGGTCAAGCTGTCGTTATTCACGTCGCTATCCCCCGAATTACAGCAAGCCTCGACTGGCGGCCATCCCGTTTTGTATTCCGAGGGTTTTTAGATAACCTGCCGGTCTGCATTGAACATTCATTGTGTGAGTCCATGTGTGTAAATGAGGCTCTGGGCCTCCGGACTGGCAGCGGGCGTGGTGCGGCGCGCGTGCGCGCGGGGCGCTGGCGGCGAGCGCGCCAGTGCCGTGCGCGTCCCCGGCCGCAGTACCTGTGCCCGAGCGTGCCTCCGCCGCCACAGCCTCACACACGACACTGCCACTCTATGAAATAACAATGAATTCCCTCACTGTCCCCCTCGCAGCTGTGCTACTATAATAGTTTATGTGATCACCCCCGGCCCAGTGCTCTCCCGGCCGCTCGACCGGTCCAGATCGGGAAGCTGCGCCGGCCTCACGCCCGACTACAGTGGAATGCGGCAATTTTAACTACTGCGGACCCCGGAGACCCATATAAGAATAGGGATCGAACGATTACAATCCCAGCAATAAGGTAAGTCATCTATCTCTATTTATTTAGGCAAAGAGCCGCATCGGACGTTAAGATAATTTGATAAAGTAGAGTAGAGTACTGAAGTAAATAAAACATCAAGTTCGTGCTATTACATCTGTACAGCGCGAGCGTGTGCCTGTGGGTACAGCTTTACAGTTACCTACGACAGTTTTAATATCATTACACTTAGAGCTTGCTTAACTCTAGCTTCACCTAAGTAAAGACTATTTTCGTGACTTAACTTTTAATTAACGTTTGGTGTATTAGATAAAATTCTTATTACAGTAGAATATTTTTTATGAATGTTATGGTTTCAACTTCTGCTTACTTGAATATTTTAACATCACTGTTTCCATCAGTAACGTTAAATCACGCGCAGACTCTTGGACAACTTGATGAAGTTGATGAAAGCCGATAAAACCATTAATGAAAACAAAGTTTTGAAAATTAATTTCGAGCAATATGAGAAAACGACGTCCTTCTTCACGCCTCATTTATATTTCTGTGCCCGCGTAGGTACTCATCTGAGTAGGTAGATTCGAATCTTTTACAGCACTTTGGGTTGCGTATTTTCAGTCTAGGTGTAAGAAATGTGTTATAGCCAACGCCCTACATTTATAGTTTTTATTTTTACTTAGTTTAATTTGTAGCTACATATCTACTAATTAATCCATAATAAAATTAACTTGCTCAGTTAAACGATAATTTTTTCTCCATCAATCGACGGGACATTTAGCAAAATTTTGAATAAAACTTATCTAATTTTCCTTAAAATAATACTGCATTTGAATTAAACACACCGATGAATAATTAATAACATTCTTATTATTTCTTATGGGTTTTTTAATCTTCGAATGTGTTCAACTGGATCTCGAATCGCGATATGCCTGAGAATCAATAACTTCAAGCCGTTACGAAATTCAAATACAATTTCATAAAAACAAAGCGGATAACATTTCAACAGAGAGTACAAGTAATAATAATAGGCGCGATTTTAATTTCTCATAAACATTATTTTCTTAAAAAAAATTGAGACGAAAGAATTGGAAATCATTGGGAACAATGAAATAATGACCTACTGATGAAGATTTAAATTAACAAGGTACATTTAAAATTGAAATAATTGTCGGCAATAATTCTTTCAATAACGTACCGAGACGTTCTAACATTGCAAAAGAGCCGTGATGTCAGAACTGTGAGCGGTGAGCAGGCAGGTATACGACGGATTAAGTAAGATAGCCATGGATCGCTTTCTTTTCTGCCGACAACGAGTCTAGGAGATAGGTCTGTTCAGTTTCGCTCTCAATTTCTCACAATAAACGCCGAACGCAAAGTCTGAGAACAAAATGCTAAATGCATTGTTGTGTTCCATCTCTTTTGCCAAGAAAATCAATCTTTTAAGACGTTGCAATTTTTTCCAATATTTTACAGACATTCATTTCGTTTAATCTTGCAATGATCGCCATCAGTGTTAATACGTTTATAAATCTTCTCCGGTTTCTGTATGCAAAAGTTTCGTTACATGTAATGTTGACGCTAAAGAACTGGTTCGCATTTTTATTACCGAAAATATTGACATTAATTGGATGAATTAATAAAACGGCAGCAACGTTTTAGTTGCCGTGTGCTGTGAATTTTCTCATCAAATAAATTTAGAGGTACGTGTGGAAATATAAATAAACCATCGATTTACAGTTTATCTGTGCCATGGTTGAAATAAACTGTTAAAATGTTTAGTGTTCAAAAGAGTTTTAGTACCTAAGTGGGACACCTGGTAAAGAAATTAATATCTTGCTTGTAACCACACGCTAGACTGGCCTCATTTGGTGGTAGAAATACAAAGACGTTAGCAACGTATAAATTATAAAGAAACTAGGTACCTATGTAAAATTGCAGAATATTCGGAGACCAGGTCACTAGACATATAATACCTTAGCATGCTAATGAGATAATTAAATGGAATATTTAATACCACTACTCCGGGCTCAAACTATTTTAAATTGATTGGCATCTAATTCGAAAGCAAAGTCGTATTGTTCGAAAGAATTACCGTAGTCCTCACAAAGGGCAAGTAAAGTCTGACACTCTACTTACTTATATACTATACTACTTATATAGATACTTCTTCGGAGTACTTATCGAAAATATCAAAAATGTCGGTGTATATAAAATGTCCCGCTTTGCTAGGTAATGCTATGTAAGATTTATACAACATGGAATAATGCACACTTTTATATATATATATATATCAAATCAAATCAAAAACATTTATTTCAAATAGACCATTTGCAGGCACTTTTGAATAGTCAAATCAGTCCAAGAAAAGTGAAGCTAAATTGCACATTCCAAAGCGTAGATCTCTATGGAGAAGAACGTGCAAGAAACTCCATGGCCACTCACTATACGGTTGTATAAGGGTGTTATGCACTGAAATTCTTAAATGCACATAGGTAATGGTAAATTAATCTGATAATCTAATTGCAGGCAAATAATGTGGGCATTGACGCACTGTATTGATAGGGTATCGTAATGAGACACGTCTGTGACGCAATTCAGATTTATCAAAATAGTTAATATTTTATAATAAAAAAAATTCTTGATTATTCTAGTTAAAAATAATTAGGTACATAGATAGTATATATAATTTAAAAATGAGATTACTCTCATTCAATTTCAAGTTAGTCACCGATTCGGAAAGTACTACATTTACGATATGCGTGTTTTGTATAAGAAGTTTCGAACCAGATACCAAAACCATGGAAAATAAAATACACAAGATCGGATTAAGCCTAGGTTAAAGCGAGATACAATTGGAACCAATCGAATCAGCCAACAGTAACCGTGGTAGCAGTGCGACCGCAGCGGAACTATTACGAGACCACAGCATGGGCTACGGAGCTCAAACCATGAGTTCGCAGCAACACTAGGTTTAGCCCAGCTTATTAGATTGCAATACCAACACCACAATTGGGAAACTGCAGTTTAATTCTAACTTCATGCACAGTTGAGCAATTTTGAACAAATGAGAATCTTTTTTATTTGATCTGTGATCTTTATAAATCTTTATTTGATTACCACGTATGTTAGCTAATTAGGATGTACAAATATTAGAGTTATTAAATATTCATTAAGATTGTGTAAGTAATTTAGCGTTCACGTATAATATCTAATTATACGTGAACGCTACTTCAAGTTAGAAGGACATTCGGCCATTGTAGCAGTAGTTTCAGAAGCTGCACGGAAAACATTACATATGGATAATTAATTTATAGTGTAAGAAGATTTCGGAAGACCTTGTGCATGTGTATTTTATTTCCGTGCACAAAAACAAATTAACGACGCAGCAACACGCGGTCTTCAGTTTATTAGCTTATCATGCCCCTAGTTTCTGAATGAGAATTCGAAGTTAAGACATTGTCAAGCCCTACACACGAGAATTTGACTAACATGAGCACTATAGTTTTTTTTTTTATATATAATAATAATTCACAACTATCACACAACGTCTGTATAGTCTCAAGCAAGCAGAGCTTATGTTTTGGATACAAGACAATTGATAAACATACTTATATATTTCTAAATACATACATATTATACATAAATTACACCCAGAACACGCGTGAGCATGATCCCGGAACAAATGATCATGCTCATCACATAAACATTTGTCCTGGGTGGGAATCGAACCCACGACCTCCGGCTTAGCAGTCAGGGCCACTAACCGCCAGACCAAGAGGTCAGTCCTTCTTTCCAGTTGAATTTGATATGATCGTTACTTCTAATTCTCAATCTGTCGAAATCAATCTCGTATCATCTTAAAACTTCTGTATGGCGAGATATAGTTAGCACGATTAACCTAAAATACCACTGGGTATCATAATTGTTTCCTCTGAAAGGCATCCACTGTTGGACATAAGCCATAGTCCAGTGCTTCTGGCTTGGCATATCCTAAATTAAATTGCTTCCTAATATTGAAAATTAAACCGTCCTTTTTTATTGATTCATCACTATCTCACCTGGTGATAAGTGATAATATGATCGACTATAGAATACGCTTGAACAGAAGTAACCTATTCACTCTTGACTAAGACCTGCAGGTGGTGGCTATCATGGTGTCCTTCCTGGGGGTTCCACTTCTTACTTCCGCTTCTTGTTGGTCCGTCTCCTTCACTTTAAATAGTTCGTGTGATATGTCTTCTCCTTTTACTTCGGTATAGACACTTGACAGAACGGTCGTTGTGGTTACGCTTACAGTGCGTTTCACTTAAGAAGTTACATCGGCGTAACGTTGGCTCCCCTGTCTGTCTACACAAAAAGAAGGGAAAAAAGGAAAGAGTTGCCTACTCTACCAAAATTGTTCCCCGAAATGTGAAACGAAATCGATTTTAACGGTAGCTGCAACAGTTTTTGGACAATTATGAGAGGAATGGGATTTTATTTTAAAAAAGTAGTTCCCAAAGGAAGTTGTTAATAGAGAGGAACGATACTGTGGCGTGGCGTTTTCGTTATTTGAAAGAATTGTAAGACAATTGAAATGGAGCCCAGCGCCCTATACTTTATACAAAAATAGTAACAATAAAAAAGGCAATTGTTAAAGTAACGAAGTATTAGTTAATCTCCCTAATATTAAGTAATTTCATTGCTAAAAATATGGCAACATTATTTTCAATACTACCAACATGACAGCAATGTAACTTCTTAAGTGAAACGCACTGTAGTTACGCTGCCCCATTCTTCTCCGATTGCTGCTTTAAATGTATAATTGTGAATGAACTGATTAACTGCAGCATGGATGGACTAATCTATCTCATATTTGTTAGTAGTAGGAAAAAATGAAAACTTTGAGAGTTGAAATCCAAGTGAAATTAAACAGAATTGGTAGGAGAGGTTCGCCACCCGTGCAATAGGGTAGTTTTGAGAGTCAAAATAACTACATTTTATTTAGTCCGTATTTTAGATTATAAAAAAATATTGGACACATATTTTTTATTTTTTCGATTAAACAAAAAATAACAAAGATATAGCCCATTAAAGTTACGTGTGACGTCACCCCCCGTACGAAAAAATGCAGCACAGCGTGACGTTACACGTAACTAATGGCCTATATCTTTGTCATTTTTGGTTTAATTTACAAATAAAAAATAGGTGTCCCTTATTTTTGAATAATGTAAAAGACGGACTAATTACATTTTTTACGGCTACTAGCCTATTAAACGTAAACAATTGAGCTTTTTACAGTCATCTCTAGTACTTAATATAGATTTAGGGCTTAGTGTTTGCAGAACAGATGGTCGATGGGGCCGTGAGTTTGTGGAGCGTCGATTGCGTACCGGTAGACGCAGCGTTGAAAGGCCTTTCATAAGCGACCCGGGGCCTGGAACGCAAGGCACAGAAGAAACATAGTAGAGGGTTTTAATCAGTAAAAGTCACCGACAAGTCGCTCCGTCTTAGAGCGAGAGAACTCATTGGAAGATGGACCAGGACCAATGATCTGGTGAAGATCGCAGGGGGATCCCGATAGATTCGAGACGCACATAACCGTTCGTTGTGGCGACACATGGGAGAGGCCTATGTTCAATAGTAGACGTCTATCGGCTGAAATGAGGATGAAAATAATAGACTATAGAAATAAAGTCATTTCTATGCTTCGACCGGTAGACTAGACATAAACGCGTAGCTCGAGTCGAAGTACATCTACAGAATACCTCGCGGAGAGAATTTTCCCGATTTCTAGAATTTAAAGACACGTTTGTATCTGTTTGTAAAACAGCAGGAGTAGGAAAACTTTTCCGGCTAACATCTGCCGTCGTTCTGTGAGTTATTGTTAAAGGAAACAGAGCATAGTTCAGTGAAACATACAAAGTTATTATAATAATATTTTATAAAATTCGATTTAGAATTTGTTTGTTCGTGGTCTGTGCGATTTATGATTCTGTCGTTTATTAGTTTAAGTATTTATGCCTTTTATAAATTGCACCAAAACTAAATGTATTTTATATGTATTTACATCTTAACTATTATATTATAAATTAATAGGTATACCTATATGCAAAATCTAAATATTTTGCATATAGGTATACCTATTAATTCTTATATCTCTTCTTTCTTAATAAACTTCCAGAAGACGTAGAAACATTATATAAAACGAGTTCGAAAAGTTATAAGTATAGTATAAATGTAAACGTTTCTTTACACAAAACTTTAATTCATTTATAACCAGATAAAATTGTTACATTTATAATATCACTGTTTAATATAAAATGAGCGGCTCGCCATTGCACAGATAAACCCTGCCAGGTTTTCGTTGTAAGGCAAAAAAAAATGTAAATGTAAAATAAGAAATTTGGAAATAAATAAATTAAAAAAATATACAAACTTAAAATAATAATATGTACAAACGAGTAAAAAAGGCTGAAAAACGGGGAAAACTCAAAGGGCATCAAAGAATTCGTCCACATCCAAGAATAGTATAGAAAAGTAAAAAATACTGAGATTCATAACATTTACCTATATATCAGTATTTCTATGAATATATCTAGGTACTTCTGTCTATGAATAGTTACGAGTACATGCCAATTATTTCTTAAATCCTTACCAGACGTAACCGCAACTTAGTGATGTTTCGCAAACTCTGAACAAAAGTCTACATGTTGGCCATGGCCCTGTGACCTACACATACAATATTAGAGTCATACCTGCCAACAAATCGTATAAAATTCACAAAAGAACAAGCCCATTCGCATAAACTTGAACCAACAAGGTACCATTACCTTATATAACACACATCAGTGCACACCCTACTGTCTGAAGATCCCTCTTTGTTAACCGAATTCCAAAAAAAAACGAAGGACCACCATTGACACTCGTTTATTTTTTAGGGTTCCGTAGTTAACTAGGAACTCTTTTAGTTTCGCCAAGTCTGTCTGTCTATCTGTCCGCGGATAATCTCAGTGTAACGGTCGCTAGTACGCTGAAATTTGGTACCAAAGTGGTAAAAAGTGTTTTATAACGTAAAGTGGGGATTGATTTTTTTCTTCATTTCAACCCTAATGTGTGATATATTGTTGGATAGGTATTTAAAAATGAAAAGAGTTTACAAAAAAAAATTTTTATAATGTTTATATTTTCAGAAATAATCGCTCCAAAAGTAAAAAAAACGTTTCCGGGGGTACACATTATTTTCCTCTATCTTTTGAACCGTAAGTTTAGAAAATATGAAAAAAATCTCAAATGTAGAACTTTATAAAGGCTTTCTAGGATTTTTTTTTTAAACTTGATGGGTTTAACAGTTTTTGAAAAGTTGTACAAAATAATTTCTGAACTAAGTTTGTAATTTAACCGTATGTGCAAGATTTTTTAATATTTTATTTTCTTATTTTACATATTTTATTATCCTGAACGTTTAACCTTTCATATAAAAAAAGAATGATTCAAATCGGTTCACACAATACATAATTACCTACCACCGAAAACCCAACATACATAAAACGTCTAGTTTGTATTAATTAGTAACCCAATTCCCCGAGAGATGGCACTGTACTTTTTTAATTCTGAACGGGAAACCTTGAAAGTGGCCCGATACGCTCTTGGCCGTTTTTTTTGGTTTTTCTTTCCTACTTTAATACAATGTTCTTCATTTTATTCTAATACTAGCTTTTGCCCGCAACTTCGCTCGCGGACATAAAAAATAGCCAATGTCACTCAGGAATAAATCGGTGAAAAAATTTTAGCGATCGGACCAGTACTTTCAGAGATTTACCTCCTACAGACAAAAAAACGAACTACCTCTTTGTTACATTAGTGTAGATTTTTAATGCTGCATATATTTCGAATATACCTAATTCAAAAAAGTGCAGCTTTTTAAGTTCTTTCTGTCCAATAATCTAGGTTTCCTTTTCGTAGAGTAAAAAATATGTTTCATAACTTATTATATTAGCCACGACTTAAAAATAGCTTGAGAAACATTTGTTTTAAGATATTTTACTCTATACAAAATAAAGACATACCCACTCATAGCTTGAATGCAGTAACATATTTTTCTATTCTCAAGTCAATGAGCAGCAGTACAAAGCTGACTTACCTCACTCAATGAATTCCCAATGCATCATTTGAACTACGAGATGCTTCCATGTCCCCCGCCTTAAACTTGAATGACGGGATTTGAATAACCGTTTTAGTGCGATTAGCCTGTTCTCTCGTCTCTACCAATAAAAAAGAGTCAAGCTCGAGTTGTACGCGCGTGATTACGATATTTTAGACAATACCGGTTTTACTATGAGGAATAAATTATTGTTATTTACAAACTAGAGTATGAGAAGAGCTTTTTTTGAAGATAGTCGTTAGAATACGAGATTTGCTTTGGTGTATCTTGTTTTTATGTGTTTAAACTTTATTTTCTACTAGCGACCCGCCCCGGCTTCGCTCGGGTGTTTCTCCACTATTTAACCCTTCAGATACCGTCAATTAGAGACACAATAGTAAGACAATAGATGCGCGGCCACCGGTGGTCGCTTGGGGATTCATGAATTAATGGAAAATATTATACAAATAAACCTTCCTCTTGAATCATTCTATCTATTAAAAAAAAACCGCATCAAAATCCGTTGCGTAGTTTTAAAGATTTAAGCGTACATAGGGATATAGGGACAGAAAAAGTGACGTTGTTTTATACTATTGTAGTGATTTAGTAAGTAGGTATTATTTAAGTTATTTAAGAAGATCAGAAGCTCACCACATCTACACGAATTTTCCATGCTTTAAAAGCTATTGTTTTGAAAACTAACAACAGTCTCGTTTAAAATCTCATGTAGGACCCAATTTATATTGACGCGTTTATACCAATACACAATTATTAGTTAATAGGTAATTTCCGTTGGAAACGGAACACCGAAATCGGAAAATACATTACATGCATGCAATATAGATGTACTTATTAAATGAGCGGTTTAATATTAACCAAATGTACTTAGTTAAACTGTAATATAATAATAACGCAGCAGGTAAGGTAAAACGCAATTTTGGGCAAACTATTTACTATAACCGCATCACCGCTCGGCATCCCTCATCGAGTGATTACGACGATACGCCAAACCGATTACCGTCCAATTAATTGTGAACATGGTGCCGAGTTATAATCGAATTTACACGTCATTAACTGTTATTCGAATAAGTAAAACTTTGACACAGTTCCGGGCTGTTATCATATTATAATCTCGCAGTCAGCGCCGTTGAATGCGAGGAAATTCGTTTCTGAAATCCATTTTTGAAACAAATCAAAGAGCGTTATTTGTGTCTGTTTTCATTTCATGTTAATTTTGTAGCTGTCTGTACTTTTAGGTACAAGTGTTTGAATGAAACCAGTTTTCAGTAGTACGACATTTGGAATATCCAGTCTCTCTATCTACGCGATGATATAAATTCGATTAGATTATTTAATAACTACACCTTTTAAAGAACGATTTATTTCATAAGCCATTAGCATTTATGAGGCCGGTAGAATACACCAATATCGGTAAATGCGTCTGAAACACGCAAGCCAGTTTTGAAATTAATTAAATTAGATGAGCACGGCTATACCTAACACAAACAACACAACAATAAGTCGTACTAGCGAAGTCCTTATTTAAACTCAAATACTATCAAGTTTGAGAGGAGGACCATACCCAGTTCCGTGTATCAGGGACGTTGTTGAACGGGCATTGTGGCAGCCTCATTGAAATAGTAACACGAGGGTGGTGTGAAGTGTTTCACGCGAGCCCGTTCAATTGTGTACAGGTAGAAAACTATTGACAAAGCGACCGTGTGCGCCGTTGCCTTGCCTCGCCTCCTCTCCGCGGGACGCTGCCACGCTAAACACGCTGTACCTAATAGTACAAGTTCGCTCTATTTCAACAATCAATATGTGGCCTTTCTTATCATCTGGTTTTTACCCCTGTATCTTCTTGAAAGAATGTGAAACAAGTCGTATTGTGTCATCTTTTGTTTAGTTTTTTTAGTTCCGCAAAAACATATTTGGGTTTCTAGATCTTTTGGGTAATTATGAAACAAAAGCATTTGTCAAAGTAGTAAAGTTGCAGATTTATAGTAAGTATCTATTGTGACTATTTAAAAACGAAGTTTTAAGAAAACAGCAAGAAAGACAATGGCAGGCCACAAGGCAGGATCCTATCACTTGTCAGAGTCAAAAGTTGCGAAATGATTGTGTTAACGTTAAGCCGTTGCATGCTGTGTGAGAATCAACACAATGCCAACGTGGGAACCGAGGGAACTCAAATAAATGAAACCTATTCTGTTTACTAATGTTTTTTTTTTCTTAATATTTCTCTCTACTTTCGGGTATTTTTAAATATTAGCTTAGGAACTAGAATTGAAAGGGTTCTGATTTATTTGCCCACGCAATTGTAAAGGGCTTCATCTTAAAACTAAGACGACTGTTGAAATAATGGGTGGGACATTACGACTATAAAGCCTGTAAGGCATTCTCAGAAAGATGGTTTTAATATTTGAAGATCGCGAAATAAAGAATGTTAATTTGTTAATGTAGATTTTGAAGATTGATGAAAACTAAAAAAAAATCAAAACGGAATTCCAATTAAAAAATATAAAAAAATTAATTAGGGACTTTCTAATAGGTCATGAATTATAGGTTACTAGCTTCTGCCCGCGACTTCGTCCGCGGAAAATTTCTTGTTTTAAAATAAGATTACACTCGATTAGACGCTGCGCACGTTCAGCGCTAGATTCCTGAGCACGGGCCTGCGATGTTATAGCATTTTGCCTAGTGAGCCGCTGCGAGCGCTCAGCGCTAGTCTCCTTATCCCTTGTTTCAGAGACATGCTGCCTTAAATGAGATAGACGCTGCGCACGTTCAGCGCTAGATTCCTGAGCACGGGCCTGCGATGTTATGGCATTTTGCCTACCAAGCCGCTGCGAGCGCTCAGCGCTAGTCTCCCTATCCCTTGTTTTAGAGACATGCTGCCTTAAATGAGATAGACGCTGCGCACGTTCAGCGCTAGATTCCCGAGCACGGGCCTGCGATGTTATGACATTTTTCTACCCAGCCGCTGCGAGCGCTCAGCGCTAGTCTCCCTATCCCTTGTCTCAGAGACATGCTGCTTTAACTCAGATAGACGCTGCGCACGTTCAGCGCTATATTCCCGATCACGGGCCTGCGATGTTATGACATTTTGCCTACCCAGCCGCTGCGAGCGCTCAGCGCTAGTCTCCCTATCCCTTGTCTCAGAGACATGCTGCCTTAAATGAGATAGACGCTGCGCACGTTCAGCGCTAGATTCGCGAGCACGGGCCTGCGATGTTATGACATTTTGCCTACCAAGCCGCTGCGAGCGCTCAGCGCTAGTCTCCCTATCCCTTGTCTCAGAGACATGCTGCCTTAAATGAGATAGACGCTGCGCACGTTCAGCGCTAGATTCGCGAGCACGGGCCTGCGATGTTATGACATTTTGCCTACCAAGCCGCTGCGAGCGCTCAGCGCTAGTCTCCCTATCCCTTGTCTCAGAGACATGCTGCCTTAACTCAGATAGACGGTGCGCACGTTCAGCGCTAGTTTCTCTAGCAGTCCTCACATTTTGGCTAGCTAGGCGCTGTGAGCGCTCGCAAAATATACTCTCTATTTCTCGAGAGGCGCTGCTCATTTTCAGGGGCAGATTCTTCCGTAAGGCGTACTCGAGCGGCTCTTGTCTGTGATGTCTGCCGGGACATTTGAGATTTCCTTTTAGGCATGCATGTGTGCTCTCAACAAACTGCGCACAGACTTGAAAACAATTATGAACAAAGGGAGAGCGACTCGAACACCGTCCGCCTTTACAAAACAAAACAATCGTAATATCGAATAACTCGTATCGATTATTACGATAGAACAAAGTACGAAACTACAAACATACAAAACAAACGTACAACGAAATTACGATATTTTCAATTATGAGGTATCTATCAACAACAACAACCATACGAACGAAACAACCGAAATCAATAAGCGACTGACAGAAGAACTCCAACTAACGACAACGTGGGCATAATAATTTGAGAGGATCATCAATCCACAGAAAGTCTTAACACCGCGATTCCGAAAAATTACGTAATTGCAGAACGCCATCTATGGGCAAATAGGTAAAACGTCTGCACAATGAAAGTTATGCTAGGGGCATTTTGCGTTTTAGTAATTTTATATTATCTCCGAAACTGTATGACCAATTGATATACTGTAAATGGCAAATCTTATCTGTATGATGTTCTTGTGATACTGAAATAATTTTTTGTCATAAGAATTAATATTTTGTTGCTCAAATAATCAACCAAACGTAAGTATGCCGAAAAAAAATATTTTTAATGCAATAAAAGAAGTATAAAAGATAAAATATAAAAGATAGAGATATGGTATCGCGGACTTTTTTGTAGAAGTAATTAAGACGAACCAGGTAGCCATACATTGTTTTTAATTTTAAGCAACTGTTTAGGCAGCGCACGCAAATAATTCTGTTTTATGAGGTGTTTTTTTCCGACTTGCTAGACAAAAGTTGTGATAGCTCGGTTAATATACATGCTATAGAAACAATTTATAGCCTATAGCACTCAGGAATAATGTAGCTTTCTGCCAGTAAAAAAATTTTTAGAATTGGATTATGAGTTCCAGAGATTACCCCCTACATACAAACTTACAAACTTACAAACTTACAAATTTTACCTCTTTATAATATTAGTATAGATTTGATAATTTGAAACAAGTCGCCAGAACTCGCCAATTTTAAAGTAATAAGTGGTAAATAAATGAGTTTAGTTTGACTTTAATTAAAGTTTAAAAATCAAAACGGTGTTTTCGGATTCGGTTCTCATCCGTGCCGTGGACGGAGCTAACGAGGTGAGCCACGCTAGACTACCCACATTACATAAGTAGGTATGGTTCACAGCAAACACTGCTGAAAACATCGATATTCCGTGAATCTTCCAAACATAGGTACGAAATATGAAATCCTTGATTTAACAGATCTAAGTAGTGGCGACAAATACTATTTACATAAATGATATTTATTTTGCAAATAGGTTTTATAAAAACACTTTTTCACGTTAATTTTTTTGTCAATTTAAACTAGATGAGGCCGGTGTTTCCTAGCTGACTACCCTGAGAAGAAATATCGAAACAAACTCAAGGGTCAAATTTTCTTTTAAAGCCCGTACATCAATTTTATTATATAAAGATCAAATCACACGAAACTATGCAGACTAGTGTCTGAGAAGGTCTTTTGAGGATTGTTTTCCACGAAGACCATCTCAGACACTATACATCACCATACAGATTTGAATGAACCCGTCCAGTCAGTGCAAGCATTTGTCAGTATTCGCAAAGCTCAACTCAGGACTACTAACGAGCTCAACATGAAACGACGAAACGGTAATAAATGAAAATGGTTTCATAATTGCGTTATTTTGTTTAGTGGGCATAACTGATAGGTTCACAATAGAACGTTACATGATCTAATATACCGTTGCGACTTGACCATCGTTTCATAGATGCATATCAAACCAGTGCAGATTGTTTTTAGTAGTTGTGACAAGTCTAACAAACACTTGATGGTCTTATATTTTGAGCTAGCGACCCGCCCCGGTTTCGCTCGGGTGCAGTATTACCTTCAGTATAAACCTTCCTCTTGAATCACTCTATCTATTAAAAAAAACCGCATCAAAATCCGTTGCGTAGTTAAAGATTTAAGCGTACATAGGGATATAGGGACAGAAAAAGCGACTTTGTTTTATACAATGTAGTGATAAATAATGTAGCCCTGCTGTCTGTATAATGCAAATGAAGGATGTACAAACCGCAGAATATGATGTTTCTCTTCTATTCTGTAAGTATGTAAGATAACGGTGCGTGCGCGTCTATATAACTATTTATTTTTATATATAATCCTGTTTATGCATGTCGAGGGAAAGATTTTAGGGTTGCGCAAGGCTGTTTTTTCTCTTGTTTTGGTTTTAAACGTAAAAATGTCGTAGGTATGCGGTGCAAGCGGGACTGCTTAAGGGAGTGGCGAGTCGAGTAACCGCCCGGGGGCCTCATTCTTGTAGGAGCCTCACGCAATAACTCCATTAGAAAAATAAGCTAATTTTTTAAACTTTATCTTTTAAGCTAAATTTTTTAATACTATCTTTCATATTAATAAGTATTTAATTTCACAAATTCTATGACTTGAGATGCATTTTCAGTTCTTGCTGGTCTTTAGGTATAGATAGTTATATAGATACCTAAAGATTTAATTTACTTAATTATTAAAAAAACATTAAACTTAATTTTTCAAATATTTTGCTATTTAATAGGTAGCTTTTAACTTCTCAGTCACCAGTGTATCGTACACGATTTACCTCATACCAGCTAACTTAAACCTTATTGCGTGACAATAAGGTTTAAGTTATCTAGCAGCGAGGTGTATCAAATTCGGTACACTTGTGCCTGAGAGGTGAAGACATTCACTACCTAGATTTATCATCGCTGTCGTATTTATCGTTGTTTATTTTTATAAAAATTATCAAATAAAATTTTAAATTCAATATTCGTCTATCGTTTGATAAATTTTGCATTTCTCACTTATTATAAAGATCCCGGTTTTGATTCACATAATTTGCGAAAAGGACAAGGGCCTCACAAAGATCTGCCGCCCGGGGCCTCGTTACGGCAAAGGCCGCCCCTGGACCGATTAAGATTCTGAAAAACGAACGGTGATATATTTAGCAGTAGAAACCTCTACATCAAATAGAAATAGTAGATATAATTTTAATGTTTCTCTCATTTTGAATCATAAATAAAATGTCCAGTCCTCAGAGTTTTTTACAGTTGCAGCGAGTGTTGAGAGCATGTAGCGTGACCACGTGCTCCGTTACTTTTAGCTCAACTTCTAGGATGCTCTGCGGGATGTTAACCGCGCTAATGTAATACGAAGCTAAGTACGACTTTAGCTACCTTTTTTAAAGTTTTTCTTACCGTTTTATTTGCTGCACACTGAATAATAACGTCAGTACCTACTGTGTTAACTGTGGTGTGTTTTACACTCTTATAAGGTTCAAAAGGAATTTGTTTAGAGCTTTATAAATGTTTTTTTGAGTGATGTTGATTAATTAACTTTTCTTAATCGATTTATCGACAATTATTGTGTACTAGCTGCTCCCAGCGGCTTCGCCTGCGTGATAGCAGAAAATTATTTCAAGAGAACATACTTTCGGGATAGAAGTATCCCAGGACATGATCTATCCGTGTACCAAGTTTCATCAAAGTCGGTTGTACCATTTAGGCGTGAAGACGTAACAAACAAACAAACTCACTTTCGCTTTTATAATATTAGTAAGGATAAGTGAAGCTTAAAGCAAGACTCTCATTAGGTTTCTTAATTGAGAATTTAGAGCAAAAGTCTAAACTAGAGTTTAACCAATACACAACAACATACACCACTTTAAATGCTTAATTCAGTAACCGGGAGTAAGTTAGATTGCCGACTTGCATAATGCGCAACTGCAAGCGCAAGTTTCATGGTGCAAGTTTATTAAATCAATTGAATCGACTTGCTCAAATACTCTTACTACTGGACATCTAACTTACCGAAATGGGTAATTTAATTATGACCGGTTTCGAAGGTCCTCAGATTAACTTGGGAATAGCACCACCGAATAGATTTAAACTTGGATTAAAAAACTAACTTAATAACCAGGCATGAGATAGGTTCTGTTTACAAATGCTTGGACGCCTAATCTAACCAAAGCCTCAAAATAAAGTCACATATATTAATTCTATAAAATAAACTGGCTATCCCTCGATGTTCACCCGCGTCTTTCGTTCCTGCTCTGCTCCCGTAGGTCGTAGCGTGATGTTATGTAACCTATAGCCATTCTCAATAAATAAGCTATATAATAATTATTATTTTTTTTAACTTCGGACCACTAGCGCTTGAGATTAGCGCGATCAAACAAAATAAAGCTTCTGTTACTAATAATGTAGATAATGATCATCGCTATCTATAGTTATTTCAAGACTGTAAAACCTACCTGCCCATGACGCCAAAACGTCTGACCATCAGTCCATACAAAGGGTATCGTGTCGCCCAATAACTGGTTTGTGGAGGGCTGTGTAATTCAGCCGCTTGTGGTTAGACTGGAAGCCCACTCCAAGCTCGTTGGGAAAAGGGTGGAGAGACGATGGCGATTTTAAAACCCACCTTCCATATTTGCAACTGCCAAACAACCATCATCATCATCATCAGCCCTTTTTAATGTTCCCACTGCTGGGACTCAGGCCTCCTCTCCAGGAGAGGGAACGGGCCATAATCCACCACGCGGGCCCAGTGCGTGTTGGTGAATGTCACATGTCTTCGAATTTTTGGTTCTAGGACATGCCGGTTTCCTCACGATGTTTTCCTTCACCGTTTTGAGAGCAGTGGTGATGAAATAAATTACACAAAGTAATGAGCCTGGCTGGGTTCGAACCCGCGACCTACAACTCGTAAGTCGGGGCCATTACCACTCGGCCACCACTGCTCTCAAACACTGCCAAACAAAACAGTAACAAATTCATTAAGACCTTATGGAAAAAGATAGTATTGTATGTGGCAGGCATGGGGAACTTGCAAAGGATTAACATTCCGGCGGCGAACTGCGGCACGTGTGAGCTCAACTCGCTGACAGTTCCCTCACGTTCACGCTCCAATCATCATGGATTCATGGCCCGACATGCTGTTTGACATGCTTTTGATTTGATGTATACTTTAACTAATCATTAGTACAGGAAATCCTTTGTTAATAATTGACGTCAGGTCCGGCTGTGATTTATGGAGCAGTTATTAATAAATGCTTTGTAAAAACCATAGATAATGACTAAATAATATTCGCTTTAAAGCTAAAATATAAAATACTCAAGATTCGAGATATAGAGGGTTGTTAGAGAGAATATAAATGGATCTTACAATATACATATTTTGCAGCTGACCGTACGCTAGGGTACATCCTGTCCCAACCATTACTTACCTCAAAACTTGTCAGCTGGAGTTCCATACATCATCGTTCTAGCTACAATCTAACTTTGTCTGGTGTGACATCCCTAAGGGCTACGAAAATATCGCCGAACGAGAGTTTTATTGCCATCGACATATGCGAGAAGCCAAGAGATGTAGCTAGCTCAGTAATCGAGTTATACCAACTGTATCTACCTCCGCTTTTATCGATTCGCTTCGATATAATAACGATTTACTTAACGATTATTGGTCAAGGTCGAAGTTTACGCACCAGACAACCCGCTCTTGCAGCTTACACACAGCCTACAACGTCTACAAAATTACGAGCAAAGAAATTCCAACGTTCATTTTATCCATCTACCCAGCAAAAAGTACTGAAAGAATACCAAGATCAGATAGCTCTTTATTTAAAACTGTAATTTTCCTGTAAGTTTTCCGCATGATAAGTACCTACACCACGAATACTTGAGAACAAAAAGTGCCTACCCTCGTTTTTATAAGAAGAAAACACCCCACACACACCCATATAATAATCTGTATTATCTTTCGTAAAAGACACGGTACGACGATACGAGTATAATATTTTGAAATGCAAATGAGAGTCGCTGAAAGTACGTATGTTTGGGAAAAGCAAAACAATGTTATGTAACACGTTCCGCGCACACGTTGCACATTTCTTCTACCTTCATTTCTCGCAAAGCTTTTGTCCTGTACTGGCAGACTTCGAAATGTGTCCTAAAAACGGTAGAGAAAGCACTGCTTTCATACATCGTGTGTTTGTATGAAAACAGTGACTGATGAGTGTCGAGTCGGCCGCTGCTAATGATGCAGTGTCTGGCTGGTATCATGTGTGTCCACTATTATTTAGCACGTCCGCAGTAGGGCTACTCTGTGGAGGACTCTGGCGTGACGTGCACACAATGTATTTCGCGTGTGGAAGCGACGTGCCACGCCCTGTCTCGTATCAAATGCATGCATGTTGTGCCGTTACATTTGTAAAGATCTACCGCATTATCTGCATGTCTTTTGAATTATAGATCTACGTAATGTGTTTGTGACGTAGAGTTGTTATCAATAATCATTATAATAACCCGGTTATAATTTAGTCTTAAATGTCAAATAATGTCAATAGTTTATCTGAACTTAGTTAGCTCAGTTACTATAAATAGCAATTACCTGATAAAGTTCCATTACTTCACGACTAATGTTTCTGGAATAAGATAATTAGTTGAGTTATAGGCTCATTTATTGACTGGTAATAGAACTAGTGAAAGGAGCATTCAGCCACCCACGCGCGGCTGGGACCTACCTCGTGACGCCGTCAGTGTTGCTACAGTGAGGTGAGCGTGATTCTGTTAAAAAAGTGCGTGTAAAAACAACATCGTTTGGAAGCTCTCTTAGCGCTCCACGACACTATTGTGTGTCGATTTCTTGAAAAGATTGTACGCAAACACGTGTAGGTGGAACATTACGTGCAGGGTGAAACAACACGAGCCATTTGTAGGCGCCGAGTGTTTACTGAAGAGTCGCTGCGGCATCGCTAATGAGCAGGGAATCGGAGAAAGTGTTCGTGTGGATGTGAACCGCAGAAGCCGCACCACGGTCGCACTTGTGCGAGTTGTGCCGTACGTACAGTAACCGCGGTGAGCGCCGCCTACTTCCTCTCCGCTCGCCCTCTTGTTGTGTTTAACACACTATCTCCGGCCGACTAATTCGTTTGGACAAATACAGCCAACACGACCATGCTGTAATACCAAGTTAATTAGAGTTGTCATAAGATGAGACGTTGATTTGGAAAGTTTTGTGGTGTGCACGCTTTGATTAGATATATTCAGACAAATTAAATCAATGAAATCTGAAGCACCTTTCGTTTTGACATGTTCAAAGCAAAGCAAAAATAAAAAGAAATCTCTTTACAAATTGTATTAACAGTGGACTGTTGGAGTAAATTAACAAAACTACGAGCACAGCCGACGCGTCAGTTTCCCTTTAGCGGGGTTCTTCTAATGGACAAAGTTAGGAGGTCGGTCAAGTGGCGAGGGCTGAGTCTCGGTTACATAATTGCAGTTGACGCGAGTCGCGAGGAGACGGATGCGTGGAGACGCCGTGATGTGGACGTCGTACGAGCGAACGAACGGACAGGCGAAACCTGCTGGACAAGCGCGGTTCGATGCCCGGCCGAGCACTTGTCGCGTCGTTCGTATCATTTTTTCTGAGCACTCCCATGACCATACACTATTATGACCTTGAATTTTTTATAACGTCGTATTTTCAACCACATAAACTGAGCTTGGATTCTTGATCTTTATTTTTGATGTTAAAAGCTTTAAAGCCTGAATACCTAGTGGATTTTAATCTTTTATTTATTCATTGTACATTTTGTTGTCGTGTCTCTTCTTCGTTTAGTTTTAACACCAATGGTTTTCAGAACCGCGTCTCAAAGCACGCATCTATTTCGCTCGATTACTATCATCGAGCGAAGTTGCCATCTGCTTCGTCCGCAGACCATATGTCTCAGTCGCTATTCACCTGTTTCCTACAAAACCCTGTTTGCTGAGTAATTCTATGTGATCCCCAGTTATTCAATAATTTTGTTGAGTAAAGACGCATTGGCCAGGGTGAGTGTTTGCGAGCTGAGGGCCCCACCGCCCCGCGCAGCCCGCCGAGCCCGCTGAGCCCGGCGAGCCCCGACGCTCGGCCGTCGTGTTTGCACTCAATAAGCCGCGGCAAACAGTCTTTGGCCGACCTATTCTTTATCCAAAGCCTACACTCACACTGTAATGTAAGTTAAAGCGATTCAACAAGCCTTGTTTTGTTAGAAAGCAAATAATGCGGGCTTGAGATTTATGACTGGATTCAAATGGAAGATAGAAAACAATGGTGATTGCGATTATGTCTGTTGAGAGCTCAGAAAACGATTATGTTTGTGTGTCACAAAGTATCTACATTCAACCTTTTACGCAGATCATTAGTCATCGTCAGCCAGAATTTGCATTTTTACTCTTTTGTGATAATAAATTAATGATATTAAAGCCGTCATCGGTAAATGGTAATTTCTGTACTTACCTACCCGAATTTTATTGTTACTTACTCACGTAGAATACTAGTAAATGTAGCCAAACAAAACTGGAGAAATACTCGGAAGCGTACGTATAGCTGTACTCTCTCCGAAGCACCTCATGTCAATGTTGATGGATGGTCTCCGTACGGCGAGCGTACGGAGAGAACATTCTTTTAGCTATTGTCGCCGACTCGAACAAAAATAGAAATGCAGAATCTCTTGATCTCAGTCGGAAATCACTTCGTTCGTTCGATGTTGTTTGAAGTTTGCACACTGACTGTGAGATTGGATTCACTCTCATTTTTTTTTTACATTTTGAGTTCAGTGCAAAAGCTCTTTTCATTCCAATGTAGTGCATTCTTTACATACCTTATCCACAAAACCTGGAAGCAAGTTTTCAAAGGCGGAACGGTTCGTTGGGAATGTGATATAATCAAACACAGTTGTTTTTGTATCTCTCATTTAATGAGCAAAAGTTCATTCTTTCTTCGACTATTCAATACTCAAACAAACTTACTTGCAAACATTTTCCTTGTAACATGAAAAAATGCTATGTAATCATACATGTCTAATTAAGCGACGAATGCACCATTGGGTTCCTTGAAGCCGTCGGGACCTTCAAAGAATTCGCGTTTTGCAGCAAATAGTTATAAGTGAGCCGTGAGTGCCCGTGAGCCGCGAGCGGTGCAGCGGTGCAGCGGGGCCGGTGTCGTAATACGATTTCTTGCTACTTGAGAGATCGAATGAGCTGATTGCTATTTAATTAGAATAATTTCCCATGCCCACCGCATTGTTACGTAGATAGCGACTTGCATTTGAAAACTGAACCTTTTTCCGTTTTCCAATTAGGTCTAATTTACTTTTTTTATGATACCTTGACGGTCAGAGCATGAGTTCTTACATCACTTTTCTGCTTTAAACGATCTCACGTAAACGGTCACTTACCGATGGCAAATTATATGAAAATGATAATGATCGTCATCTAGTTTTGTAAGATATTTTTTGCCTAATAGATACTTATTAGAATACTAGCTTTTGTCCGCGGCTTCACTCGAGTTATATTCGGGGTAACACGGTTCCCCGTTCGGCTTATTTTTCTCGACATCTTCAAAAAATATCGTTAATGTACACGAAAAATAAATAAATACAAAAACCAAATCCGAAAATTGTCCACGAAATTTTTTTATAATTGGTAAATTCATAATTGAATCGATCATTCACAACTTCTACTAAAAATTACCACGCGCAGTGTTTTTCCATTTTGATCTTCATTCATCCATTCGTACCTAATCGAAAACCTAAACAATATATCCATAAATTAAGTGCAATTTTAGGATATAAACAAACGCTAATAACTTGGTTGTTTATGCATATCTAGACTATTATTATTTAATATATTATATTATTATAAAGAGAGAAAATTTGTATTTTTAACCGACTTCGAAAAGGAGGAGGTTCTATGTTCGGCTGAATGTATGTTTTTTTTTTGTATGTATGTTCACCGATATCTCGGTCAGTTGTGGACCGATTTTGAAAATTTTTTTTTGATTGGAAGGTTATGCTTCCAAGTTGGTCCCATAGAAATATTGTTATGATCTGATCATGAACTTCGAAGATATGGAACTGAGCTCCTCATAGAATCATAGCAGAATTGTCGTAACAAGTAAAATTGCTTTGTTTATACATGTAGTCGATGACTGACTGAAAGAAAAGGGGGAGGGGATGTATCGAACTGATCTGGTGATAATGCCGGAAGGTAAATTCATGTAATATAACCGTATTTGGGATTATTAAAATCGTTACGAGACGCACTCTGGCTATAAGGTAATTTATGTTTAGCTGAAGGGAATGTACTTTTTAGTGGTGCTACCATAACTAAAAAGTGAAAAATATAAATATAAATAATGAAGAGACAAAATTAGGTATCTATTATAGAAACACCGACTTCCGAAATTAAAATTATATTGTACTTTTTGAAGTCGGTTTAATATTTTTTTGTAAAAAGTTTTTTATTGTGTGTATGTTTGTAATGAATAAAATCAAAAACTAATTGCCGATTTCAAAAATGTTTTCTTCATTGTAAAGCTACATTCCCCCTGAGTGACATAGGCCATATTTATTGCCCGTGCAGTCGGGACGGGCCGCTAATTATTTATTAAGACTTTACTTAAACAATAATAAGACCTTTTGTAATAAGCCCTTTAATTTTTTTTGACTGGCCTGTTGGTCTAGCGGCTAGTGGCCCTGACTGCTAAGCCGGAGGTCGGGGGTTCGACTCCCACCCAGGACAAATGTTTGTGTGATGAGCATGATTATTTGTTCTGTGTCTGGGTGTAATTTATCTATAACTAGCGACCCGCCCCGGCTTCGCTCGGGTGCAATATTATACATATAAACCTTCCTCTTGAATCACTCTATCTATTAAAAAAACCGCATCAAAATCCGTTGCGTAGTTTTAAAGATTTAAGCGTACTCACATAGGGATATAGGGACAGAAAAAGCGACTTTGTTTTATACTATGTAGTGATATGTATGTATTTAGAAATATATAAGTATGTTTATCAGTTGCCTAGTACTCATAACACAAGCTCTGCTTAGCTTAGGACTAAGCGGCGTTGTGATAGTTGTGGTATATTATATTATTGTAATAGAAATTATTTCTACTAATTATAAATTAGTGGTGCTGTATACCTAAAAGATCTTTGAAAGTGGCATCTCTGTTGTCACCTGCCTATGAGAATCATCTTATTCAATTTCCATGACGATAAAATAACTCAAAACATAATAAATTCAACCATTATATAACAGCGACCATGACATCGCCTAAACTTGAATAACGTGTGAACGGTATTATTTAAGTGCGTAAGTAACGGTGTCGGTATGCCATAAATGCCATTATTACAGAATGAGTTACGTTTTTATTGTATCAGCTAAATATTGCCGGCATTTTATTTATAACATATTATATGTAACGTGATATCAAGAAGGCACGAAGGCGAAGGCATTGCAACAAATATGGTAAACCCAGGGATGTTTTTAATTCTAGATACATTATGTAAGTGCGTATTCCTGAATCAAACCCAGTCGTCATCTTCCTGCCCTTGTCCCGTGTTATTTGGGGTCGGCGCAACACGTTTTTTTCTTCCATTCTATACGGTCACCCGTCATGCTATCACTAACTTCCTTTTCTTTCATATCAGTCTTCACACAATCCATCCATCTTTTCTTTGGCCTCCCTCTCCCTCTCCACCTATTCTCATGTATACTCATAACTCTTTTAGTAACGTGCGTCTCATCCCTCCTCTTTACATGACACTCTTTTTCCTCTTTACATGAACTCTCTCCACTCCTTTTTACTGAACCAAACCCAGTATGTTACTGAAATAGTAAGTAAATGCAATTGCAATCCATCTCATATTTCTACATAAATTGATAAATAATTATAACCTATCCAGAACTGGAACCGAAATTTTCGACCTTTGTAAACAACACGTTTTTATTTCATGAAAGACACGAAACGTATGAAAACTTTACGGGAAAGTATGTTAGTTTCAGTAATCTACTAAATATTTCATAATTAAAATCTTAGAAATACGTTAAATGTTAGTACGCAAAGTTGCGTTCCAAATAAGAATAGGTAAGCCAATGAACTCGATCTGTCAAATTTTGATTGAAAAGTATAGTTTTCAAAAAAAGCTTACTTGCGTTTAAATGGTTTTGTTTTTGTTTAACTGAGCCATATTAAGAAATAGATAAAAAAGTTATTTATAACTATTTTTTTTTTTTTTGAAAACTATACTTTTCAATCAAAATTTGACAGATCGAGTTCATTGGCTTTCCTATTCTCATTTGGAACGCACAGTAATGCCATAGATATATATAATTAAGGCTGCAGTAAAGTCAGCCTTAAGTAAAGACCTATATTTACTATTTAAAAAAAACTGGGCTCTGGGGCTTTTCATCGGGCCAAATACCAAATACAGAGGATGAATAAAATCAGTAGTATTCAGTAGAGTCGATATCTGTGAACCACCCGGATGACGTGTAGAAAATGGTGAGGATGTGCCCCGCTTGGGCGGAGCGCCGCCATGTCATCGTGGAAGCGACTTCCTTCTCCATTAGCGACTTCTTGCACTCGACACTGGTCCAGGCCATGGTCCGGAGCAAGAGGAAATGGGATGCAGTAGCATCCACGCCCAGGTTACCGCAACTCGGGATGCCCAGGATGTCGAGAGTCCGACATCCGGCCGTCTAGTAACCGTCCGTGGGCTAACCCCGAGTTAGAGCTCAACGCACGCTCGTTCTCAGACAGTCGGTCTTAAGGGCTGGGGAGCGAAACTTCTTTCGCTACAACTTAAACCTTTTCTTTGATCGATCATTGTCTAAGAAAAGAAATAACTACACTTAGAAAAATAGATTAAAAGTTATTTGGTGAAATAGCAATTTAGTTTGATTAATTGGGTAGGCTACGAAGTAGTGTTAGCCCAAGGCCCAGGGCCTAGTTAAAAAACTCCACAAATTGACGATCCACATGGATTACGGTGACATAGAAGCTTTGTATTTATAAAAGCTTCGTGCGTAACAAACTATTTCATAGCCCACGGCTAATGTCTACTGATCCTAATATTACCCGGTATCGGTTTAAAGCTGATAATTTTCAGCCGATTTGTAACGTAACTACCAATTGCGGTGGTATGTTAAGCCTGCAACATAGTACATGGCAATAGCCACTAATAATGTCACATATTATCCTAATTCAGAATTTCAGATACAGCTTCCTGACATGGTTTAAATAACAATTTATCCAATGCTTTTGTTTTAATTCCATGGCGTGGCGCGGCTCATTGACACGTTATTGCATTAATGAATTGTGACATAATAATATTAAGTTTTAATAAATGGCAACACAACCCACCGCAGCATGGTCAACAATTCAAACTTAATTTTCACATGAATAATCAATTATTTCTGGTCAGTGGCGGTTTCATTTTATAAAATGTGTACCTATATCGATCAGCAGTACTTTAAATCACAAACACATAGTCGACTTTTCAATTAAATCTCTAGTTAGTAATATTTTAACAAGAGCTTAAGTTTAAACTTTAGTCTGTTATCTCAGTGGTTTGTGTTTAAATTAAGCCATGGCCGGTGTCTGGTAACCTTTAGTTTAAGGTGTGTTGTCTTTGTGGGCGGTTACCTTATAGTAAAGCTATTGGCAAATCCCTGAGTACATCTGTACTTTATAGTCTATGGTACTCTACTCTCTATGGGGACTTTACATATTCAAATATTTAATGTGTTCTCGGAACTTGAGCTCCGTATGCCTAGCTGTTTTTTTTTGCTCTTAGGAGACTAACGGTTATGACAGTAAATTTTTCCGTTTCATCGTTATTAATCTTCACAACTGCATGTCATCTTACACTACTCTACTTACATACTTGAGTTTACGAGATGTCCGTTTGTCTAACCGGTCTTTTTTCTACTTTCAGGTACTTACTACTTGTAGAAATCTGGCACAACTGTTTCGTAAGTCTTGTGGTTATTGTTAAATTAAATACTACTGAAAATAACGACTCAAAGTATTTTATGTCAGTGACAAGATTTGTATTGTGTCTATTAAGTATTCTCTGTGTTCTGTTTAAACAGAAAGCATCTAAAAAAATCCAAGTAGAAATCCGTGCGATATAAATAGAACGGACATTAAAAACATTCTGTTGCCGCAGCGCACCGCATGAAAACTTTATTATATTGTACGTCGCGTATCTACTGGACATATCTAACTGGATAAACAAGGATAACGCAGAATGGAGTAAAAGTTTTTTATTACAATAACAATATGGGACCGATAAGTTGACGGGCGCGGTATCATTGTATAGCTGTTCGCAGAGTTTTCTCATATCGCGCCTTCCGCTCGTTTCATCGCAACTTATGCCATCCTAGGCTAAACTTCAGGTTAATTAACTCGTCTCAACTGTGTAACTACTGATAAACTAGCGTTATTACTCGCTGTTTTATTGTCTACTATATCCCAATCAACGGGCTAAGTAAATACGCGAACTTTCAGAAGTATATTTGGTATTGGTTCTATCTATGTGTGTTTATTTTAATGGACGCCTAAAATAATTTTATGGTATAGTTTTAGTTTCTATTTGTAGGTGCCGGATATATAGTGTAAGCAAAAAGTTTTTTGTTAGGTTTGTTGAAAGCCAGAAACATAGAAGAGTAATACCTCAGATCTGGCTCGAAGGACCAGAATTGGTCGAGACAATCCAACACTTATATAACAGTAGATAATAAATAAACAAAGACAGAGACGAATAATTTTAATTAAAACAAACATAATAATCTGAACAGTAAGTTGTTGGGGTCAAACACAACGCTGAGGTAAAATTAGATAAGGGTGACGAGCAGGTACGGGGAGCTTTGTCGGGCGAACCATCGCGACCACGGGATGTATGGGCGAAGTTTGACGGCGGCTCAGCCAGCCCGTCATGAATGCGGATTTATCCCGGCTTCCCGGCCTGATATGAGGGATCCAATACGAGCCGTCTTGTTTACCCGCAGTATTCCCATGGTTAATCACTTACATACATGTATTAGACCACATCAAATTAGATTTCATTAGATAAGATTCCACATCATTCATTAACCCTTACATCCGCTGAATGTGGGAATGTTCTTGCAATATCTGAAACAATGGGACCAATAACACAAAAGAAAGAAAATTAAACTTACTTGTTGTGACGTATCTACGTACAAACCAACATTTAACAAAATAACATATAGTTCGAAAAGTAATGCCGTTCATAGTTAATTAGAGTAGTTTCTCTGTACCGCAAATAAATAATTACAGTAGTTTCAAGACATTATAAAGTCTACCTACAATAACTGTTCGAGAATGGAACACGAAAAATATGCTCTATATAAATAAATCAACATGCCAAGAAAATAAATAATGGCACACACGCGAGTACGCTACACTTAGCTATAACCACAGACGTAGTGATCAATAGAAGGGCCGGGCGGAATTAACTGTGCGTACAGTTAGCCGCAGAAGTGTAGCGGTGCAACAGCTACCTGCGAGCTGCGGCGGTGCGGCGGTGCGGCGGCACCGGCCAGCGATAATAACTCGCTTCAGTAATCCGACGACCCGACAGGTACTTATTATATAATTTTTACGCTGACACAGAACACAAATTGTGTGTCGGCATCGGTAATTGTCTCATTACAGACTTCTGTAAGTTCACAAAATGTTTGTGAATACTCGTTCTGGTATTGATTTAGTTCATGTTTTAATAACAAAGCGGCGTTTTGGTCGGACTCCATTATTACAAAAGATCTCAGTCAATTTCCCAGCCTATAAAAATGGTATAACTTTTAAAGTTTCCGCAAAAATACAGCGTTATTTTTCGTGTACATCGGTTGCTTAGTAGGCAGGTCGCGAGGCGCGCGGACTCAGGTCACGCAAATAGGTTAATAGCTACCGCCGAAAAAACGCCGTAAAGGAAGCTTAATCAAAGAAAAATATTGCTACTCCTTTCGAGTCGGACGCTTTTATTGAATAGGGGAGGTGAACGGAAGTCGCCCTGATTCAGTCGGCGAATACCTTTACCTTGTTTCACAAATTACACAGCCTTAGATAATGCAGCTCTCACTGAAAGACGTCCTATAAAGTCTTTGTTGTAGGAAATAAAATTTGAAAAAGAAACGGCAATGAAATTTCAAACCGGAGTTCGCGTCCGCATATCTACAAAGCTTTTAACAGAAGCCAGTGTTTGTAAAAAAAACAAACGAAAGTTTGCATGAAACTAAAGAGAAAAGCTAAAGTAATATTATCACAAAGTTATCAAATAAAAGCACTTATGCTTTTTGTGTCGAGAGAGAGTTTCGTAAAACAAAATTACATTTCTGGCACTTCCAGTTAATATTTTGATTACACTCAATAGTAATGGTAAAACCTAAAGACTATCTACCTGTTATACCTATAGTTAATGTATCGTATAGAAATCAATTTCACTCTATATATGTATTTCGAGCATGACCCTAAACGTTCAGTTACGTTTACGTCTAATACAATATTAACATGACTCGGAAAAGGTAGTAAATGACAAATTGTCCGTCATTATAGGAAAGGGAACGAGGTTAGAAAGCTCGTACATTTTTCGTATCGCGCCGATTATGTTAGTTGCATGGCACGCTTGCGACACGAGCCTTGGACCCGCTCATTATAGAACATGTACACTAACCCACAGTTATTAATGTCGTAACGTCTTTTCGAATTATTGCTCTGTAATTGTAGCACAATTTTCATTACCGACACTTTTTTGCGGAAGAGACCTATTTTTTTTGTCATGTAAGTACTAGCTAGCTACTAGCTATAGCTTCAGTTTGTAATCAGGTCAAAAAAGGTTAATTTCCAGCCTTACAACATTTTGATTTTAATTTATGTGCAACGTCAGTCATTCCGGCTTCTCGCTGCCTGGTCCACCGCCATCGCGTCGGCTTGACATCTGACTGACGACTTTAACGTGCTCCGCGAAGCAAGGAAAGACCTCAATCTGTAAAGAATGATCATTGATCACCGACCCCAGCTAATAGCAGCTAACGGAAGCCCGCGATCGATCGCTCTGTGATGTAGCCATTTAGCTCCGTGGCTCTGAGGCTCGGTGCCCCTCCAGAAACAATTTAGGTGTTACAGAGGTTTATATAACAAGAGATAAGAGAATCCTTAACACTTCCGATCCGCGTGGCACCGTGCCAAGGATTGCAACACTGCTTTTCCCCGCTATATTGCCATTTTCAATGATAACTCATTCATCTTTAAGCTATGTTCATTTAGAGGGCCGCTCGATGCGGTAGTGGAAGCTGGAAGCTATCAGTGGTATGATATTTGCTGACGATTTGAACGTCACTAGTTCTATGAATTCCTGATATCTTAAAACAATCGGGGACCATAATAATGTTGTGTTTTGTGGCAACTTTCTGTGTTCAATTTCAATATCAGTTTAATTATGTTTGTTTGTGTTTGTGTATTATTATGGGAAATACTGGCGGATGACGCCACCAGTTTTCATAACACTAATTAAACTGTGTGCCAAGTCCCAAACTAACATTTCACAGTGTCACAGTTCTTTGAGAGTGGCATTTACGTGTCGCTATGTAAATGCTTGTCTTCCAAAATGCTGACCTCTAAACACACAGAATAAATAAATAAGCTAGAAAACATCTCGTACAATGATGAGCACCCGTCGTGCCGCCCGTGCCGATGGCATCAATATATTCAATAGAATCTTCATTCACACGTAACAAAGATTCGCAGTCCATTCATTGTTTGAGAAATTATAGCTTGAGGCGAATATTTCTAATATTTCAAAAGTACTAGCCTATTACATAAGCAGCTATCTATAAATAACTTTGCAATATAAGTTAAAAAAAAATTGGTCCTTTCATCTATATTCAAGGCCTAAAACCTGTTCTGAAGTAACTGAAAATTGTTAACAAAAGAACTGAAGTTATTTGGTTATTTTAAATGGTTCATTCAGAATTATAGAGAAATATATATTATTATATTAGAGAAAGGTCTAGCCGCTACAAAAGACTCGTTTGTGCCCTACTCCTTAAGGCCTGGCCTGGCAGGGAGCAAAGAGGATTATACTGCATTCAATTCCTAAGAACTGCCGCTAACTGGCGCTTTCCCGTCTCTATATTATCAGACTAGCAACTAAAAATATCAAATGTAGTATTTTTTTTTTCATTTGTGGTATGTATACATTTTATAATCGTTTAATAGGTGATAACTGCCTTTCAGAATATTTTTTTTACAATTGCTATAGCTATAATCTTTTACGTCGACGCCACGTACCATAACTATGTGATATAGTTTTCGTTTTATTATTTGAATAACGAACGCCACGCGTGTTATTATGAGGATATTGACTGTTCGGAAACAGGTCTGAAGGTACAGTTACTTTGTCGAATAAATACCCTATCCAAATATTGGAGATTTTTATGCAAATATGGTAAAATATATCTAAGGACATCGACTCAATGTTTCTGACTATTAATCTTATTGATCGCAAAATAGTTGAATCTTTTTCTTTCTTTTCTTTTTCAATGTCGTTATTTATGTTCGTTTATTCAATCAAATGGTAACGTCAACCGTTTTGAACTGCGAGATCGATATTTGACTAATATACTTCAGACACGCCTAGCGAGGCGAGCCTAACGTGGCCATGTCACAAATCGATAAGCTATCATAATATGTTACACTAACTACGTCTCGCGTTACAACTACCCACATCAGTTATGTTTCGCGGATCCGCTTGGACAAAACATGAGCGTGACGGAGATTTATCGTAGCGCGAAGGTTTACTCATATTGTGAAGTGTTTAAAACTAATTTTGCAATAGTATTATGTAGCGTTATCGCTTAGCGAAAAAGCGTTTAAAAAGATAACATCAGTTATATAATTAGACGCTATTTATGACGCTAGTCGACGCTTTCAAAGTTTCTCTGACGATCAGAGAAACTTAGAGTGTAAGGTCGGAATAGGGGTTCCTATCTATGCAAAAAACTACAGTTTGCACACTTAAGAGTCGGGCTAAAGTACCTAAGCTACCACTGTAAGTGCCCTTACCTTCTGCAAACTTAGGCTGATAACTAGACAGCTTGGTTGCCTAGCAATAGCCATTTCTATGACTCTAGCTTAGCTGGTCATTTCGCAGTATCCTGTAAAACTTGGACTATAAAATTAGCTAGTAGTGTCCAACCCAGACCCACTACCGCTCTTAAAAGTAGTGTGGTCTTAGCCAATTGGAAAATAGGACGTTACATGACAGGCTTAATATGAAACAATATTTTTTTTTTAAATTAGAGGACTGTCCGCCATATTGGGTTTATTGTGATGTAGTTTTCTTTATATTTAATTCTTTATTGTACAGTTATTTCGTTTTCTTGTCAAAAAAACCTTTTTATAGATAGACATTTATCTTGGGAGTGCATGGTCCGCCATCTTTAGAAATCCACCATATTGGATTTAGAATGACGTTTCTTAGCAAAGCATGGATTTTGCACCGAGAGACACCTTCAGTTTGGATGACAATATTTATTTATCCTGATTTGGCCTAAACAAACATACCTACATAGAAACAGTGCTATTTAAATAAAAGTTTGTAAAGACAGAAAAGGACCTAAAATCACGCAATACTGTTCTATTTATTAGAATGTTAGAGGTATCTCACAAATTCTTCCAGGAAGGAAACCGTATCGTTCCTAGAAGAATTTGTCGAAGTGTCAAAAATCATTCATTTAATTCCAGCAACTTACGTTTTAACATTTATTTGTCAACCGTTGTGTGACTTTTTTATCATCATTTAGATGACGTCTCTCGCTCTGAGTGAAGCGAGGCGGGCGTGTCAGAATTTTACTGACCAAAACCCACCTGTGTTCCTTTGGTTGCCCTTTGCGTTCTAGGGCCACAGTAACTCTTTTGGACGCTCCCGAAGCCCATATGATATGCCTGTGTTCATGAACATAGTTATTACACAAAACTAAACAGCTGACAGTCGAGTGTCAAAAAATTAATTTCATAAATGTTTTTCCAATTCTGGCGCAGGTCACTAAAGTACGGTTAATTACTTTTTATTCAAACTTCAATTCACTTGTAATGGATGAAATGTTCCGTTAAATTATATAATTGCATTTTTTTTTAAAGAAAAAGTGCTTTACCGATTTAGTTGCTTTATTTAACCGTTTGTTGACCGCAGTATCGAAATTATTGGACAGATGATACTATCATGCTACCGAATGATACCATTTAATTAAAGTACGTCTAAGTGTTTGTAATAAGTATATAGGGATATCGACCAACAAGGATTCGGGATTGTTAAAAAAAGTTACCGTGGCCCTAGAACGCAAAGGGCTCCTAAAGGAACACAGGGGGGGTTTTAGTCAGTAAAAGTCTGACACGCCCTCTCGCTCCACCCAGAGCGAGAAAAGTTATTTGAGCGAGAGAATTTCCTAGTTTTAAAAGGCATGCCTTTTTCTTCAATTATTATTTGTTTTTAATTAAATTATTAACTAGAGCACATTCGCTCAAATAACAATCGAGTAGGCATGATTTGCGTTCAAACTCAACCAGCGGAGCCCTAAAATCGAAGCCGACAACTTTTCCAAATTGATATTTTAGCGGAATACCTTGATGAGCACTTAATATATAACAAAAACCACCTGTGTGTCGTACTGAAGCCGCAACGAGTATTGCGTAAAATTGCCATCGTATACCGTGGAACGAGTAATATTAGGTAGGTAAGGTAAGTTCTGATTAAACCGTAAAAGAGATTGGTTCCTCGGCTGAGTGCTTTATCGTTGACGTTATGTCGGCAATTTGGTGTCGTCTCCCCCGGCCCACGGCGCCTTGCCGGGATTTCTGCCGAACGAGTTACCTACGCATAAAAACCGAAGAACGAAATGAAAAAAGTTCAATCGATACGAACGAATACTAATAGAGTGTTGAAATAAGTCGTACAATTTATTGGACACGATCTTCTGACGGATTTCATAAGATCCGTTTTGATCCTGGGACAGTTCAAAGTCGACTAGGTTCCTAGTTAATATTTTTTTCCCGTATTTGAACAATAAAATATATAATCTTCCACACACAATGTATAAACACAGGAGCACTCTCGGTTCCTTTGCTCTCAAAGCCCAATGGGACAGCAATCCGACACGAACTAGAAGAGTTCAGGCGCAGGACCAACGACTATTCGTGCTTTCCGAAGCACAGAGATGCCACACAATCAACTTTCATACTCCATCCCGCTACCAAGTCATTCTTGATGGAAAAACTGGAAAAACCGAATGTAAATTTTTAGCCAATCTGGCAATCAATCCCAAGACCTCAGCAGTTGCGCTTATGCTATGCTATGTAGTGCTGGAGGCGTTTACTCAGTATAAAATGGACTGCTCACCGCACTAACATTTCCATTCCGAAAGAGCTTCGTATCAAACAAAGACTTTTATGGATTGAACATGTCCAAATCTTTAAGATATTTGTACATATCATCCGCAATGATAGTGTAGCGACATCTATGGTACCACAAAAACGAACTAAACTACGAAATCTTGCATCGCCCAATTAGAGTTCTCATCATCATAGAAATCATCTCTCAGGCAATTGCCCAGATTAGCCAAAATTGCCGGCGGGTCGGAGGATCCTCCCGTCTCAACGTTGGTTTTCAGGACTTTACACTCTGTTTCGCATACTTCCAATTTAGCTCTTTGGAACGTTTAGCGCTATGGGGAAGAACAGAGGGCATATGTTCTCACCAGATGAAAAGACCTCTTTAAGTCATCTTAGACGAATTCTCTTATTGATTGTACACGCAGTGCCAGACATAGTGAGAGATGGAGAAGTCTCGCAATAGCTGCAACCAACCTATCAGATATGCATAACCACCACCACGCCGCCAGGACTGTACAACTGAGAAGAGACGAAGAGATAAGTAAAACATATCTTCGTTAATTATTTTAATCCAAATTAACATTAGTCGTGAATATTCTTCAAAAGTGTCCATAATTACACAGAATGCGGCATACAGTAACGATAATTATAACGATCTTTTGGCAAATTCAACGTACTAAAGCTTTAACGTTCCTGTGGGAAGCTTTACTAAAGGATAATAACGGAATGACGTCAGAACAAATAACGCATCATATCAATTATATTAAAAATATTCCCACCGTATTAAAAAGTGAACATAAAATGTTTTTTAAAATAAGTGCTCGCTGGCAGCGCGCGGCGCGGTACGGCGCGGGGAGGCACTACGGTAGGCACTTGGCACTTGCAGTAAAAACATGCTCAGATAAAACAGGTGGTGGCTGATATATGGGCCCGCATTGGCGAGCGAGCTCACTGCAGCTGTCCCGGCCGCGCTCACCTAGCGCTCTTATGTATGCACCCACTTATCAAATCATTATTTGTACCAAACTTTGGCATTTTATCCTGAAAATTCTCAAATTTTGGCCCCGAACTAAGGCGAGATATTTGCATGAATCTGTAATTTGCGTTTGATAACTTTACTCATTCCGAACGAATCATAATGTGAAATGAGCTGTTTGACAAAAAGTTTCGTATCAGATTTACCCAAATGAATTCTTTGGAATCAATCGACAACACCAATAAGTACATACCACAACTTGGGATGTTACAATTATTTCCATTTGAATAAATTGTAACTTTATTTGTAATTTTGTGTAAGAGCCTAAGTTACGAAGTGAAAGCAACAATCCTGTAAGTAAATCTTGTATTTTAAATTTCCCCTTAATAAGGAAAAACGAATGTCCATTTGTACATTCGACACCGGGGGAAATTAGGTGTTTGCAAAGGATTGTGACCTATGAGCTTGTTTATGGGTCGAAGGCACACAGCACACAGTGCAATGCCGGCTTATATTACACCTAATGCTAGAACAAATGTTTGCAAATAACGATAACTTTGGCATTTTGTTGCGTTTCTGTTTAGTTAGGTAAGATAAAATGCTTACTGGAATTTATATGAATATTCTGTAATAAACTATAGCAGCCTTAGGTATTTTGTAGATTGATTATCTAGAATACTTTCTTTACCACAGATAAAAAAATATCGTTACTGACATATAATTTTCAAAAAAGGTTTTAGTATCCGCCTCCTTACCTGTATGACAATACCCACTACTAAATTGGGCCTCTCCGTGTGCCCTAATAAACGGCCACTAGGTAGGGCCCCGGGGGTTATATTGCCATAATCACCACGGTGGCTGCTGCCCATCCTGCTGATAACATCCTATAGGTTGCTCTTACGACTTCCGCCGGAAATGATAGGGTGGTCTTCACACCTAATGTTATTTACCTGTTTCATTAGAGCTGTTACAACATGAAAAAGTGGAATTGAGTAAAACCAAAGCTTTTCGGTCCTTCTTGCATCCGCAGTTCGGTGGATAGCAAAAAATGGTATAAAAAAACATAGTTCATGTAGGTACGTGTATAAACCAAAAATAAACAACGTTAAGTAAGAGATGGGTTAGTAGGTGTTTAAAAACGCTTTAAAAGACTTGGTGGGTGTTGTTGCTGTATTTTTATAGCAAATTAAATTTATCAGTGCACCGTTACCTATAGGAACAAAGCGACTGTTGCAAATATATGAAACTTGCTTTAAACAATTCCAAGTGTGTTTGTAACGTTAGTCACGTTCAAATAAATCTGGGGCCAGCTGAAAATCTGTACCATGAGTCTGCGGTGTTATCTCTGTGAACTGCACTCACCTGGCTATTTGGAATAGTTAGTATACATTATTTATATTACCGTAAAGAATCTTCATCATTTCAGCTGAAAAACGTCCACTGTTGGTCATAGGCCTCCCCCAAGCGTCGTCACAGCGACCGCATCTAAGGGTTCCCGCGATCCTGACCAGGTCATCGGTCCACCTTGTGCGAAGTGAACATATTACTTATACGTACCTATATACAACGATACTATAGTTATTAATTTTATATTTAATATCCCTTTTTATGATACTGGTTGTTGTTAGCGGCTTCGCCTTCGGCTTCGCAAAATAGTCGCAGGACATAGTATACCAGAGTGCCAAATGTCATCCAAATCCATTCACCGTTCGAGCGTGAAAAAATAGCAATAATAGTTTTAAACTTTCACTTTCATAACATTATTGTGATAAAAGCTTGTCAGTATAGCGATCGGACGCAATAAAAAGTCTCGAAAAATACATGAACACCTGATACATTGAATTTACTATCGACCGTGGTGATGGGTAGCTGAAAACGTGAATATAGATAAAATGGTTCTCAACAAAATTTAAATTATCCACATCTTGATAAAGTGTGTCAAGAATGAAAATACCTACAAGAAACAATATTGTTGGACTCTGTAAAACGTATGATATTGGCATTTGTAATACAATCCTCTCTTCTCCAATGTCCGATAAAGCTAAACAATTGTTTAAGTTAGTCTTAAGGTAGATTGTAAGTTTTTTTGTTTTCTGTACTGGGCGATGTGGTCGCTAAGCGACAAAGCCCTTTAATAAAATAAAAATAAATAATTATATTAGTTTTTTTTTATTTATTCCTTGACCTACAAAGTCCTTCAGTCGGAATAATAGAGATTACATGTCTCTAAATAGCTTATCTATTTACCATTAGAACATGAATGTACACACACATAAATATGTATATTCTAATATTTTTGTAGTATTTGGCAGAAAATGTATCAAATCAACCTTTAAATCTATAAATCAATTTGCGAATACAAACAAAAACAGCCAATGAACTTCACTCGAAGAAATCCCGCCAAAAACTCCATTTAAATGAGTAGAGGTCCTCTATGTTGCAATCTTTTTAATGGCATATAGTTTAATACATTAGTGATCGATGTTGCCTATTTAATAAATTTACATGTCACTGGCCATCGGAGTTGAAAAGAATTTTGAGATGCCATATATATTTTTTTTTTATATCTGTTTTATGGCATCCTGTTTATTTTTTACACATTTATCAGCTTGTATTTTCTATGATGCAAACTTATTAGTTTTAAATTAGGCAATATCTAAAGGAAAAAAATATTGAATCGTTACGATTATGTTGTGTTGAAAGAAAAAAAACCTAACAATAAAAGCAGCCAGTTGACAAATTCTTTAACAAGAACGTTAACATTACATCAAATTGAATAACAGAATATTATTGGAGGTGAACTGCAGGTCAATCAGCGTCAATAGCCATAACAACTGTCTCAGAGAAAGCCAACGAATATCCTGCTTGTCGATCCCGCCATCGCGTGCACCCATGAACTGTCAAAATAAACTATTCGTTGCTTGAATCAGACCTAAAATAACTAAAATATCGAGTTACGTAAAATATAATTTTGAATCATAATGCAATTCAAGAAATATCGATCGAAGAAAAGTTTGACCGATTTTATTCGCTGTTGCCAGAGACTTGAATAAAAAACGGTTTGAAACCCAAAACACGCGAAGGCTACGAAAGAAAACTTGAATGCTGTTCATGAAGACAGATAGAGTTAGATAAAATACAGGTATGTGACTTAGAAGCCTTAGAACTTTAACAAAGAATGTAGAAAAGTAACTGCAAACAGTGCAATCAAGTCTTGCGCGGATTATAATGGATTGTTCTGGTTTTTGTGTTGGTACATAATTAAGTTTCAAAGCGTCGAGGTGTTACTAAATAAGGTGATCATCTGAAAAACCTAGTTGCACACATAGCGGGCTAGCGGAGAAGCGCGTAAGCTCTAGCGGGGTCAGTGACCGCGGACCGGTCGCCGCGTGATCGCCGTCTTCCACTGCGTTCGACACAACTGATAAGCTCGTTCAATACTGTTTGCTATTTTATTATACCTACGATCGTTTACGTTAATGACTGCACGGTTCAAATGCCTTCAGAACCGGCTCGGAAATCTCTTACAAACTAACACACGTAGTACGCACCTAGTTTGCTACGCTGCTTGATCTGCGGATGTAGTCATCTTATCGTTATTGACTAGACTCTAGACTGCGAGTTTACCTACTGAGACAGTTTCAGAGTGAAAATTCCAAGTGATTGCGTAATCTTTAGAAGCTGCCATGCGACATGGTAGTTGCTTGTTGACGTAGGATAAATAAATGGACAACAGATTTTATAAAATATGCGAATAATCGTTACTGAAAATATTTAGGGTGACTCTTGAGTAGCTTTCGATATGAAAGCTCTACAGAGTTTAAGATAAGAACCGTCAAAGGAGCTCTTAAGACGCTTGGCTGAATGTTGAAACAATAAACTATCCTAAAATAACATAAGTGAATATCGGCGTTTGTCAACCCTAACCAGCTTAATAAACCAGGAGTATTTTGAGAATAATCAAAATGTGTTGTCTATTTACGTTCCGTAAAGATTTTTCTTTTGTCACCGTAAATAATAAACCCTCCTCTGTAGTACTGAAAATACATAGTTGATAATATTTTAATAGATAATGTTTGTCGAACCGTAGCCGTGGGAGGTCGTTGCAGAGCATTTAACAAGTACATTAGAGCTTTTATGAGATAATAGTGTTACCGTTTTTACCGCGTTAAATAACCGCGTTAAAAGCAGCGTAGGCGATGCTTTTACAAGGACATAATGAACGTGTAAACAATGGAAAAGCGCATGTGGGAACGTGAGTGAGGTATCGTGTCGGCCGCGGATGGATGCGTAGGCGCCGCGCGCCGCGCTACAGTCAGGGGCTTGACACAGCTGTTAGCTGGCTACATACATCGCACACAATGAGACTGCATTACGCACCACATAACATAATGCTGGCTTGTAACATTGAACTGATCTCAAGATATATGAGCTGCAACGTTTATTGTGTGGCTGATGATTCATAAGGCTTATTGGCATACAAAGAGATTTCCCTACAAAAGATACTTCGGTGCTTGTTCAGAAGATTGATATGTCTCATTAAGTGTATCCTGAGGTCTCGTTTTCATTTGTTCTCTATGATAGCCCCAAAATATCGTTGCCTTTACTTGCTCGTTAGGGTTTCAGAATTAGCCATCCGTTTGAATCTAATTATTATATTGGGTATAGACAAAGACTTCGATTTTGATCAACCGTTACATTGGCTTTGTAGCCAGAGCTAATGTGGCGCACATAACAGTACGTAACTATGTGTACAAAACAATAATAATTCAAAGGATGTTTGAATATTTACCTTACCAATATATCTTGATCAAAGATACTTTTGAATGTGATTGAATTCTTTGATGTAGAGTATAGCGTAAGTAAGCAATTAACCAATGTATTTATTTAATAACTTTACCTGTTTACAAGAATTATTTACATGAGGCTAACTGATGAAAACATATGTTAAAATTAATATGGCGAACTTCAAAACTTTTCAAATATCTTTGTACCTTTTTTTTAGGAGGGTAATCATCAAATAACTTCTCCCGCTGTAGATGGAGCGAAGAGGCGTGTCAGACAGGCGTTACTGACTAAAACCCACCTGTAGTCTTTCAGTTGCCTTTCGCATTCCAGGGCCACGGTAACTCTTCCGAATAATCCCGCAGCCCTGGCAGATATCAATTCCTTTTTTTATATATAAATAAATACCAAAAAAAAATACTAGTACAAAATATTTTTAAAAGTATTTTTTGAAATCTTAGGAATGTTTATGATAACTAATTTAAGTTGTTATAGCAGCGACAGAAATACATCATTTGTGAATCAAATAACTGTCTAGCTATCACGGTTCATAAGATACAGCCGCGTGACAGACAGACGAACACCGGATTGAAAGTAATAAGGTTATTATGGTTTTTGGGTCTGGAACCATAAAAATCGCACGGAAAACCAAAACATCTTTTCTTTATTCTATTCAAACGGTTCCTAGCGTTCAATACAAAGGATATGTCAACGTTTGTCACTAGTTAATTATAAAATAAAATAATGTTAAAAGTACATACGTTCCTGCCTTCAGCTACCTACCGAAGCTTGTAAATTAATAGTTTGAACTAGTGTTAGTTTTCATTTTCTGTTTAAAGATAGGCTTTAAAAGATTCTGTTTTTCAATTTACCTTTCGTGTAACTTCCTTTCTCAATTGATTTAATATTAGTACATTGGTATTTTAATAAAAAGATGTATTACTAATGTTTTACATCTATATTTATACACTAGACGTATTAATGTATGTTTATATAACAGTACCAACGTTTAAAAAAATGGTGAAGGAGAATTATCTTTCACTTTGATTTTTTTTTCTCCTGGCTTAATTACATATTTGATAGGTATATTTATTAGTATTTTTTTTTTGTAATGTGTGAATGTATTCGTGTTAGTATTTCTTATAAGTATTATTTCTGATGTTGTACACTGACAGCCCTCAATCTTTCTCCTTTCTTTCAGTCCATCCAAAGGTTGTCTATAAGAGATCGCCCTGTGCGATAAGACCGCCCATTGTACACTTATTTTGAATAATGTTTGTCCTGTATTTTTTTTTAGAGAAAACTCATTGTTAAACAAAGCTCGCTTTTATACATGAATTGTCAAGTCACTGTGTTTTTATATAAAGTTTTGTGTACAATACACAAAACTTTATATAAAAACACAGTGAAAAAAAGTTGAAAAATATTTTCTCACGCTACTGCATTGTAATGCAGTAAGGTGCCACTAATATGTAGTGTTAGTTAAATTTATAAGGAGGGTGTAACTTAACCGCTACGTCCTGCCACCTGGTACTACAGTAATGCATGACTTAATGACCTATTAGCCAATTACATACCCGGGCAAGTTATAGAATAGCCCTACGGTAAAAATACTATAACATCCTTGGCAACCGGCATTTTTTCCCGACAGTCATTTAGCCACTTCAAAGCAATGTTAATATCGTAATTTTTTACGATTGAAATTCTCATTACTATTTTATATATTTTATTTTTTTTATGCACCTACCACGTTTTTCTCTTTACCACCCTAGGTAGACTGGTAGAGAATGCCTAAGGCATTAAGTCCGCCTTTGTACTTTTATGTTGCATGAAGTTTTAATAAATAATAAATAAATAAATTACTATTTTATTTTAAGAGTTTCAAATTGGACAATAATATTTTACTTTTTGCAATTTACGTGGAGTGGCAGAAAACATCACGCCACGCCAGTGCTCAAACATCATTAATCATACTGATTTTCTCATTTGTTTGATGAAATAAACAACCAAGTGAAACTATTATATGAATTTCGAGTGACAAATTAAGTGTTAATTATTATCTAGTAAAATTTTTGTCCATTAAATCACTAAGTCAAGAGTTTGGTGGGCGGAATATTGTGATTCGTTTATAAAGGTTCACCTTCTAAATTTCTCTCCTATATATATAAAAAAGCAAATTACAAAACGATTAACCAAAAATTGTTAAAAATCCACACACATCAATGTATGTTAATAAATCTAAATACGTTAAAAAATACCACGTTTTGTTCGTATAAGGAGTGGTCGATCAGCTTTACAGTGGGTACCTACGTTAAAGACAGATTGATTGTACTACGATCGCGTTGGCGGCATATATTTACATGCTATTAAGTAAAAAATCAATTTGGGTCAAGGTTTCGTTAGATGACGCAAGCCAGTCTTTTTTGATAAATAAAAATTGAATTTTGTCGATAAACATAATACCCTATAAGACCTAAAAATGTTCGTCAGTCTGATTATACGCTTGTAAAATGAAATCTCTGGAAGTACTGGTCCGTTTACGAAAATGTTTTCACTGATGGATACAAAAAGTTCACTATCGCTTGCCTAATTTTAGTCTTTTCGTATAGCCCACGATGGCGAGGCTACGGTATATATGGTATCTATGGATTTGTCCTATATTCTGGCGTTAGAAAACAAAGGAACTTATGGTACGTTCTATAACAGTTATTTGTGGCACGAATTAAAGTCAATAAAGGAATATGTGCTACTTTCTACAACAGTAAAGTTGTAGACAATATTGTGCCCATATGCAGAAAAATAGGTAAGCAACACCTTTTTTAGTTATAATCTCTGGCTAGCTTTTATGTAATATAGATCAACTAATTATCTAATATACACCCCTATTTTTTAATTAGTGTGGCTCTATACGTAACCGTTACTGATCATATTTATGTCATCATCATCATCATATCAGCCGAAAGACGTCCACTGCTGGACATAGGCCTCCCCCAAGCGTCGCCACAACGACCGGTCCTGTGCGTCACGCATCCATCGGATTCCCGCGACCCTGACCAGGTCGTCGGTTGCCTTGACCGCTACCGGAGTCAAGGATAGCCGGGCTGCCGGGCACTAGGGGCCATTTTTTTGTTGTGTCGTTCATAGGGGGGGTTTGCCATAATCGCCACGCTTGGCAGGCGGGTTGGCGATCGCAGTGTGGTGGTTGAAATCCACAGAGAATGCTGCTGCCCATTCTCTGGTATGTCCCTTAGTCGCCTCTTACGACACCCACGGGAGGAGATGGGATGGTGTGATTCTTTACGTCCGAACACCATACGGACGGGACTTTTGACTACATATTTATGTAGTCAAAAGTAAAAAAAAAACGAAACCCCAAAATAATTAGTAGTCATTATGTATTTTCTAGTAGCAATTCTACTAGAAAATACTACGCAGTGTTTTTCCATTTTAATTGTCATTCAATCATTCATAATCTGTACAATATTTCCATAAATTGAGCGACATTTTGGGATATAACCTTCCTGTTTTTAAATACTATTTATTGAGGCTTTACTTAAATAATAACAAGACTTTCTATGTACTTGAAATTATACTATGTATATGTATTAGAAATTAGTGGTGTATAAAAATCTCGTGTCACAGTTTCTTAACGGATTCCTCCGAAATAGCTTGACTAGTTTTTATGTATTTTTTGTGTATAAATATAAGGTTGTAGGCTATTTTTTACCCTCGTACCCCCATCCCTCAATTTTTCTTTGATATGTCACATGGCAGAGCAACCTTTGCCTGTTCAGCTAGTTTTTCAATAAGCTTATTGATTTGAACAGACTTATAGTTAGGGATGGATGTTTGTATGTCTTTACGCTCAAACAGCTAAACGGGTTAGAACGAGGCACACGGATAGACCACATCCTACTACTATCCCAAGATATATATATCCAGGAGGGATAATTTTCTACTTTCACACGGGCGAAGCCAATGTCAGAAACTAATCTAAAAAAAGATTTAAATTTTTTACTGCCGTTTTTATTCCTTGGATTCTCAAAATCAGCCTCGGATTATGTAACTATGTAGATTCTATGTTATATATACTATGTTATAACTACAAGGCAAAATAAAAGTTAAAAATAGTAAAACTAAGATACGGTTGTTTTTCTCTGAACCGCGAATAGCAGACAATGCCCGTTGATGCAACGGAAAAACTTCACCGACTTTTCTCTCTTAAATTTTCTAAAACAAGAATAAAAACTTAAACCATTTAAAAACTATCCGAGCACGGTTCTCTCTCATCCGTAATCTAGATCTGATCGGCGATCTGCATCCATTGAGGAAACGGCGGCGGCGTCCCAAGATACCTAATTACTTACCGATAATAATTGGATTCCCGGTACCCCTCAGATAGTTTAATTTATTGCTTGAAGATTGAAATCTATGTATATTAGAATAGATGTTTAATTCATGTAGATATTTCAACGAGAAACTCTCGAAAGGAGTTACTTTATAACTTCTCAAATGACTTTTGTACTGTCTTTTCATTATCTTTGAATTTCCAGAACAACGTTTCGTAGTTAGTAGGAGGAGGTAGTGACACTAATCCTCGGACAAATGAGGGCAGTGGGCTGTTAGAAATGGTGATCATTTACAAAATAATGTCAGTGGCGGCTTGCTCATAAGTAATGGAACTACTCGCACTGGGGTCATATGTAAAATGCCGGTACTTCATTCAATCAAATATGTCAATTTGTTTTGATGGCAAAACATGACTGGCCTGTTGGTCTAGTGGTTAGTTGCCCTGACTGCTATGCCGGAAGTTGTGCGTTCGATTTCCACCCAGGACAAATGTTTATGTGATGAGCATGATCATTTGTTCTGTGTCTGGGAGTAATTTATTTATAATATGTATATATTTAGAAATATATGTATGTTTATCAGTTATCTAGTAGTGTATCCATAACACAAGCTCTGCTTAGCTTGGGACTAAACGGCGTTGTGTGATAGTAGTGGAATATATTATTATTATTATTATTTATTTATGTCAATCTAAAATATGTAACGCTGACCCTGAGACTGGTGAATTCACACAATTACCATCAGTAGGCTATTTTGTTGCGCCTACCGTCCTTTACAATTCGATACCCTAGTTCACAATCACACAATTTTATTTTTTGTCAATGAAATTGTAACTTAATTATTTGTGTACCGTTCTCGTATGTAATTAGTATAATTACAACGTTTACTTTACGATTTTTAGGTAAGAAATATTCGAGCTCAGTCATATTTACGAATGAAGCGGGGTAATGTGTGCTACTTACATTTTTGATTCAAACAGGATCAATACCAATAAGTATTTATAATTGATACTAGTGGTTAGGGACTGCGATTCTACATGGGTTGTCACGACTCAGTTCGCAGTTCCTAACTAGTAGCCGGACTTGTATGAGAAGGTACAGAAGTGTACCTATTTATAAGATTTGGCACCTCGGTCGGTATAAGTAAATAAATCTTTTCGCTATGATAATGACGAACCTGTGATTCTTTAAAAACCTGAACTTTTGAGAGAATTAGAGAAGTAGGCTGAAAAATTTTGAACCTCAGTTATTTTACTTTGTCAAGTTACACAGAAAATCGTAGGTTATAAATTTAAAGATTGTAGCATGCTCTTGTGAGCGAAGCAAGCTCGCAAATGTTAACTTTGGAAAGGTTCTGCTTTCTGTTTACCATTCATATATCATCAACATCTATTGTTACCTAAATTAAAATAATAATTACCTTCTTTTTAATGACTATAATATAATTTTTATATGAGAACACGATACAACGATCGGTAAATGAGTGAAGGGTATGGACGAGCCACCATATCGGTGCAACTTCCGGACGGGAAGGATGTCGGTAAAGTGCTCAGGCCAGTGCCATTTGATGGGGTCGAAACGTACTAAGATTAGCAATTGCGTACCGAAAGACGCAACGCCTGAAGGCCTACCATAAGGTAGACCGCTAACCTGGTGAGGGTCGTGGAAGTCCAATGGATGGAAAGAAAGGAATGGAAGAGACACGGTCGTCGCCGTCGTGGCGAAACTTGAGGGCGACCTATGTCCAGCAATGGGTGTCTTACGACTGAAATGATGATGATAATAATCAGTAGGAACATGCCTCAGATAGGTCATTGGATAAGCAGGAAATACGGGTCGGCAGACTACAAAAATATGCTTGTCTCAAGAAAAATACGGCAGATCGCAATGTGTGGCAAACTTCACTCCTCTTCTCTCTTATTCAAATTGTACACGAAAGCCGATTATGGCGGTAAGTCCCCTCTTTGAGGCGTGGCTGGAAAGACCTCACGGCGTCCTTACCTTCCGCATGATGCAGGTCCTCACCGGACATGGCAAGTTCGGGAGGTTCCTGCATCGGATTGAAGCGGAAGAGACGCCCGGGTGTCGCCACAGTGCGCAACGCCCGGAGGACACGGTGGAGCAAACCGTCGAGGTGTGCCCTGCCTGGGCGGAGCATCGCCGTGCCCTCGTGGGGGCGATCGGTGGCGGAGACCTCTCGCGCCGGGCCCTGGTCGAGGCCATGGTCCGGAGCGAGGAGGAATGGCAGGCGGTCGCCTCCTTCTGCGAAGCAGTAATGCTTGCAGAGGAGGAGGCCGACCGCATCAGGCAACGGCGCCCTCGCCGCCGTCGCTGGGATTCCGATCCCGATTTCCGGCCACCGTAGACGCGGGCTCGCGGACGGCGAGCCATGGGTAGCTCGCTGTCCGATCGTCCAGTAATGGACCGAGTCCAAGACGTCGACGGCGCGCACTGTTCCCGCGCGCCTCAAGGAGTTGTCAGCAGCAGGAGGGGCCCAGCTGGGTCAAAGCCTACTGGGGACAGGGTTGTCCGAAAGGGAGCTCGTACCCCGGTATGAAGGCTAGAAGGAACGGGGTGGGGTTTTTAGTTATTAAGAGTCTGACACTATCTCCTGCTCCACCCAAGAGCGGGTTTTGTCATACGATGATTTTCCCCATCGCAAAAAAAAAACACGAAAGCCGAATACTGAGTATTTTACAGTTTATAGTTCAATGTAAACTGAAAATATTATAACAAATAACAAAAAAAAACCAGTCTCGAAATCTGCCGCCCCTAAAATATGCAGCTGGCAAATCTGCCACTGCTCAGTGAGTTACGTAAAGATCATGGAAGTGACCTTAAGTAATTAATAACTAGGTAAACAACTGTATAATGTGACAACTACTATGTGGGGAACATAACAATGTTTATCTTGGACCCTTGACAGTAAGTCGATTAACACTTCTGAGTCAATAACGATACGTTTTCAGTAGGACATACCACAGATCATAGGAATCAATTCTCCTGTTCTGTCTGTGGGACATACTATCACATAATATAGGCTTATGGTTTTTCGAAACTGTACCTATTGATTTTTCGAAACAACTTAAATAAACTGAAGAGATTAAAATAATAAGGCCTAGTCTCAATATTTTTAGGCATAGAGATATTAGTAAAAGGAAGTCATGTTATACAATTTCAACGAAAAGTGTCAGAAATACAGATCAAAATGGAACGAAAACCTTATCGGTGCTAATATTGTTGTCAGGCAAAATTCTAAGAATTTTTCATCTGTAAGATATTTTAATATAGAAAAATATCACGAGCGAATGGCCGGCTGCAGGTGGTCTGTACTTTATCAGATGCCTTAACTTAATATCAGCATTCTTTTTCACACTTTCTAAAGTAAGATAATAATTAAATGTGTATTTTATGGCAGCCAGTATAAGCAGGTTAGATTTCGAAATAGCATTATATGATTATTTACATGAAGGGCCACGTTGCTATTAATATTCTAAAGTGTGTAAGGTAGGGCGAAGGGCGAGGGTTACGCAAGCTCTTGAATAAATTAGTAATAGTTAGGCGAACGTTTGAAAAAACTTGGGTAATATGTGCGGCGAGGTGTTGCTAAATATACATGAGCGGAGAACACTGAGGCCGCCATCGAAACGTGGTTCGATTTCAATTACGCATCTACCTTAGATAAGTGAAAACACTTATAAAACCATATGTTTATCTCAAGGAGTTTATTAAGTTTAAAGGAATTGCTTTCATGCTTTTCCGTAATATCGCTCTTCCGGTTTACTGCCCAATGTAGCTTGAAGCTCATGTTCTGGAATGTAAAATACGTAAGCTTACGGTTACCTACATGATTTGGTGCTCTGCTTTAAAAGAGTTTTAGATATAGGTACCCGGTTCTGTATTCAAAATGATAACTCACAAAAATGTTATACATGTCAGCACATACACATGTCATGTTGTCATGTCATGTAAGCTCAGCATGAAACCAGCAAGCTGATTTAATAATATAATAATATTCCACAACTATCACACAACGAAGTCTAGTCCCAAGCTAAGCAGAACTTGTGTTATGGGTACTAGACAACTAATAAACATACTTATATATTTCTAAATACATACATTTTATAGATAAATGACACCCAGACACAGAACAAATGATCATGCTCATCATATTAACATTTGTCCTGGGTGGGAATCGAACCCAGCAGTTAGGGCCATTAACCACTAAGCCAACAGGCCAGGCCATTTGGTAATAAGCTAGAGGCGTAAAATATTACAAGTTATTTACGTTCTAAGTCTGTGTATTTAAAGTATCCTTACATAGAAAAGAGCTGTATTGTAGTAACTTAGTAACAAAGTAAAAAATGTCGTAACAATAGACATAAAGTCGTATAATCACGAGACAATAGGCAGGCAGCGACAACCCTCGCTACAATTAGCAGTGCCGCGGTTACCTCACCTTTGTTCTGTCGAAGTTAAAATATTAAAAAAGTCACTTAGCAGTAACAGACGCGCCCTCTTCGCGCCGCACCCTCTGTGTGCCCATTTACCTCCCCCCGGGAAATGACACACACAAACACCTACGTACCTATAACAAACACGATATTATCAACAATTAAACATAATATTTGTAAGTGTTCTTCATATATTCATAGCTTGCACGTTGTGAAATGCAAATGTTTTTTTAGTCTCTCGTGAAAATATTTAATGAAAATGTCATCCATAAAAGCATCCATATGGTTCCTGAAAGAGCTGTCATAGGTTAACTTTTTAATTTAAAACTACTTACACTAAAATTGTTATAGTTAGATATTTATTATATATACGCATTTTTATGATTTAATTTATGTATTGAATCTATTTACTTACATGTCTGACGACCGTTGAATCTATTTACATGTCATAATTATTTACTGTTATCGATGTATATGTACGTATTCTATGTTTTAATTTTAGCAATAAAGTCTATTTTAACTTATCTAACTTATTTATACACACTATAACTCCATCTCTCGTCCAACTCTCTCGTCCGTCGCAGGTCTACTGGAAGTAAAAAATCGTTTAAAGTAAACAGCACGTTCTTTTATCTGTAGGTATTTGTTGTTTTCGATTAATTCATGAATCCCCAAGCGACACCCGGTGGCCGCGCATCTATTGTCTTACTATTGTGTCTCTAATTGACGGTATCTGAAGGGTTAAGTTTATGTGTGTAAATTGTTGTTCATTATGCAATCCTATTAGTCGATAACAATTTTACTTTATTATTTTTATCACTACACGATTAATTTATTTCGAGAGATAACCATTAGACAGGGTTTTTCGCTAATATGAAGACTTTTTATGTCTATTAATAAATACACTATGTTAAATAAAGTTTATCTTGCTTTTGTGCCTTCTCAGACCACGACTGAAAATTAATACGTTGGCAGTATGTGATACGGAAACGGACATAGGCTACTGTTTATCCCAGACACAAGCGAGGTCGCGGGCAAACGCTAGTGCTAAATAATATATCAACGCCATGCGCCAGCCCGCTTCCGTTCGAGGCAGACTAAAAACAAGCGCCAACGACACTCCACAGTTAATGCAGATGAGATCTACTTACGTGCACTCTACACTGCACTGATTCCACACTTTCAGAGTATTTCAGACCAAAGCAAATTATTTATTCATTCTTGCAGTGTACCCTTTCTAATAAAGCAAGAGTAATCCACTCGGGATGTCGGGCGAGCGTAACAAACGCGGCAGTGCAGCGCCAAGTTCTGCGAGAATATCATTATCAGCATAAACAATCATTATCCGCCTCCCACGGAACTCGCTGCATGTTTTTTAAGTGTGGCTCGGGAAGCGCGCTGGCGATGACGCCGCATCACCGCCACCGCCGGCGGAAACTGCGTAATGAAGATGAATGTCACAGTAAATGAATGTTAAGAAATATGACTTGAAATAATAACATAGATTTGACGTTTGATGATACATACGCGTATTTTTATAAAAGAAAGGTAACGTGAAAATGTAAGCCTTTAGATTCATTAAAATAAAGACCCGGCAACCACAACGGATGGCGTATTTTTTTTACTTTCATAAAGCATTCTTCACAGCAAAAGTTTCAGCGTTTTAATTCCCGTGGCGCAGATCACATTTGTTATGTAAACTAAGTCACTAGTTACAATCATGCATAATTCTATAGTGTATGTACGGGGACACAGCAGGGAGGACGCTTTTAGTTAAAAACTGTTTGCTGGAGTAAGATTGTCGCGGGCGGGAAATAAGGAAGATCTCGTTTTGCTACAGGGAATCAATTATTTAAGGATACACCCTCTGACTACGCTCTCTGTACACAGAGCAAAAGAAACTCCGTAAATACGTATGTAAGTGTACTTTTTGAGACTTCCCGCTACAGTGAACATTATATGAAAGATAGCATGATTCAATGTACTTAGGTACATGTAAAAATAATATTGATGTGTACGATTTTTTTATTTTTTTATTTATGTATCTATTTTTATTACCTATATATTTATATTCTTACAGATATTTAACCAATTACTTATAATATAGGTAGAAACTTATGGTAAAAGTATGTATGTACAAACGTGTATAAAATAAATGGCCAGTTCAGGAAGAGTTGCTTTATTAAACGTTAGGATTCCGTTCAGTCGAATAATGTATGAAAAGTTATTTACGGTGGGTAACGTTACAAACAATCACATTACGTCGGCGTCGGATCGATGCTATTTATTCCAGCTTCGCAAATTGAAATGAAAACTGCCTCAGAAACGTCAGAGGATTAACTTCCAAGCTCATTTCAAAGCTTAGCCCCTAATCAGTGAAGTTAATTAATGTCTACGTCGATTCAGTCTTAGGGCTGCGCCTGATAACCTGAATACCCTTGTATCCGTAGCCACAGCGAGATTCAGCCATCAAATATTCACGTGTGGAGGTATGGTTGCCGTTTTACTGCCTCCCCTCCCCGCCGCCACCCCCCCTCCACAACCCGGCCTCCTGAAACCCCTCGCAGGCCCGCTCGCGCCCTCAAACGACCCTGTCTGAAACAACTGAATGTGCTAAAATCAATAACTGTTGTTTGACGACAAAACTTTTACTCTAGACGTTGAGCTATTAACAACTAAATGGGTGCTCGCCGAAATAGTGTTATTATAGTACAAAATACTCGTCGGCAGTCACCACTTCCCAGAAATAAACAAGTCTCCACTCCACCTGGTACGAAACGAGTTTCTATAAAAAATATCGAGTCGATCAATTTAAAAAGCTCACTATTATTATTTCAATAGATAGAGTTTATAAATGATCTAGCAAGGTACATTAAATACAATAGGTAGAATTAAACCTCTCTTCAGCTATTATGGAATAAATGTTACATAAATACCGTTTCATGCTCCCGTCGTCGTCCCTTTAAAGTTCGCTAAATACTGCAATGACGAGTTAAGGCCCCTCGTCGAAGCTCAATAAGAACCGCGACTGAGCCCGTCACAAATTATTATACCCATTCCCTAAATAAAGTTCAAGAAAATGTTTTCATTTATAAGTACTGCAAAACGGACATCAACACGGTATATTTATTTTGCTCAAATGATAATTCTGAAATCTACATCTTTTTTATATAAGTATTTACTTCCATAGATTGCTGATTATTACTTTTCTATACCTAAAAAAAAAAACATTGGCGAAAGTTATTTTCTTTAGCACACCGAAGGAAGATGTCTCCAAGTTACTACTATAATACCTTGTCTAATAACATCACATTTTAAAATTAATTTTACTCGGATTATCGGGTAATCCGTAAAATATTTAAACTTTCGAAATGAAAGTCGTAATTACCTGTACAAAAAAAACATGTTCATGTAGCAGCATTATTCATATTATTTTACCTATCAAAAATTCTTTCGCTTCTATCGTCATTTGTATTCTTATGGTGCGGAGTTTCAATTTTTCCTGACTCGAGAGTCGACCCGCCACTCCACAAAAGAGGCCCAAGAAGTTGGTTAGGTTAGTTGCCTCAGCCCATAGAGTCCTCGAACCGCTACAGACCGAGCCGGCAAAATGCGCCGAAGCTATAGCGGCTGGACCCTTATATGTTGCCGCGAGACAATCTCTATAGCGCGATTCAGGATTCCCCACTAAAAGTAAAGCGCCATCTAGTTTTCCTGTTTGAAACTAATGTTGTAGTTTGCCAGTTTTTTTTGTAAGGACAATAAATTAAAAGCTTTGAGTTTTTTATTATATGTTTTTATGTGTCCACGGCGTTACATTTGTGGAGTTTTAACACCCTTTCTCAGGTAAACAAACTGTACCCGAAGCCACCGTGGGAAATAGTCTATGAAATTAACTTTGACGGCGTAAAGAAGCGTAAGAATTCTAAACTAAAAAATGTGTGCAGTTTTTAATTTTACGTACGTATTCCTAACTCCCTACATCGTTGTGTTGTGTTTACAGACTTGCTATAAAACTCACATATTTACTTAAACGTTTGTTTCATTCTCGTTAGCTCGTTACCTTGAACGCGTTATAAACTTTTGAAAAGGGCTTTTAGGTGTACAGATGAGCTGAGCGCTTGAGCAGGTACTTCCTTTTCTGCGTTGGTTAATAAAATAAATAGTTATAAAAACAACAACAACGTTACTTTTATTAAACATTAATGGTTATTAACCCCTGCTGTAAGCTTCAACACACCTATTATGTAAATTAAATCAATTTGGCAAATTGCGTGTGTGAAATTACCTACTCGGACATAACGAAAAAAGAAGAAATAATTGTTTTGCAATTACTTTTATTGTAATATTTACCTACTGCAATTTTTTTTATGTTTATTTTTGCCAGTGGTTTAAAAAACCGTAGTGGTTGATGACTGCTTTCTCTTTTTATAAGACATAATGTCCGGTGTTCGGTGTGTCGCCGTGATATCAACCACGTGGTTTCCTCTGTCTGCACAGGATGGGCTTGTGGTTACAACCGATAGCCACCCCGCTATAAGACAACTTCATTGAAACCTAACCGGTTCACCATTTCCTCTGTGAGGCAACATCCTCAGTAACTGGACGCAACTTACTTATATTGTATGGTGTAAATGCGTAGATACTTACACTTCTATAAATTTATGACTTTTTAAGTGTGTACACATACACTTAGATCAAACGAAATTTGAAATACAGGGCGGTCAATATAGCCATAGGACATAATTATCTAAGGCATCAACAGCCAAACCTCTAATACCTACCTAACTATAGATATGTAAACACTAAAACTGCATATTATAATTATTTTAACGAATGTCAATAAAATAATAAATCGACCAATAAGTCGTATCCCACGTAGTCGAACGATGTTTTTATCGAATAGTTATTTATTTGAACACTAAATATTGAATGTTTATTTGATTGAGCCTTCAACGCAATGCATATTCATTATATCAAAATGTTAGGCACGCCACTATTCGCGGCGGCAATAAGTCCCCCCTTTGAGGAAAGTGAGTGTGGACCGTTTGAAAGACACGATGGCGAATATGGTGGGAGTGTGCTCCGCTTGGGCGAAACACCGCCTTGTCCTCGTTGTTGCGATCAGCTTTGACAACTTTTTGCACCGGGCCTTAATTCAGTCCATGGTCCGGAGCAAGAGGGAATGGGATGCGGTAGCTTCCACGTCTCAACTGTCGCGATAAGAGCGGCCCCGCCCCGCATGTCAAGTCAAGAGTTGCAGGGTGATCCGCGGCTATCGTAGGCGCGTGCTCGCGAACGCCAAGCAATGGTTAGCTTGCTATCCGGTCTTCCGGTAACCTTCTGTTCCGTAGGAACCACGCGCGCGCGCTTCGTGTATCTGAAAAGGAAACCCAGGAGGAACACGGTCCTAGAACAAAATGGGCCACCAAAACGGACACAGGTGTAGCTTTAGTCAGTAAAAGTCTGACACGGTTTCGCGCTCCGCCCCAAAGCGCGAAAAGTTATTGGATGATTTTTACTCTCAAAAAAATAAAACAAAATATCAACCTGCTATTACGTGTTGCTAAAATTAATGAGTACAAGATAAAAGGAAAGAAATAAAAGGTTTAATTAAATGGTAGTGTGTATTTTATATAATGATCATAAAATTTTTTATGGAAAGTTAGCCGCGTCGTAGCGCCTCCGCAGCGTTGACTTAGCAGTCGTGTAGCTAAGTCGTAGTATCTCCATAGCATTGACGTTTCGGCGATGTAGCTGAGTCGTAGTGCCTCAGTAACGTTGACGTAGCAGTCGTGTAGCTAAGTCGTAGTATCTCCATAGCATTGACGTTTCGGCGATGTAGCTGAGTCGTAGTGCCTCAGTAACGTTGACGTAGCAGTCGTGTAGCTAAGTCGTAGTATCTCCATAGCATTGACGTTTCGGCGATGTAGCTTAGTCGTAGTGCCTCAGTAACGTTGACGTAGCGGCCGTGTAGCTAAGTCGTAGTATCTCCATAGCATTGACGTTTCGGCGATGTAGCTGAGTCGTAGTGCCTCAGTAACGTTGACGTAGCAGTCGTGTAGCTAAGTCGTTGCATCACCGTAGCGTAGACGTAGCGACGATTTAGCTGAATTATAGCGTTTTCTTAGCTTCTCCGGTTGCTCTTTCGTAGCGTTGTTGTCATACTTAATAAATCGTAAGTATCTTGATAGTAATAATGTACATACTACTCTGTCAAGAAAGTACCGGGAAAAGATCAATAATACACAAAATGTCTGTTATTCATCCAAATTTATTTTATCACCTTCAAAGTATGTTCCTTTAGAAACGATACACTTGCGCCAACGAATAATCCATTCATCAAAACATTTTTTAAACGCTGCTTCCTGAATTGAGTTCAGTTCTCGCCGGGAATTCTCCTTTATGTCTTCTATCGATTGAAAACGGGTGCCACGAAGTGGTAATTTGAGTTTAGGAAAAAGAAAAAAGTCAGCAGGAGCCATATCTGGTGAATGTGGTGGTTGCTGGATGGTATTTGTTGAGTGTTTGGTCAAAAATTCGTTCACAATGATAGCCTTGTGCGAAGGCGCATTGTCGTGGTGCAAAATCCAAGAATTTTCTTTCCACAAATCTGGCCTTTTTCGTCGAATTTGCTCTCTTAAACGCCGCATAACGCTCAAATAATATTCTTTATTTACCGTTAGACCTTCCGGTAAGAATTCAGAGTGCACAGCACCGCGATAGTCAAAGAAAACGGTCAACATGACTTTGACTTTTGATCGACTTTGGCGTGGTTTTTTCGGTTTCGGATCAGTTGGAAGGCGCCACTCCGAAGCTTGTTGACTAGTTTGCATGTCAAACTCGTAAACCCACGTCTCGTCACCAGTAACAATGCGTTTCATGAATGTTGGGTCCGAACTGTCTCGTTCTAGCATGTCCTCAGCGACTTTCATGCGATTGAGTTTTTGGAGAAAATTCAGATCTTTTGGGACTAGCCGAGCAGCAACATGTTTCATACCCAAATGATTAGTTAAAAAAAACTTTTTACAAAAAAAATATAACCGACTTCAATGATAAAAACACTGAAAAGTATCAAATAACTTTAATTTTGGAAGTCGGTGTTTCTATAATAGTTTAGTCTCTTCGTTATTTAACACCGACTTCCAAAATTAAAGTTATTTGATACTTTTCAGTGTTTTTATCATTGAAGTCGGTTATATTTTTTTTGTAAAAAGTTTTTTTTATTTTACACTTTTTAGTTATGGTACCACCACTAAAAAGTACCCCTCAGTCAAACTTAAATACCTTATAGTCAGAGCGCATCTCATAACGGTTCTAATAATCCCAAACACGGTTAGATTACATTAATTTACCTTTCGGCTTCATCATCAGATCAGTTCGATATATCCTCTCCCCCTCTTCTTTCAAACAGTCATTAGACTAGATGCTGGAGAGGGAAAGGATATATCGAACTGATCTGATGATGAAGCCGAAAGGTAAATCTTTCAATCAGTCATTAGACTAGATGCTGATAATCCCCGCTGTAGCATCAGGCCAGATTTATGTCAACATTGCAATGAACTTAAAATTTAGTCCTGTTTAAAATGAGCCCAAACACGACTACGGTGCTGATTTTAAAGGTTTGTACTTTTCCTGATGCTCCTGGCTTCAGCATCAGGTCTCTATGTACTTCGGTGTTCTTTATTAGCAGTACGTTTATCCACACATCGAGCCGTTTTCAATGAGCCTAAACTCGATATATCTGCTGTTTGTTGTCGAGGACTTAGGTACTCTGCATACTATCCTGACTGCAGCATCAGGTCATGACTTGATGATCATGAGACCAAATGTGGCAAATGCCCTATCAAACATCAAAACAATTTACTAAAACAGTCCTTGCCTGTTCGAGTAACTTCTTACTGTTAAGGAGTTGTACCTTCCATCATCAGCCCAGCTACCTGAGATGGTGACGACCATACGCAAATACACAAGATACTTCATAAAATATGCGAAAATCAATAAGTGAGCCTATAAAATTTGAAGGTTGCCCTCGATTTCTCCAAGATCCCATCATCAGATCCTAATTTGGTGATAATGGGACCACCTCAGAACTATCTACTTTCGAACAAAAAAAGAATTTTGAAAATCCGTCCACATTTGGGGGAGTATTCGCCGAACAAACATACAAAAAAAAAAAAAAAAAAAAAAAAACATACAAACAGCCGAACGTAGTACCTCCTCCTTTTTGGGAAGTCGGTAAAAATGGTACGGATCGACTCGTGAGATACAGAAAGTTCGGCGGCTATCTCTCTCAGAGTTGAATGGGGATTTTCAGTCACTATTTCCTTCACTTTTGCGATGTTAACTTCAGTTGCAGACGTTGACGGCCTACCAGAGCGAGGCAAATCTTCCATCACATCTCGACCGCTTTTGAACGCTTTGAACCACTCATAAGCACGAGTTTTTGATAAAGTCGATTCACCGTAAGCCTTCTGTAACATTTTCAGTGACTCCGAACACGAAATTCCATTGGCGATGCAAAATTTAAGACAAACTCAATATTTTTGTCCATTATGAAATTCGCAATACACACTATATATGATATTACTAAAACCAGCACTGTATTTAATACAAATAACAGATGCAACTCAAACTCCGCGCCAAAATGGAAAACAGTTGTGCCAATCTAACAACTACAAAAAAACAAAAATTTGAATTTGGAACCATAAACAAATCATCCATTCCCGATACTTTTTTGACTGAATGTACATATTGTGAGTGTATTAAAACATCAATACACTAACTACTTTTTTATATTGAATACCTGCACAAACATAAATCTATGGCTGAGTGGACTATCTAGAAATTCGATTAATTATAGTGGTTGATCAATTGATATCCAAATGACACAGTACACCCCTCTATTATGGTTTCCGTTTTCAATGAATACATTGAACATTCGAATAAATCATTTCAATCCCTCCTGTGTAAAATCTTTTCCTCCTTCACGTTTTAAGTGGTCCATGTCCATCGCTCTGCCAATACTTACGATCTGTTATCTATCGTGACGGAAATTTGTTCTTTTATCGCGTTCCCGGAAAAAATCGCATTAGCCACCCTCTATCTGTTGTAACATGGAAATTAAAATCCTGATTCGTCGGAATAAAACGTGTTGTAATAAAAGTAACGAAACGGACAATCTGATATACATTGAGTACCTATGTAGGTGCCTATATGGTTGGTAATTATGGAGTTTGTGTGTTTGCAGCCAAAGATTCGATAATGCCGAGCAATTTCCGCTGAAACACAATCAAACCGAGCTGTAATTGACTTTAGTTTGCGTCGAGAATCAACTGTTTCAATTTTGGCGTTATGAGCAAGTGTGTAGTGAATTAACTCGATTTGGTATTCAAATTGTGGTAAATAAAAGTTGAGGTAAATATCCTTTTTTATTCTCGTTATATTAGTTGGCGATCTTCCTAAGAGAAGAGGAAGTTAATTGCAACAAACGAAACTAAAATGTTAATTTCTTTTTATAAGTCACATTAAGAAAAGTAAACTTTCCGCTTTCCAACTAACAAAAAGAACGAATCCAGTAACTGCCAATCTCAGTTGACTTCCTAACTTAGTTAACCACTTAAATCTTGCATAAATATTAGATACCAATCTCACTAAAGTCAAACTAATGAACTAAGCACATAATACATGTGTTTGCATCGATTAATCTAATCTCCCGAAATAGCTACCCCACCCATTCCCAATCTGTAAACCGAACAAATTAATTAGACTACATGTGACCTACAAACAAGAACATCGTTTTAAAAGGGGTGTTTGCGAGTCCACGAGATCAGTGGAGTCGTGCTCCGGCGGGCCCTGGGAGCCGGGCGCGCCGGCGTCTGGCCACCAAGCAAATATTCCCGGCGCATTCCCCGCTTCCTTCCTCCCCACTTTGCACTGATAAAACTGAAATTTAGTTCACATTTCGAAATGAAACTCACCAGATTATTTCACATGTTGAAATTTGATATTGGATTATGTGCCTATATATGTGCCAGTGGTCGTGTTATGCGGGGGAGGATTTGATGCGAGTGTTTCAGAACTCAGGTTTCTATCAATTCTGCAATGTTTTTGACAACACAAGTTGTTTAAATATGGTCTTCGATAGATTTATTTTTCTATAAAGAAAGAGTGGGTATGTGTATACTATGACATTAACTTTATAATTTTGCATAATTCTAAAAAAGATATTCAATCTTATTAGATAAGAACTACGTAGTTATTCTCCTGGCAACCTTTCTAACTTAACAATGCCTGACTTGGTTTTCACATTCAAGGTACAGTTTTAAACAGTGCCGCCATAATACCGCTCTTTTTGAGAATCTATTATGTCCCATCTCCTGCTTGGTACGAAGCCATATCTCAAACATTAATTGTCACCCGCAGCTAGAATTGTAAAACATATTAAAACCCCACATTTCACTGCAGATAAAAAGTGCTTACCTTCAACTATAGTCATGGGGGATCTTACCTGTAAGTGGCCAATTAACCACAGCACTTTAAAGAAATGAAGATTTCAATACGTTTGCCCAAGTCACGACTTTATGACGGTAATTTAAATAGATGTCGGGCATTCTGTAATGCTTTAATATCCATCCGTCATGCTCCAGCGGAACGGGTTCTTGCTTTACTTTGACATTTAGAAAAAATATTGCAAACGCAACGAAAATAATGATAATCTCTTCAAGAATATTCGGGACTAACCGCTTTATGGATTGATATAACTGTCAAATGAGAAATACGCTACGTTTCATAATCACATTACTAAAATATCCGGACAAAAGTACAAGAATTTTCACGAGATCCGTAAGTATAGCTCGGTGGTGTAACGTCATTTTACTCTCGGAAAGCGAAAACGTAACCGTAAATTACATTTATTTAGAGCAGTATCTGACTTGATTTATTCCCTTTTTATGGTACTTAGCACATTCACGGCGGAAGAAAATGTATACCTGCTGAAAATGAAAAGAAAAATGTATTAGAAATTTATTTTTCAGTCATTGTGGTAGCCGTATAAATCACAGCTAATAATAATGTAGCTTCAGACATGGGCATTGTTGTTATATTTTTATTTCAGGCTGCTTGAACGCCTTCGCGGTCGGCTCTTGAGCCACGGTACGGCAACGCATTTATGTATATTAGGCTAAATGGAATACTATCAAGAAGCTTTACAATTTTAAAAATAAAATTCAATACAGAAATGGCTGCCAATAACATAGATATCAGAATACAGCGCCACAAACGCTCTACAGCTATTCAGCAGCAGTCGTTATTGTGTCGTGTCGTTTTAGGATAAACTGTTCATGTATTCAAATAATACTGGCATGTCGCGAGCTGTTGTAGCTAACGAGTAGATACGGCAACATGGCCGCGGGAGCCCGTGTCGAACAACCCTCGATGATTAAAACCAGCCCAGTTGATTACGTTGCATGTTTGTACCCTTTCACCGCGTATGAATACCGACCGATAGCTTTATTTAGGTTAAACATGTTTCGCATACTTTTTCTAAATTGCTTCGGTTAGTGGTTTTAGTTTTTCCTCTTATCTATTAGAAAACCGAAATTAGTTTGGGACGACGGCCCATTATTCGTATAACACGATACTATATCGCTATAAGCTTTGTTTTTCTCTAAATTAGGTACACTTACCTAATTCGCCCTTAATTGCTTTAGTTGAACATACAAGTTAGTTTACCTAAACCAATTTCCTTCAAAGAGTCCTGCCCTCGATAACATAGTTTAAACATAAACAACATAGTTTAAACATAGTTTAAATAAATTCACATAAAAAGATTTAGGTCAAGAAAAAAAGAAAACATGTTACCTAAAATAAACATAGCGATTACCGTAGCGATCAGTCAATTGACGTGTTGATAATAAAGGCTTACAATTACCAGACCGCGGATTACGTCGACAAACTAGATCATAGCCATAAGCCGCGTTGTTGTGCGGTGATTACCATGAACGTCGGGAGTAATCAATTGATTCGCAAATTGTGGTGCGCGCAGTATCAAAAGATTCATAAGCCGATACAGGAAACGGCGCGATTAAGCTGAACGGAGCGGAAATTACGCGCCGCCGGCAGCCGTCTCCGAATCTAACAATGCACGATATTGATCACATCACTACCTACCTACGTATTGTGCGAGCATGTATTAACTCGATGTTGATTGCTGACGGAATGCCGAATGTGCTCCTAACGCAGCTATTTGCTCACAAAATACGCCGCGCATTATATCTGATAATCCAAATCAGTTTTTAGCCTTCTGTTTGCGGTACTCAAATCTGTGGCCTTTAATGTCCCTCAATCAGGACTTAACTACTTTGTCGCAAGTAAACCCCAATTAAGCTCACGTTGAAAAATGAGAGAACATATCGTGAAAAAGGATTAACCGAAATTCGTGCCCGAAAAGTGTGAAATGAATATAATTTAATTATTTTGGGTCAGATATATTAAGCCGGTAGCTCGGCAGTAAAGAAAATTAATATTTTGCAGCTGAACGCCTCCCTGCTCAAATATTTTATACCGCACTCGTTCTGTCCACCACAGGCTGTCCTAGAGTCACTACAGCATTTTAATTTTGCTGCTATTTCATCTCTTGGTTAAATTAAATGGTCCAACCAGTAAATTGAACTACTGAACACAAATTATCTTGTAATTTGAAGTTGCTTGCGTGCTGAACTGCTGTCCAAATTGTGGCTCAACAGATCAGCTTGTAATAGTTTTGAGCTAAAATAATAGGAGCATTATAGTAATAGTGATATGAAAGCGGCATCAATCACATCTGCGGCGGGTGTCGAATGCGACGGCGAGCGTGCCGAATGATTTGATGTGTGACGCTTCCTTAGATCGCTCAGCACCATTGAGACGTTTTTGATTGCATTCCCAACATTCCTCGGCTCTTAGACCCTTTGGACTGTGAGCGATCACAGTTTAAATCGGAATTTAGATTGCATGTTAAAGAGGCCGGCGGTTTTTTGAGAAAAAGAGGAGTCGTCGATTGAGATTCCGAAGTGGAGCGGAGTGGGCGGCAGCTCGCTGTACTATACTTCCTGAACGGCTAGTTTACGTGTTAATGAGCTTTGAGGTAATTCACTGAAAACGTTTTCGTTCTTATTAGTGTCCTTCATTTTGCCGTAATATCCTTGAAACAGTGACGGATTATAATATTTCGACATTCCACCTTTTTAGTTTTGGTTTATACAGGGTTATAAATTGTAAAATACTAGCAACCTCTTAGGTGCTAGTTATGAATATCATAAACAACAACTTTTGTTCTGTGACTTTTAAAAATGTATAATTTTTTGGTTTATCAGATTTTAGACATCAGAATAAAAATATTTAAATTTAACGTTCCAAATATTATGAAGTATATGCGAAAAAAGCGATAGTACAAAGCGGAGAGTAGCTGAACATGAACTTGACCTATTTACGGGAGACCCTCACTAGTCGGTCAGTCGCCGATGCGCCTGCGTCGCGTCATAGGTGTTCTTGTAGCAATATTCGGCAGTGTGGACGTAATTATCTTGACATGATGGTGTATCAATATTCTAATATCGAATACACGGAAATGGTGCAAATGCAGGCTAGGTGTAATTACAACGTTTCGGAAGCCTACTTACTATTAGTGCGCGGGAGCCGTAAGTAGATACCTACAGCAAAATACAGAGTTCAAATGTTTTAGGTAGAAGTAACAACGAAATCTTGAAGGTTTGTTTTTGGTAAATGTGTTATGTTTTGTAAAAAGTCATAGAACAAAAGTTGTTGTTTATGATATTAGCAATACAGTCCTGCAAGGGTGTTAGTGTTTTACAAATAACCCTGTATAACACTAGTATTCAATCTAGAGAGGATTATTCCGAACAATATCGTAAAGAGTGGACGTTCAAAGGGTTGTGGATATTATCAGAACTCTGGATGGTAATATGGCGTCAATCAGAAAGGCAGGCATCATCATCATCATTATTTCAGCCGATAGACGTCCACTGATGGACATAGTTCTCCACCAAGTGTCACCACAATGAACGATTCACATTTAAAAAAAAACCATCCGGAAGGCAGGCATGGAACTTTAAATCATATGCAGCTGTGGCGATTCTATACTGTAGGTATTCAATGCAAAACCTTCACAGCAGAGCTTGCCTTTGTGCAATGATCTTATTGGCATAAAGAAAAGCTAAACTGACAGAAGATACGAGTATCTATATGATCAAGAATCTATGTACCATTACTGCATACAAAGTTTAGATAGGTAAATAAATTGTAGGCCTGTCCAATAAGTTGGTTGCTCGTTAATTCTGAAAACCAGATCTATCAGTGACGTAGGTGCTATGGCTCCGGATTTCCCGACGACGTACCCTAGATGCGGCTGCGTCTGCGGGAGGACGCCAATCAATCATGGCGGCCGCTGACAGCGCCAGCTGTTGGCGACCGCCGGCACTACTCACCCGCTCAGGCGGCCATCATTAACTCGTGGTCACAAACAAGCGCTGATTAAAACAACGCCTGTTAACTAACACGCAGCTAATATTGACACTACACTCGATAGCACGATTCATAATAAGCATTATTATGAATCGTGCTATCGTTAAATATTTGTTCTCTATTCAGTCACAAATTTAAACAAGGGAGCATTATTCCTCATCAATATATACCTAATAGCTAAAACATACCAAATAAAACAACAACATCACGAAAAGAATGAAATCGCTATTTTAAGTGCAAGCTATTTCTTGTAAAATCGACTTCGTTCATGTCTCCGAGATAAGTAGCCCACTGAAATCTGAAGAACACAATACGGAGCGCGAACGCTTCGAGCACTTTCAGCACTTTTATTCACGGGCAGCCCAAGCGTGACCGCAGATAAAATATTAGGTACAATACGAGCTGAAAACTGTCACTCGAAAGTGCTCGTAATGTGGCTTGATGTGTTCTTCAGAATTTAGATAATATTCCTTATGCAGATAAATTGAATGTACTTGAATTGTTTTTGCAGTAAGAGAGCAAGATATTAATAACATTAATGTTTAATGAACAAGCAAGATCAAGATCTGTTGATCAAATTACGTTAGCTAAATTATCAATTTCCGATTTTTTTAAATCGAAATCATTACACCTAGGCGCAGTCTTGAGCAATTTTAATATATTTTACATATATAATATAAAAACAAAATTAAAATAGTTGAAAAAGTATAATTACAAGAGTGAAATTATTCCTTCTTTATAAATAGGCTTCAAAGGCTATGAAAATGGTTGTAAGTCACACGGAGGCAGCAAATGTGTTTAATTAAAATACATTAAACCCATTGGTGCCATGAGGTTTTAGGAATTTAATCTTCCTTTGTTGTAAAACTAGCGGACTATCGATAAATTGGAAATGACGATACTATTATACTTTTACATAGTAATTGTATAGGATGGTATAGCATGATACAATAAAATACTTCTTCTTCATATAATATCACGTACGCATCAAACCTACGTGCGGCGCTTATAAGCTTTCTGTATGATATGTGTGAATCCAAGATATCAATAGAAAACAAGCAGGAAAATTATTTATCTTTTTTTCATAATACGAAGGAAATAAGAGAGAAAATCCGCGTCTTCCACACTTGTGCGCTAGGGCGGATAAGACTTCCCAAAAAAACATTTTCATTTACATATTAATGTTGTAGGACCGGATCCAATCATTTCCATGAGAGTAGCTCCTACTCTGACACTGATACTTGTATCAGTAGGTGTGGCAGGCTATGCTTCTCAGCACGTATGAAAGCGAAGTCTACTGAGTAACCAACGCTGTTCCATCAATATTTCATTTAATATGAACTTCGCTTCGTGAATTGCAAAGAAATAAAGTTTTCAATTCTTTCTCTCAGTTCTCATTTTAAGTTGTAAAATATAAAATCAAGAGTGTATTTCGTTGTTGCAGAGCCGGCGCCTGGCGGTGGTCGATGCAGCGCGCTCTGGTAAGATATCCACTTGACTTTGTTTCTCTCTTGAAAACTATTCGCTGATTCGCTCCACTCAACTACTTTGGCTCGGTGCCTCCCCGCTAATTATACTTCCACTTAAATAACAGCATAATATTTTCGCAAAAAATTGTAGTTCAATTCAATTTTCGATTTATTATTCCTCTAAAACTTTTTACAATTTGACCACATGTATTTTTTTCTTTGTTCCGTTACTTAGTAAAAATCCTTCTGGCTTCTGCCAGGAAAATACAATCACAACATAAAAATACCCAAGCCCACTTACTTGAAAACTGGATAAAAATAGTGTAGATGTATCGATAATTTACTTAATAGTCAGAAACCAGCACGAAAGGCTTCAACCAATTACCTATTGTTAGTGGTAGTGCAGATGTAAGGGCTTCGGGGCAATTTATACACGCCACTCATTTCATTACACAGAGATAAGGGTCTTGTGAATATTTGCGCTCAATTTGGCACATTTATGTTTTGGCGTTGAGTGACGTGAGTGAAGAGCACTGGCCGAGCACAAATCTTTGTCTTTATTTATAAATGGAGATGCGAGCGGGGAGGGTAAAATAACAGAAACACACAAATTGGAACTACTCAAGTAGACGTCGCATACTGAGGCCGTTAGGTCTTGCCTACATGCAAGTAATTAGATTCGGGTATCATACAGCCAATAGAGATTCGCCCAAACTCGTAATTGGCCGTAACTGCAGCCCCAGTATATAATTGGTCGGAATCAAGTTGGCCGCGTGCGGTATCCGTTGACGTCACAGTCGAATGCGAAACGCTAACTAGTGGCACTCAACTCGCCGACATGAGCCCGGGCAGGCTCACAATACGGGTAGCGTCCCTCAACTCGGACGAGCTCAAATAATCGCGTTATCGTTGCGATATTCCCGGGAGCCACGGAGCGGGGAAGGCTGAACGAGTAATCCGCTTTGGTAGCGACAGCCACAACTTTGTCGATCGCTCTTCTGAATTCTCTACTTTAAACTTGCATGCCGCGACAAAAGAGTAATAAGATTCGTTCACGGATAACTTTCTTAAACCTTTAAACTCAAACTTAGATTTTATTCGGTATACTAATACTTTTAAAAATGTCAGCGTTTGCGGCATACTTTTTGAATAGCATGTTTATTGAACACGTTCAAGTCGGCGCGTAAACTACGCGCGCATGATCGTCGTGTGCTATCTTCTACATTCATATTTGATTTACGTCTTCAGTATTTATACGCAGTATATTCATTGTATATTCGGAGATCAATAACAGTTTTGTACTTTTTTCTTTGATATTGATCACGAATGCTACAATATTAATACAATAGGTAATTTAGCCGGCACGATAGCACGAAACGTTGGAACTAAAGTTAACTGTTACAACGTACAGGTAAATAGACTTTGGTGATTATTAAAGTAAGGTCTCGTGCTGTATGATAAAGGGAGACGGTGATCGCAGGCAGCGCGCCGACGACACCGCACGGCTGGCTTGCTGCATTATTTAACTGCATTCTGCATTTCAGTACCCACAGTAAACTTTGTGTTTGTAAATTTATGAAGCGTCGTGTCTACCCTCCACGTAATACCACGTGATATATCACTGTTAGACTCATTCTTTGAAACATTTAACTACTAAACTAGCTACTTGCATATCCTGATGAATGTTTCGCTAGTATGGTAGCTACGTGTGTATAAATATGTGAGAGCGAACAGAGCGACACGATACACACGTATACTTCAAATTTATCGGCAACTATTTATTATATTTCGGGCGCCTCGAACAGAAATGGTGATATGAAATGTCTATAAAATATAAAAGGCGGCGTGTAGTATTTTCGGTGAGAAAGTCATTTTACTGGGCGTCCCTTCCTGCGCCTCCCGACCGGTTCCCGTCTCCCATCACTCATTCCGGTCACGAAATAGCTGGATATGTGTGTACACAGTACCTACATGATATTTCTGCCGCAACACATTCGCGGAAGGGTTTGCTTAGCAACTGGAGAACGTAATCTTTTCTCTACACCAGCTAGCAAAACAATGTCAACGAAATTACACTATTACAGTTTTGTATGTAAGGCAATAATCAGATCTAATAATAGCATGTCACAATGTTTGCTGTCGAACACCTCCAAAACGACTTCACTGATTTTTATGTTCGTTTATATATGGTAGGTCTGCTGAGGATAAAGTGAGTGACTTGAGTGGCCTGTTGGTCTAGTGGTTAGTGACCCTGACTGCTATGCCGGAGGTCGTGGGTTCGATTCCCACCCAGGAAATGTTTGTGTGATGAGCATAATCATTTGTTCTGTGTGTTGGTGTAATTTATCTATAATATTTATGTATTTAGAAATATATAAGTATGTTTATCAGTAGTTTAGTACCCATAACACAAGCTCTGCTTAGCTTGGGACTAGACAGCTTTGTGTGATAGTTGTAGAATATTATTATAAATTTATCAAAAAATAAAAGGTCCGTTGTATTTTGACTACCCAACGGCTTGTCCAGTGTAGTGTAGTTACTACTAAAATAGCTACTAGCTACTACACCGGACCACTAATTATTATTTTATTTTTTCTTTCAGTTTCGTTCTAAGTTACATTCTAGGGTCTTTCTCAAAGAACAAAACGGGCCTTTTATTTTTTAACTAGTTTATGTAGTATATTATTTTTACCCTCCTACCTACCCCCACACTCCATTTTTTTAATGTTAATTTATATGACAGAACAATATTTGCCGAGTAAGTGAAATTATATGTATGTGTAGCAGTAATGAAAGGTTCACCAAGCTTATGATAATCTCACTGAAAAGTTTCTAGGAAAATACCCGTTCATTATTTTCACGAGCTCAAAAATGTAAATGCTTATTTTATTAGCAAAAAGCGCATTGTAAATGTGCATTTAAATAAAGGTTCTTGTTTTGAAATAAAACGCGGTGTTGTACGAGTATTTTTATGCGGAATGCAGCGCGAAAGGCGTTCCGAGCAGCGGCTCGTGAGAACGGATTATATTCTCGTGTACGGGGTGTAGTGATAGGCTTTCATGAGCCGTTGGCAAGCTGGCCGGCTGCTGGCAGCACTCCACGGCTCTGCACCGACACCTCGCGCCTCACGGTTATCTACTTGAACTAACTTCGTATTATTTTCGTATCGTTCTACAATTAAGACATCTACATAATTATATCAATTGATAAAAGTATCTCAGTGTTTTATCACAGTATCACATCGAGGAATACAACAATAATAATATGTAAAGTTACTTAGAAAGTACCTGTTATCAGATAATATATTCATATTCATTCGTGAATAAAGAGTTCGATAGGAAGGAACCGTCAATGCGTTAAACTCATGCGTTAGCAGCACGGCTTTAATCTCAATGTATTCTTTGCACGCACAATGAAAAGATTTTTCGAAATACGACTCCCAAGAGGGGAGGCCAGCAAAATATATTTTCACGAACTCGGCTCAAGAGCGGATGCTCATTTAAAAAATATAAATACAGTACCAAGTTATTCCCTGTTGTATAAAACAAGGAACGTTTTAATTCTTCGCATTTATCTATGTCTTTAAACGGAAAACGATCGTACTTAATTGCCTCGTTAAACTCTATAGAAGTTTTTTTGTCATTCTATTTTAGATACCTTGAAATCTTGTATTTGGCCTACTTTTAAAATGTAATTAAAATGTATAATGTACAGTTGGAGCACGTCCCTAATAAATAACAACATATTTATTTAATACTTAGTCAATAAGAACAGCACCTGCTAATTGGTAAGCACTCAGAAAATGTTTTAAAATATCGTACGGTCGCGCGCCGTAGTCCGAGCAGGCGGCGCGCGGCGTAGGCCACGTAGCAACGCGTAGCGTCGCGTTGCGTAGCGTGGTCACGTCGACTTCAACGCTAATTCTCGCTATGGACAATTTTCTAGGTTTATACTATATATTTTACTTCTGAATGTTTTCAAACGGCTCCAATCACGACAAAAATATCTTAAGATTGTGCATCATGACTCACATTTTCACTGTTTTTCATACAACCGCTCATAACTGATTATGACGTTATTACACATTTTTCATTAGATATTTTGGAAACACAGTATCTTGTGGATATTATCTAGGTTTCTAAAGAAACCAATTTCTAAATTTGTGTAAAACTAATCCAGTAAAAACCTCTGAAAATGTCCTATTTTGTATGAACTTTGACACTTCATAATTTGCCTAAAAATTAAAAAAGTCAAAAAAGTAAACCTCTAAAGACCTTGCAAATTTTATTAAGATTCTAAATGATGACAACTTTTTTCAAAAACTTTTAAGGGTTTAAAAAAAAACAGCTATTTCCTGGAGCAAGTTTTGTGAAATTTTCGAGTAAATCTCGGAATTACCGAATACTAACAGAGTTTCCAGGCGTTATCTCTTATATAATATCGTTTTTTGCGTTGCCTTTTCGTCAAACATCGCATTGGATTGCATTAAATTGGATTACATTAACAAGCTTTTAAACCATTTTCGATGTTTACGATAAGCGAGTGGAGAAGGACCCTCTTAAGCAATATTTATTAAGTGGTAGTACCTATCTCAGTTTTACAAGAAAAATGAATAAAGAGTCAGGTAGGTTCCTACTGATTTAACGTTGTTTTTATTAAGTCTGCATGAGGTCACCAAAATCTCCAGATAATCCCATCAGACCTTGATCTGAATCTATTTTGGGAAAGGAATAATAATATCTAAAATAAGCGTAGCTGTCGTAGCCAGTGCCTACGCAAGGCGTGCGTCACACTAAACAGATATTTTCATGAGAAAATTATTATTTCTGAATGTTATCGATAAACTGTTTTAGGTTACAAAAGCCTGTGTTTTATTATGATATAAATGAACTTTCCATTACTTGACAAGCTTCGAGCACAGAATATGACAATGTGGGTGAAATATTTTTGTGCGTCGTCATCGAATCTGGCAGCGTATTACGGGAGGTAATCAGTGCCCGTATAAACTGTGGAAGGGATTTGCTGTGATCAGTGACAGCGCATTAAGGCGCATATTGGCAATATAGGCGCATTGAGTACACCCGGCTCGATACGACCCCCTCGCGCTACACTCGTAAACCTGTCGTTGGATTCTCCATCATAATCCCTATAGAAGACGTCGACGACCATGCAATTGTCAAGTTTTAGACTTATTGCTATAAGCTGTTCGAAACAATAGTTGCCATTTGTCATGCAGTCCCACATCTGATTCCATGGCATAGATAAACTATCATGCAATGTACTTTTCTCATATTAGTTTTACGAAGAAAATTTGAATATCTTCGTAGGTCATAGCCACCAACGAGTAAATAACATGAAGCTGTAAAATCAATCGCTTTAAAAATGATCACATTATCGGGAACGATGTGGGCCACCTAATTTTTGGGCTAAATGATCGGCGTGTAATATGAGCGTGGGGAGTATCGACATGCAGGAGGACGTAGTGGTGGCGCGGAGGTCACACAGCAGGCCAGCGAGCACGTGAGCTTCCACCGGGGACCATTCATGTGCGAGGGCGAGGCTTGCGCGCGCAGCGATCAATACGCGGTGGGCGCGGGCGGGCAGTGCCCGGCCCGCCGCGCGACGCCTCGCACGCCCGTACCGCGCCGCGAGCCCATGACCGCCCTCCACAGATGACGGAGCCCCGCACCCTACGAGAGCGCCGCACCGTCCCCGTCAGCACGAGCAGCAGCGCCGCGCGCCCCCGCACCAGCGAGTACCGCGCGACGATAAGGTAGGAAAATCGATCGCGCCGACTGCCGCAGCATCCGCTGACCGCTCCGCCGGCCGCACGCGCGCCGTCTGCCCGCGGCCGCGGCCGCCTGCTCGCAGCCCGGCCCGCTGCTCCCTGCTGCTCCGTGCTCAGGGCACGTCACGACTCTTGCTCCCCGTGCCAAAAGTTACCAGAAAAACTTAACCTTAAATTATTCTAATTTCTAATGATTTAGTATGCAGATATTTTTGTACTGCCCGTGGATGATAGTTTTTTTTCTGATTTACCCTGTAGATTCCACTACAGACCATTACATGAATATTTTATTACCAGAAGTATAAAAACATCGCCCAGAATTGAAATGGCGGGCTCACGTCTTACCAAAAGTGATAACTTAGTTTTCCATCTCGCCTAGACTTCGTCTATTTAGCGTTGTTAGAATTAAACATGTCACTGGTTTTTAATAGAGTATTGTAAATATACGGTATATTTAGTTAATATTTCTTTAAGTCAGTGAGCACATGGGTTGTGAATTTCCAAGCAAGTAAGAATATCGGCTACGAATGAATGCGTGATGTTTAGTCAGTTGTAATCTATTATAACCAGCTAAATTTACCTTATAATGTTGTTACTTTAATCGTGCATTTCAATAAACTTACATATAATACACATATGTGTAGTATATCTTTCTATTCTCACAAATTAACCTCTTTATATTTCATTTTCTAGATAACTAGTCATTTAAAATCAAACACACAGTGCTGATATTATTCAGATCCGTGAGTTATTTCGAATTAAATGACACGTGACTGAACGATTAGGCACTGTAACGATAATTATCTAAAAAATTATTAACTAATAACTGTTCCACATATGTTTATAAAAAAAAAGCTCGTTTTAATTGATGTGTTTAACCCGTTCATCCAATCTTGTTCATTACCTCTATAGGTATAGTTTGTCTATACAAACTGACATAAAAGCCTTGAGGTAACAGCTTGGTTCGCGGTGGCTCGTGCAAAAACTTTCCATGTTCATAATTTACCCAAACTCGCAAACCCAATTTTGTTATTCAGCAACGTACATTTTTAGAAGCACTTTTATAAAAGGCTTGGGTTATGATGATAGGAGCACCCTATAGTTGAGGAAACAGTTGTATCGAAGCTCATTTATTAAAATAGGGTGCCATCATAATAAAGGGGTGCCATCACCGAATATCTTATAAGTAAAACTCAAAACTTGTCATGCAAAAAAGTATTTTCGAATCCTTTCCAAATTGACATTTTATAAAATGTAGTATTTATTCAAACAGGATGGCGGTTCCTTCAGTATTATGTTGATTTATTTTATTGTTTGTCTTTATTGCAGATTTAGACTAAGGTTCTACTGAGATTCATTTTGCACAAAGAAAACTACCAGCTATAGTGGCGTAAAGATACCTTGCACTTTTCATACGGAAAAAACTTTGCAATTGGATGTAGGTTTTAGAAAATTATTTAAAAGTAAGATAACCGTGTTGTTATACTTAAAACTACACACTATAACAATATTGTAGAGCTGAAGAGTTTCTTTGCTTGGTTGAATGCACTAATTTCAGGAATTACATGATTAAATAAATATTTAATATTCGATAGCTCATTTATAGAAACACCATATCTACCGATAGGAGATAGTAACCAAAGACGTGGGTGAAACGCAAAAAAATGTGTGAGCTATTTCATTATTTTCACAAAATTAACAACACCATGAAAGATCACACACCAACATAATCGTATACCAAGTTAATATCAAGGTTTTTCGTGAAGTGAAATGGCTATGTATTGGAGCATTATAATGCAACAAACAGGGACCATAAATAAAAGCTCGGTATCTAAGCATCGTTAGAATATTGACGTCTATGGCAGGTTGTAGGGGCTGGGGTGTAGGTCGATTATATGTCGTGATGCAGTGCGATTACTAGCCACGGGAAATAGTCCAAGGACGAGCGGGGTTCAGAGGCCAGGGCACCCACCTCTCATACACCGCGTGGCTTATCGGCTATGCTAATATGTATAATATTTATATACGAAGGCAGTTAACTGCGTAATTACTTACTTTGGCTATTAACTCAAATTGTAAGTAAGGTATGATAATTTATGATTGCAGTACGGATTCTTTACTGTGGCTTGGTAAGCGATAAAATCTGCATAAGTGTAGATTCATGAAAGTTTAAGTCTAGATAATTATTCTAAAAAACTGTGAAACAGCTCTTTAGGATTATATTAGAGAACTAAATCAAAAAATTCTTCGAAATTAGTCACTTTATACTAAACTAGCAACCCGCCCATGCTTCGCTCGGGTAACAGTATTTCTCCACTATTTAATGGATGTTATTATACATATAAAGCTTCCTCTTGAATCACTCTATCTATTAAAAAAACCGCATCAAAATCCGTTGCGTAGCTTTAAAGATTTAAGCGTACATAGGGATATAGGGACAGAAAAAGCGACTTTGTTTAATACTATGTAGTGATTACTGTGTATCTCAATTACTGACGATACAAACACGTCATAATCATACGGAAAAATCTTTCAGGAAATACGTTCAGTACGTATACCGCCAAAACGTTGACCGTATTTACTCTGACTTTAATGCATGTTAGCTAATTGTTGCCTCTTCAAATCCTTCGGTAATCGGCACACTTAAGTCTTCGGCAAACATGCTCCAGTGACACTTAGAAGGGCTTTTTAACCGACTTCTAAAAAAAGAGGAGGTTCTCAATTCAGATTTATGTATTTTTTTAACGTTTGTTCGCGCATAAGTTGATTGTTGGAAAGGGGTATACTTTCCAAATCGTCCCATAGTCACCAAGTTGGAATCTGAAGATGGGATCTTGGCGAAATCGAGGGAACTCTTAAATTTTTTAGTGAAGTCAAATATTTTTTTTTATAAAACAGGTTTTTTAATACAATTTTCCTGTCATGTTCTCACTCCTATCGAGCAATTTTACTATGGAAAAATAGAAAATATGAACAGCTGGTAATATTTCCACGAGCGTATAGGCTCGACAACCAGGTAATAAGGGTTTGATGGACAGAGAACTGACTAATCTAATTAGTACCTAGTAAGCAGGAATATACTGTTGTTAGAAAGTTTCTGTAAAAACCTTCATAACAACTCTATATTTAACTTCTAAAGTTTACAAGTTTATTTTCCATAGTTAGGGGTGAGTTTCTCTTTTCGCGTAAGCTATACGTATTTACTCATTTGTAAATGATAGCGCCCTATGCTTAGATATATGGAGCTCAATGTGGTATTTTAGTCTTCTTCATCGAGCACGATATAACTCTATTTTCACACCAAATTAGAATATATTGAGCATGCAAAATTGTTTACATAATATTAATTCATGAATCCCCAAGCGACCACCGGTGGCCGCGCATCTATTGTCTTACTATTGTGTCTCTAATTGACGGTATCTGAAGGGTTAACGGATTCAATAATAGTTTCACTAGATACATATAAAAGAACTAGCTTCGCCGTTTCATACCCTTAGGGGGTGAATTTCGGAAAATCCGTTCTTAGCGGATGTCTACACCTTTAAGGAACCTACCAGCCCAATTTTAAGTTTGTAGGTGTTATAGTTACTGAGATTTCGTGATTAATCAGTGAGTGGTATTTCGCTTTTATGTATATAGATACTGTCCGCAATTGGCTTTATTGTTTAGTTTATAATGAGGCTTAAAGATAATTCAAACGGTTGTTCTCTAATCTCCTCCTTGCGCCGTATTCCTCAATGCTGAGGGTCATGACCTCCCTGCTTTATCACTTTCATTTGTAGGACATTCCTCAATCTGGTAGAAGCAGTTCAAATAATTGTTGAGAAAGGTCTGCACTTATTAAATAATTTATAATCATAATTAATTTAAGAATATCATATCTATGTATATAGTTTATAACTTCGCCTGGGGTGCGTCTGTAAAGAGATTATACCTAATTTAATAAATAAATCTGTTTCTGTCTCTGGCGGTGTGAAGAGCATTGTACGAGTATATACGGTAGAAGAGCGATGCGAATCTGCTCGAACCAACGTCCACGAGTCTGTTTCCCAATTGAGGTAATGTGGTACTAAATAGCTAAAACACATCAGCATAGAAAATTGTCTGAACATTCGTCGCTCGATTATTTATGGAATTTACAATGAGTTGCGGCACTTATGATTACTATGGCAAAATATAGAGTAACACATGCATGACAAATAAAGCGCAAACTGGTTTTCACTGTGGGAAGAAGACAAGACAGGGCAACCGCGACAAAATCACGATTTTAACGATAAAATGAAGCCATAAAAAAGGATGTTTACTTACTGTTAATGTTAATAATTAAAGAGATTTACCGGGTATACGTATCAAAATCCCGAAAATTGCAACACCGAATGATTCTTTGGTCGAAAGTTTTAAATCCCGAAAGTTAATTTGCCCGAAAGCTTAAAATCCCGAAGATCCATATCCATAAGTTCTACATGGCAACTCGTTAAAATATGGAAAAAAAATTGATCGGTTTTATTTTGAGAAGTAGCACTCGCCAGCCGCTGCCGCTCCCGCGGCACCGCTCGCTTCGCTCACTCGGCTCGCGCGCGTTTGTCACTATTCTAACCCAACCTAACCTATTTCAGCCAGTTCAAAATAACAAATCATACCTACAATCTCTCGTAAAAATGTGTTTACCATTGTCTTATAGTCTAGTCGCAGGTAGGTAGTATTTTGATTGCACTTTGAAATATGAAACTGATCGAAAACCAACTTTGTGCTTCAAGTCAACTACCTCTATCGCGACTCCAGCTTTCTATTAAGTTGGCCATTTGTTTAAAAAAACTCGCACAGTTGTATCTAAGACACGAAGTAAATACATAAGTCAGGATTTAAAACAATACCAATTTGCCACTTCTACCTTCATATAATTCTTCGAGGTCTTTGACGAGGTCGTGTACATTTTTAGATAACTTTTTTAGTTGAACAGTTGTTTAACCCTTCAGATACCGTCAATTAGAGACACAATAGTAAGACAATAGATGCGCGGCCACCGGTGGTCGCTTGGGGATTCATGAATTAAATATGTTGGCTGTCTGTCGGCAGGTGATGCATCAACGATGAGTCGCCGCGCGCGGCCGTGACATGGGAGCGCAGGCATGGGCTGGCGCGCCGTGCAACCGCCGCACATCGCCGCCGGCTTGCTCCTACTGCTGCTAGTTAACCTGCCAGGTAGTATGTCATGACGGCTTGCCCGCTTGCTCTCAGTCTGATGACATTTCTTCGCATACACATCTCTTTTACAAGCTTGCCTGTGACAGTAAGTAATTTTAACCATATCCGGCTCCGGTTTTCCTCCAGAAATCAAGTTTTAATATCTCACACCGTAACCCATTTGCTTGTTCTTCGCAGTAACCTGCCATCAAGACCACCAAGATGCTGTGCACATCACGGCGATCCTCGGCGAGAGCGTGGTGTTCAACTGCCAGGTGGACTTTCCGGAAGACATCCCGGTGCCGTACGTGTTGCAGTGGGAGAAGAAGGTAGGCGAAACGGTACGACGGTCCACACTCCACTCTTACAATACAACGCTGCTCATCTACCGTGTGTGTGTTTCTGTTCAGTAGAGGTCGGCTCGTCCGCGCGACGCGCCCCGCAGAATGTAAAGTATATCCGTGTGTCGGCCGACACCGTATTGTCCGCGCTAGTGGTAACGGCGGCGCCGCGGGCCGGGGGCGCCGCCCCAGCACCCTCGCCCCGCGCGCGCCCTCCGCACGCCTTTTGTGTATCTCTGCCTCTTCTGCGTATTGCCTCGTGTACCTACCGCGCTCGTCACAGACCGGTTCGACATACCCACAGTGATAAAGGCCTTCAAAGCGAGTCCGAGAGAGCAGCAGACCCCCGTTAGATACGAACATACACATACACGCCACTTTACATGTACAATAAGATTTTTTCCTCTATTATTTTGTTTGGGTGCACCGTTGTTATCTGATAGTCTCGGGCGCACTATCGCTTACACGGCTGACACGGGGCACGCGCACTCTCGCGCACTGGCGGCGGTTCTGTCTGTTTCTCTCTTCCTGTGGCTGTGGGCTTCTCCCACGCTCTGTCGGCAATAGTAGATTCATGTACAACTTACTTGACATACTTTGTATTGTAACTCATTCAAGTGACTGCACAGTTGATCTACTTTGTTGCATGCTGTAGATACGCTTCAGTTTCCCCGTTTTCACTTTCTGCATGCACGATTGTAACCTATTAAATATCGACTAAGCGTTCGTATATCCGCTATACAATAAAGTTTGAAAATACATAATTTATTATGTACAAACCTTCAAACGCTAGTACAAGGACAGTGGTTTACGAGCAAGTTCAAGCTTAGCAAGATCAGATCATATATGCGTAGGTACACGTAATCAGTTTCATGATTTGTTTATCATCCTTGCATGTTTCAGTAGTTTTCTTTCTTTATGTATGTATATAGTTTTGTATCTTGTAACCACAAAACCAAAATTGACTCCGCGTGCAATCGTGACCAGATTGCACGTCTCGTTACAAGATTAAGCATCTGATTCTGTCTGTTTTTTGTGAAAACGCATCGCATCGTCTTGAAAGCTTTAGACAGAGTTGGAAAATGTGTAGCGCCACGAGCAGTTATGCGGCGAAACGTATTTAGTTGATAAGTATTTAGCTGTATGTAAGCTAAGTGGTAGAGTTATGGATGCGCACCAGGCTGGCTCGGTTGTTAACATGCGGGCGTGTGTGTGTAGGGACAGGACATCCCGATCTACATCTGGTACGAGAGCTACCCGACGCACAGCGGCGAGGGCTACGAGGGCCGGGTATCGCGCGTGGCGCCGGACTCGCCCTACGGCGCCGCCAGCCTCAACCTCACCAATATCCGGGAGTCTGACCAGGTAACCAACTAAAATTACGCTTTATCTTATACTAACTTGAATTTAATATTTCAGGTGATTTGATCCTGTCGCCAACTCAAGTATTAACTTTATTATGTGTGTTTTAAGTTTATTTTTATGTGACCATTTCAATTAAAGAACCCTGAAAAAAGTAGTAAAGCAATGGAATTTAAATTTTTAATGACAATGTTTTCGTTCCACAAATTAAAAATATAACTTATTCATAGCCAATGCGGAGGAGTTTTTTGACGTCATATTTAGTTAGGCCTTTAGTGTATATATTATTTTTAATTATTTAAGTTTATTTTATAATTTAATTTTCTCAATGTTAGATAATGAAATTTAGCCAATTAGATAACATTGAAAGTTCAATTTCGTGTGGATTTGTGAATACTAAATAATTTCTGTCTGTTTAACCAGGGGTGGTACGAGTGTAAGGTGGTGTTCCTCAACCGGTCACCCAACCAGCACAAGAATGGCACATGGTTCCACTTGGACGTGCACGCGCCACCACGCTTCTCCATCACACCGGAAGACATTATTTACGTTAATTTAGGTAAGTGGTCTCATATTACGTATCTTCTTTAAAATACAAAGTTTTTAAAGCCGTAAAGCCGAAACTGTTTGAAAGAGTTACCGCAACCCTGGAAAGTAATGGGCAAGTGAAGGTAAACGGGTGGGTTTTAGTCAGTAAAAGTCCGACACTCCGGCTCGCTCCATCCACACCAAGAGAAGTTATTTGATGATCTCACACCTCAAAAAATACGCCTAAACAAAGTATAGGAGCTATAATATAAAACACCGACTCAGCTGATAAGCTGCTCCTTGCTGCTGATCATAAATTTTGAAGGGCAAAAGGTAAGTGCAAGTGGCGTGGTCAGCATCAACTGCCTTCTTTATTAACCGGTATCATTGATTTTACTACGTAAGACTAAAAGGGTTACCTCCGCTTTATTATACCTATTAGTCAAAAAAACATTTAGTAATACTGACCTAGCTGATAAGCTGCTCTTTGGCGCTGATTTTAAATTCTGATGTGCAAAAGGCTAGTGCAAGTTGTCAGCATCAACTGCCTTCCTTATGTTCATAAGGCTTATCATGGATTTGAGCACAAAAGCCTAATAGTATTACCTCCGTCAGTCATAAGTTCAATTTTAGTTGTGACTAACATGTAGCTACAATTCCAGGAGACGCCATAATCCTCAACTGCCAGGCGGAGGGCACGCCCACGCCGGAGATCCTGTGGTACAAGGACGCCAACCCCGTGGAGCCGTCGGGCACGGTGGGCATCTTCAACGACGGCACGGAACTGCGCATCTCCAACATCCGCCACGAGGACATCGGCGACTACACCTGCATCGCAAGGAATGGCGAGGGCCAGGTCTCGCACACCGCGCGCGTCATTATCGCTGGAGGAGCTGTCATTACTGTGAGTTGACTGAGAGGAGACTGCTCATCTCTTAGCTGCCAGTGGCTTAATTCAATTTAGTTTATGTTTTATTACTTATATCTACATTGTGCTCACATAATAGAAGCAACAAGAAATATGTGACCAAGATAATATATATGTAACTCATAATATGATTTAAAAGAGTGTCCACGGAGTTTCTTCTCCATAGAAATCTACTCTTTGGAAAGTGCATTTTAGCTTAATTTTTTTTGACTAACCAACACTTGACTATTCCAAAGTGCTTGTAAATTGTCTATTTGAAATAAATGCTTTTGATTTGATATAACATATAATATGTCACCATGCCTGTGTTCCAACAATGCAAGAACTAAATTCCAGACAGAACAACTCAACAATGTTCTTCTTCTTTTCGAGTCGGTGGTAAACTCGTTAATCTGTTGGGGCCCAGTTAGTTATCAGATGAAATAAATAAATTCTCAAATCTCTCTTCAGATGCCGCCAACAAACCAAACCAAGCTAGAAGGAGAGAAAGTTCAGTTTTCATGCGAAGCAAAGGCCTTACCTGGCAACGTGACGGTGAAGTGGTTCCGCGAGGGCGCTCCGGTGGCCGAGGTGGCGGCCCTGGAGACCAGGGTCACCATCCGGAGAGATGGCGCGCTCGTCATCAACCCTGTGGCTGCTGACGACTCCGGCCAGTACCTGTGCGAAGTTTCCAATGGAATTGGAGACCCGCAAAGCGCTTCGGCCTATTTGAATGTTGAATGTGAGTTTTGCTTAAATATGCCAATCATACTCGTAACTCAGGTCTTTTGGATACAAAGATTTTACGGGGTCCATTCTTGAATGTCTTCAAGAAAGTCTGGTCAAAGAATAGACAACCTTAAAATCTGCCCTAAAGAACAATTATGTTTGAGCATACTCTTTCTGAAATCGAAAAATACCCGGTGCCTGATTTCCCAGATCAAACTTCATCATACTTCATATACCATAATTTCCACAGACCCAGCAAAAGTAACGTTTACTCCAACCGTACAATACCTCCCCTTCCGACTGGCCGGCGTGGTGCAGTGCTACATAAAAGCCAACCCTCCCCTGCAGTACGTGACCTGGACGAAGGACAAGCGCCTGCTGGAACCCTACCAGACCAAGGATATCGTGATCATGAACAACGGCTCCTTGCTCTTCACAAGGGTTAACCAGAACCACCAGGGTCGATATACCTGTACGCCTTATAACGCTCAAGGAACTCAAGGGTCTTCAGGTAATAGACTTCAAAATTAAAATAATGAGATGTCTCGCAAGATATTCCAAGGAAAAGGAGGTAATAATGGTTATGTTTTGCAGGTCCGATGGAAGTATTAGTTCGTAAGCCACCTGTGTTCACTGTGGAACCGGAACCTCTGTACCAAAGAAAGGTAAACCAAACTTTCAGTATATCTACTACACTAGTCGATATTTGGGTTTCTGAGATTATTTTAAAATGTCAAAAAGAAGTACCTATATTCAAAAACGTAATTCTTCTGAGATCTAAGAAAAGTCCATCGCTAGACCAATTCTACTCAGTTTAGTTTCATCTACTGAGCAAGCCCTTAAAGTTTGTGGAGGGCTGTCCCTTACATCCTGTAGATCGCAATAATATCTCCATCCTTTTAACAATCCAGTTTAGTTCGTCAAATGGATCCCGTTAAGAGTATGTGGTATCAAGGGTGTGTGTGTGTCAGGTGGGCGAGTCGGTGGAGATGCACTGCGAGGCGCAGGAGGCGGAGGGCACGCAGCGGCCGAGCGTGGCGTGGCGGCGGCGCGACGGCTTGCCGCTGCAGAAGAGCCGCGTGCGCGCGCTCGGCGGGAACATCACCATCGACACGCTGCGCCGCCAGGACTTCGGCATCTACCAGTGCGTCGCCTCCAACGAGGTCAGACTTATAATCGACCCTGCGTTCCCAATTGCGACAAAAGTCATAATATCGCGAATCCGACCAACGCGCATACGTCACAATTATTATTTAAATTTTTATGTTTTGTGAATTTGGTCAGATTCGCGATATAACTACTTTTATCACCATTCGGAACGCTGGGCAAGTGCAAAGACATCTTCTCAGCTCACTTGAGAGATCGTAGGATTCGACCGTCGCTTAGTACGAGTAAGGTCAAGAGCGAGTATATCAGAAATTTAAAAAATGTTGTCTGTCAACTGCCTCAGACCTTTTGGCGCCAACAGCCATCTGTTCTGCGAGCAATATAATAAAATTATATAATATAATGATATAATGAATAAATAATGCCCACTGCCACATAAGTTTTGCGATTCTTTGGGCTTTATAGACCGCGGGAATCCGATGGATGCGAGAAGCTCAGGGTGGGAGGCACTTGGGGAAGTATATTTCCAACAATGGACGTCTTTCGGCTATAATGATAATGATGATGAACTGCTTCATAAAACATTCAGAGATTTATTGACACGTTAGATGGGTAATTTATTTTGTTTATTGGCCACGGCGGTATTCGAATGTAACGTAGTCATGGTTCACAGCCCGCAATGGACGATACCTCCTACATTGTTAAGTACGCTAAATGCTTACGATTAGAAATAGGTTTTGTTTCTAATTTTCAATAATGACTATTAAAAATCTACAATGGCAGATGGGTTCAACGTACCCACACAAAATTCACTGTCGTCCGGTTTTTAGTGAGCCGAAAGACGTCTTACGGCAGAAATGATGATAATGATGAATACGATTCGACGTAACAATCACTGTCAGCATGCGTTCACAACAGCACTAACCACTGTTCTACCCTTCCAGGTGGCAACAATAGTAGCGGACACTCAGCTGGTGATCGAGGGCACGCAGCCGCACGCGCCCTACAACGTGTCGGGCACGGCCACGGAGTTCCAGGTCACGCTGCGCTGGCAGCCCGGGTACGCCGGCGGGCCCGACTACAAGCAGGACTACACCATCTGGTACAGGGAGGCTGGCTTCTCCGAGTGGACCAAGGTTCCTGTCACGCCGTCTGGTGCTACTTCTGTGAGTATTCAATAGTTTTAAAAGTTGCACTGTTAGGTATCACACGTACTGTGGACCGCCCGGAGGACACTTTAGAGCATACGGTAGAGGTGTGCTCTGCTTGGACGCAGCATCGACTTGTCCTCATGAAGGCGGTGGTGCGACCGAGCGCACTGGATAGTTAGATTCTTTATTGTACACCAAAAATAAAAATTACATGAGAAACTTAATATTAATAGGGTGTCACAATGGGTGGTCTTATCGCTAAAAGTCAACTGTAACGAGTCATACACGGGCACGTTTCTAGCTCTCTCTCAGTGTGGTGGCCAGACTCCATTGTGGCGCAACGACGCGGTAAAAATGTCTTTCATTTCGGTCCTGGCCTTAAAACAGGCCTTCGGTACCAAGTTCAATCAGGCTTCAACAAAAGGTACAAAATTTCACATCATCCTTGAACTAGAAAAAATAAAATATTGCTACGAAATAAAAGAATTTGTTGAATTACTTTTCTTACCAAGGACAAGCTGGAGGCTAAACTAACACATATTATGCTAATATATTAAAACTCTAATAGAAGTTATAAATGTGTTGATCTTAAAATGACGTAGCTATCGTAATTTTAATAACAAAACTCTTCAAAAACATATTTCGTAGCGCGGCGTAGAGGGTCTACGCCCTGAACTTTTGATTCGAAGGACCGAAATGATTGATGACATTTGAACCGTCCGATAAATGTTATCGTTTGGTGTACGAAGACGAACTTTATTTGAGACAATTTGGATAAGGGCCCTTGACAACTAAGATTGAGGCACCGACTGCAAACAAGAATAAGATGTTTTTAATAAGTTGAGTTTTTGTTTTTTAATTAAACTCAGTTTAAATGTTTCGGAACATCCCAAGAAAAATATAGAAAAGGACCAACCTGAATTTGTTAATTGTACACAGGTCACAATAAATCGGCTCCAGCCTGGTACAACGTATGAGTTTCAAGTGAACAGCAAGAATACGATAGGAGAGGGAATGATGAGTAAAGCTATTACTATAAGAACTCTTGGTAAGTCAAACAATCTAGTTTATGTTATCTGTGGAGGGACTTAATATGTGCTATATGGAATAACCTTATTAATTTATTGTATAAAAATATTATCTGTGAGCATAACAGGTATGGGGTATGAAGTTGCTTGGTAGCTTTTGTGTCAACAAGGATAAAATTATGTTCAAATAAACTGACTAATAGACATCTTGAAGAAAGCTTCTAGTTACAAGGTCTGGTTGGAGTCGAGGTGGGTTGTTTAACTTAAGATTGCTTTTTGTAGATGTAGGCGCCAAACCGAAGGCGGCACCCACGCCGGCGGGGCCCGTAGACGAAAAGATATTCCAAAACGCACCCGAAGGCTCTGGTATATACCCACAAATGTTGCACAGTAATCACTAACTTTATCACTTCATCTCATCCCTCATTATGATCATTTTAGTTAGAAATCTTGTGTTAAGTAAACTTATTTAGATAAATCATGATTTATTAGAATGTATGTTGGTGTAGTTAGTGCATGGTTTTATGTTGTTTTAGTTGTGTGTTTGTATTTTGTTCAGTGTGTAAATAGATTGACAGTTGCATGTGCCTTGTTTTGTTCAAGTTCTTTATCTGACGTATTGTTGTATTACGAATAGTTTTAATTTGAAATATTGCTACAGTAAAATAATTTCTTCAACTTTAGCGTGAACGATACATTTTGAAAACTTTTTAATTTTTCTTTACACAACGCAAACGATACAGCACTTTATATTTAAAATGCTCACCTACTTTTGTTTAATACGATCAGTTCTATTTTCAAAACTGGTAACACATCAAATAATTTCAGTAAATTTAGTCACTTTCGATTCATTAGCCATCACGACTTTTTCTGCTACCCCATCGTCAAAGGCGCACAGAACTGTAGGTCGTTCCCCACGTAGGTCCGAAGTCGGGTCCGCCGCGCAACCTGACGGTGACGGAGGTGCACAACGGGTTCCTCATCACGTGGCAGGCGCCGCTGGAGCGCGCGCACCTGGTGCAGTACTACACCATCAAGTACCGCACCGACGCGCAGTGGAAGACGCTCAACCGCGGCCAGATCCGCCCCGAGGAGACCAGCTACTTGGGTAAATTGCCATGCATAACTTGTCTACTAACTATATTCGATATTACTGTTTTTTTGTTTATTTGTTGAATTAACCCTTCAGATACCGTCAATTAGAAACACAATAGATGCGCGGCCACCGGTGGTCGCTTGGGGATTCATGAATTAATGAAAAATCAATGTAACTAGAGTCTTTATTTAGATTAGATCAAATATTTGGTTGTTTATGAAATAAAACTCGATAAAGTAGAACTTAGGCAGGAAATGTCATTTAATATTATCCAAAATAAGTACTTACAAGTAGCCAATACAATAGGTATAACATAAGGTATTAATAAAATGTTTGTTGGAGATAGCTACATGCTAAATCTTACAGGTCAGTGCTCTGTGGGCGTTATTTACTAAGTATATTAGAATTAGAGATCAAATTCTAGTGAGAATATAGGACTCTATTAAACCTTGCAGCTTAACAGATAGAATAAAATTTGAGCATCGATATCGAGTCACCAGAATATCTCAACCATATCGCTCCATTATACAGCTATGATCACATTAATTATTTCAGTTAAAAACCTAGTCGGTGGTCGTACGTACTACTTCCGAGTGCTGGCCAACTCGGCGACCAGCTACGAGAGCTCCGAGGAGGTGAAGTTCCCTGTGCCGGCGCGGGTGAAGCACAAAGCGATCACGGCGGGCGTGGTGGGCGGCATCCTGTTCTTCATCGTGGCCATCATCCTGTCCGTGTGCGCCGTCAAGATCTGCAACAAGCGCAAGCGCCGCAAGCAGGAGAAAGGTGAGCCTCGTCCGGCGGCCGCGCCCGCACTGCCTCCCAGCTCGATCTAACGAACTTACACATGCCAACTGCAAGTGCTGAGACGAACTGTGTCGCCTTGTATTCTTCAAATAAAATTTACAAAATTAAATGAACTGGAGAATACAAGATTAAAAAGAAAACCTCAATTTAATGTCCACATACTGGAAAATAGTTCAGATTAACTTGTCGTTCCGTATTTGGAACATAATAACAAAGAAACATTCTGCTGTGGTGCTCTCAACAAGTAAATAAATAAGAATAACCACTACCCCAGAACCTAATGACATCACCTTCCGTTCGCTTGAAGAACTAAAAATGTCATAATGACATAGTCGCTGCAATTTCGCAACGAAATACAGTCAGTAAGTTCCAATTCATTATTATAAGCGACACAAGTTCCGCAGGCTCTTTACATAGATAAGGCGGTCGTTGAAAGCAGACTTCCGTACATAACTTACCATATTGTCGGCAAATTACATATTCCTTCGTATACTATCTGCTTAATTCACTCATAATACATTGGCATTTCCTTTTTAAGCTTTTTGCATGTGTTAAGTTTATGTAAATAATACATTTTTTGTGCTAACAAAAAGGTAAAGATACCTATCGGTAAAACATCGGGTAACCTCATTAGTACACCTAAGTACGTATTTGTAAAGTGTTCTGTCATAAACTGATCATGTCCAAGATGAAGTAGAAGAGTTAGACAAATCGTAAATTGTACCTTATGCTTCCGTTTGTTTTCAAGTTTTCGTAGATTAGTTTAGGGCAACAGCTCTAGCTACACTACCTAAGCTCATTGCTTCATTAGTCTACATAACAGATGTAAATCTGTAATGTAGATTATTACTATTACACCTACTATTGTTGTGTACTTCATGGTCTAACGGCGTGCGTAGTGTCGCACGCGCGCCTCAAGGAGATGATAGCAAAACCATAGGGGCCTAGCAGGGTCGAAGCTTACTTGGAAGGCCATGGGTTCGCTTCTGAAAGGAAAACCTCGGGTTCTGGAATGCAAGGCAAAGAAGGAACATGGGATAAGGAACATAGGAGAAATCATTGGATGATTTCCCACCTAAAAGACAAAAAATATGGTCTAACGGCGCCATAGAATAATTGGCATACAATATGTGACGCATTTTGACTATAATCAATTTAGATAATAATATGATCCATCTCTTTCGTCATTTTATATTAGCTTTTGCTTGATAATATTTTTTTTATAATCAGCATTAAATATAAGTAGGTAGGTACCTACTTCGGTCAGTTAAAATATCGTCATACATGTTGAGTAACAAGTTCATTGTAATTGTGAGAATTATGACTATCCATGTTGTTCTTGTAGTGATCATGGCGTCAAAACATTATTGCATAGTTTCATCCCCATGAGCACGTGCATCGGAATGAACCACGGAAGCTTTACAGCTCCAATCTGAAGGTGTGGAATCTTTGTCTGCACACCTTTTCAAGAAACAATTTTAGTTGGTATTCGATGGATCTACCTACCCATCGAATACTAACTAAAACTGTATAAACTGTGTATTTCTGGTAATCGTCCACGTGTAGAGTTCATTCCAGTGCTCGTTTTGTTTTGGTTGACAATATGGTGGGTGGTGGTGTTGGTGGTGGAGTGGTAGTGTGCGAGGTGGCGGGCGGCGGCCGCGGAGGGTCGGGGAGGGGGCCACGTCTCTACGTTAATGTTCAGAAATTATCCGCTTGCAGCATACAACATGGTAGCCGCGCGCCTCACAGACCTGCGCGCCGCTGATAGCACTCAAGTGCCTTTTAAGAAGTAAGTCCTGTAACTACTTGTATACCTACTTAATTAACTTAGTGGATCCTTTTGTACAACTCTAATGTTAACTTGCTACATTCATGCTGCTTAACAGGAAATCAGGTTAGTTATCAAAAATCTATAAATATTTAGTCGATTGTTTTTTGTTCATATCGTGAATCATTTTATTTCTTAAAGCAACCAACCAGAACTCACTGTTGCACTTTTATTATTTTATGGTAAGGACATGTCTAACATGTTCGTTGTGTTTATACAGATTTAGAGAACGCGGAATATCGAGTATAGTGCAGTGTTTGCGGTTCACTGCGAACTGGGTGTGGCCGGCGTCGCGCTGCGGCGGCTCGGCGCAGTACTGGGCGCCGCCGCGCCGCGTGTCCGGCGCGCCGCCCGCGTCGCCCACGCCGTCGCCCGCGCCGTCCTCGTCCGACGACGGCGGCTTCCTGCCGCGCCTGCGCGCGCCCCTGCGGCCCTCCGCCGCGCCGCCGCTGTTCCGCGCGTCGTCGCCGCAGCTGGCGCTGCACTGGCCGCCGTGGCCGCCCTGGCCGCCTTGGGCCGCCGCCTGGACACCCTGGTCGCCGCTACACGTGTCCGACCTCAGTTCCGTGCCCTTCCCGAGCTCGGCCGACGGCTCGTTCCCGACACCTCCATCTCCATTCCGCCTGCGATCGCTTCGGCAGAGCGCGCACGACCCTACGCGCGGCACTTCCGGGGCGATAGGCCGGCCGCGCGCACGACCGCTGCCGCGCCACGCTCGGCCGCGAGCCATCGCGGACTTGCCGCCGCCTCCTCACGAAGCGTCGCCGGAGAGCCGATCGTCGTCCAGCGGATTCGGCAGCAAGAACGCATCGTCATCGCAACACAACCGCAGCAGCCGCACGGGCAGCCTGGCGGAGTGGCGGCCGCCGCCGTACCGGCCGCCGCCGCCGGCGCCGCCCGCGCGGCCGGGCTCGGGCGAGGTGGGCGACGCGGGCTCGGTGGACGTGCACTACGAGTGGGACCGCGCCACGAGCACGCCGACGCCGTCGACGCCGGAGCGCACGCGCGCGCGCCCCTCCCGCGACGACGTGGAAGCGCGAGTGCGCGCCATGAAAGAGGAATTCCTCGAATTCCGCAAGCGCCAAGCGCTACGTCGTCGCTCACCAGAGCCGCTGGCGCCTCCGCCGCCGATGTCTCCGCTGTCGCCGCTGTCTCCACTGTCGCCCCTGTCCCCGCTAGCAGCGCTGACGCACTCGCCGCCCGCGCCCGCCGAGACTGTCTGCTGACCGCCGCGATACCGATCGTTTCGAGTTTCGAGCTCTAAATGGTCGCTTTAATCCCCACCGACCCCCTCAGTTTTATAGATCTGCGCTTCATCTTCAACATACCTAGATGCGATAAAGTAATATTAACATTCTGAATTTTACTTCTGTAAGTAAAGCATTATTATTTGAATAACACTTTAGCTTGAGCATAAATTATTCAATATCGGGCACGAAAGATAACCGACAATCAGTTTCGAATGTCGGTGATAACTCAGCATTAAATAGAGCCCGAGAATCCACAAAACGGGGGCTATTCGGAAGTAGATATTGATTTGGTACGTTCACTGTTTATGTAGTGTTAAAAGATCCCACCAGGTCACTGGCGTTACGACCACGCCGCCGGTAACCGTTATTATAAATACTAGATACTTAGAAAATGATGACTTAAGTCGCACAAGAATATTTGCGACTGTAATAATGTACGTATAAAAGTGGATGCTGTGGCGTTTCATGCTCGCACTGTCTGCTTTCCTATCCGATGAAATATGTCAATTAATTGTTCGAAGTAATCTCACGCACGATGACGCGGACGCTTAGTTAAATGAACGTGGCAAAATGTGACCCGTAGCGACAAAACACACGCACTTCCATTTCGATTCTAATTAAATATACGATTACCGATAAGATAATGTAGGTACTGAATGCTGAAAGTGATTACTATGAACAGAATGTGCCATATACAGATCAAAGTATTGTTTTATATATAAAGTGATGTGGGCGAGTGCCCGGCGAGCAGCCAGTGCGAGAGACGTTCACCTTAACGCTTTAGGTATGAGCGGGGAGCATCCACGACACCGCTCATACCAACATTATATTGTAGTTATTATTGTAACTAATTACGAATAACGATTTACTAAAAGAGCAGCCGCGACTGGCGCTCGAGTGCGCGACGGGCACGACGCCGACGGCGCCCGCTCGGCGCCACACGCGCCACGCGCACGCGCCGCGCTCGGGCGCCACGAGCGCTACGAGAGCCACGATGGCGCCGCGAGCGTCACACGGGCGCCACAGGCGGTGCCGACTGCGCAGTCGGGCGCCAGTCCCGACCGCTCGTTTATAATATACAACAAAATAATCATTAAGTAGATTTTAGAAATAATTTAGATTGATACAAAACGTGTAAACTCAGTTTTGTTTGATATTTTTCAATGAATTATTATTTTACAAGTACAAATTTATTTTTATTATTTTTATTTATGTAGTTTTAATTTAAAAGGAACAACTGTACATATGTAAAAACATATTAGATATTATATACATTTATTTATTTAGGTGTGGTGTGGTATGATTGAGGTTCTGAAGAACTGTATGCCAGTGCTTGTGACTACTTGTGAGGCACTCGACACTGTCGCCATTAGACACTGCCGACTTAGGAACTTCCCACGTTTATATTAAGTATTCTTTATATTGATGACTAACTTATTTTTTTATTCTTGTGCGGCTGATGATGACTTACCTGATATTACGACGGTGCGACTTGTTGTGTCAATGCCCAAAGTAATTGCAAAGGATCAGTCAATTGTTTTAAACTTGACTCAAATATTGAGTACATTTTTTTGAAGATTTTTGTATGTATTTTTTTTACCTTTTTCTACAATTCACTAAGAGATAGCAATTATTGTTTGTTATTCAACAAGAATAATAAGATTATTTTAATTATCGGTTCCTTGAATAATCCCACCTATGTAGTTGACCAGTCAAAACCAAGACTGTTTAGTTTTATGTTCGTTTTTAGGTTTACTTATTGTGTCAAATGTGCTCTTAGATATTTCCTTGCATGCACGTCGCACTTTTTGTACCTATTGTTTGTAACGCAGAACTTTTTTTATTCGGATATCGAGTTAAGGACCTCCTAAAAATAAGTATAAAAATGTACGCTTTAAAGAAATTGGAATAAATTACTCATAACAAATAGATAGGTAGGTATGATAAGGTGTAGTTATTTATGTGCGTGCATGGAAGCGTCTGGTACGGAGGAATACGGCGCGTCGCGTCAGGAGGCGCGCGGCGTGGCGGCGCTGGCGGGCGCCGCCGTGGCCGGCCCGCCGCCGCCGCGCCGCCGCCGTCCGCACTGAGTATTGTTACGTCAAGGACAGCGAACAAGCGCATCATTAGTTCACTGCAGATGACGGTGTAGACTTAAGCTACGTATAACGACACAATAGACCCTTGTTTTGTTTTTTTACTTGTTCTCTAAGTAACTTCCGCCATAGCATACACTTAGAATATTAGGATCGACGATTTGTGCAATAAATTATCCACTGTTCAATATTAATAAATTATACTATGTTAAAATAATTATGTATGTATATGCTCAATATTTTCGACTGACCAACTGTAAAAAATATTATCGGTAAATTTTGAAATCACGATTGTTTAATGCGAATTTATTATGCTTTGGTATAGAAATTGATAGTTTGCAATTCGTTATTCAAGACAAAAGTGGAGTATTGCAAACAGATGTAAAGTATTGTTGGGCAAGCTTACACTGTGGCGAGCGGCGGCACTAGTGCTGCGCCGCGCTCTTGATTCTTGTTGTTTTGTTGACCGTGGCGGGCATATCACGAATCTAAACATAATAGACCTGTTTTAAAGTTTGATCTTTTAGTATAATACTTATAGAATTGTAAATATTTGTTTTATTGATTTCATGTCATTCAACGAGTGATAGAAAGCGACCACAGATATACCGCACACATACGTAGGTGCACGACTACATTCCAGTAGTTTGCGTAGGTTTTATATTACTTATAATGCCTAAATCACTCGTTCAACTGAAATTATATTTAAATGCGATCATTGTAACAACCACCAAGACTTGAAATTCAATTAACGTGAGCTGTTCACAACGTATGTACCTACTTAGGTATTATTTTGACAAATTTATTATAATTGTACGTACAAGAGTAAGAAACAAGAGTAATATATACATATAGCTCAAACCATGTGATATCTAGTCTTTTCCATTATAAAATTATCCTTCCTTTACATACTAAAATTTTCATTAATAATCGCATTTTCACTTATTTTAACCTTTACAGATAATTTGGATATGACTGCCTCCTATTTGTCTGAATTCTGTCGATGTCTGAAGTTGGCCCACTGACGGAGCACTCGCATTTCTTCAACGGTCTACACTCAACTTTTATCGTCCAATTATTTCATAAACCTAAGTGAAGGCTAAGAAGTAAAGATTTGCTGAATAAAATAGCCCAAACATCATTCGACAATTTCTAGACTAAAATGAAAAAGATAGCAATATTTTAGATTAATGTAACTAAATCGTATGTATCAGTTTGTATAAAGGAAAGTAAGTAAACGAAGTAATTGCACATTGGCAGAATGTATTGCGGTGAAACAGGGCACCCAAATCTTAAAAACTTAAGGCATAATGCACAATATCTCAGCACAATAAGTGATATTATAAAATACTCGAATCTTCAAAATATCATACTGAGCACTTTAACTGTTACTCCAATGAATCCACAATAAGTTCGCCTCGATTGAAAACAAAATATGCACAAGCAACATTTTTATAACTCGAGTAAATATCCATTTTCATTTATAGAATATTTTTAGTTATAAGTGTTGAGATCATGTGTTTACTGTGTAAGCACAAAAAGGATTCAATTCAAAAAAATAAAAATACAATAACGTTGCTATGATTATACTGTTGTATTATTTTACCTTGAGCTCTGTGTGCGCAAAAAATGAACTGCAGCACAAATTGTGCTGATACCCAGGAAACCATCAAAGGACATAATCTTGCCAGAAAAATAAAAATTAATCTATGTAGAGCACAATAGCATACCTACTCAAACGTCTCCCAAGTAGGTAAGTACAGGTAGTTACCTAAGCACTGTATTCGAATATAAACCTTATTACATGTGAAAAAGGGCATATCCGATTGTACATAAACAAAGGTGATCAAGCGCTTTAAACGAAAATTAATAATAGCTGTAAAAAATTCTTATATTTGTATGAAACGTTGAGTAAAGCCAAAGTACGCTTTATGGAACTCCTGAGTTCCAAAGCCTAGGTCAGGATCTACAGGTTGCACTTAGTTTTTACTTTTTAGCACAGTCAAAATGCTTTCTGCTTTCCCAGAGTGTGCCCAATCAACATACCCTATTGATTGGGCACACTCTGGGAAATGGTTACCTATTCCATTATAAACACGAAAAATATAAAGTAATTCGGATGGGGGCTACTCCTCTCATGGCTCCCAAATGATTTTTAGCGCAGCGGGTAGCATAGATTAAGCTCTATTCACTGCTGTCATAATAATACAACGTGTAACGTTAAATGCGCAAAACCTCAGACACCCCAAATGATTTTTAATTTAATTGACCTAACACAGTGAGAAAAAAATCATTAAAAAAATTTAAAGATTTTATGTGCAGTTTTAGTTTGTTTAAAATTAATATCTGCATTGAAATAAGAACTTTTATTAGGTATCCCGTGTATGACAAAATTTAATTGGACTACAACCATTTGTGTTTGTTTACCTATTTCGGCAGGTTTGCGCACGTGATGGCTTGACTTATTCATAATTAGACAGGGCGGCATTTTAAATAAAGATTTTTTTCAAAAATGTAACCTATTTTGAAAAGTGGTTTAAGACGGGGTTGTAGTACTGCATGTAGGTAAGAATTCCTTACCGCGTTCCCCGCCAATTCGTCGACGCAGCGAGTGGCAATGGGAAGTCGAGCGCCTGGGCTGTGCGCGACATACGTAAGTACCTACTTAGCGTGCGCTTGCCCTAGCGTCACTGAGTGTAGTGTAATGAAATAATATGTAAGGTATTAGGCATTGGTATTCATTATTCTTGGGTACGGAAGAAAAGTATAGTTGATTTCATGTATAAAATGTATACCTATTAAAATGTCATAATAATCATTTAGAAAAATAATAAAACACTAATTAAACATGGTACCTGCAATTTCAAAAAGACTATACTCGATTCACTTATCCATTACATAAAAGAGGTATATAGAAGCAGGTGTACTCAACATTTATGTTTCGAGATAAGTTTAAACAATTTTAATAAATAATGGTTTCAATATAAAATTTTAACTAAGATAGGTATGTAAATGAAATGGATTTTTAAATAAATATAACTTTATTTCAAACAAGAAATTTTAATAAAGTTTTGTTTATTTCACCTCACCTCACCATCAGAGATTGCATCACTGCTTACCATCAGGTGGGATCGCAGTCAAGCACTATCTTATATATATATTTTTTTTTTTTTAAAGAAAGCGCGCGGAAAGTTAGTTTCGTTATCATCATCTTTTCAGCCAAAAGACGTCCAGTTTGACATAGGCCTCCCCCAAGTGTCGCCACAATGATCTCGTGCGTTAGCCTAGCGCGGAGAAAGTTAGCCTCATTATCATCATCATTTCAGCCAAAAGACGTCCACTGTTTGACATAGGCCTCCCCCAAGTGTCGCCAGAATGGACTCGTGCGTTAGCCTAGTGCGGGGAAAGTTAGCCTCATTATCATCATCATTTCAGCCAAAAGACGTCCAATGTTTGACAAAGGCCTCCCCCAAGTGTCGCCAGAATGGACTCGTGTGTTAGCCTAGTGCGGGGAAAGTTAGCCTTATTATCATCATCATTTAGCCAAAAGACGTCCACTGTTTGACATAGGCCTCCCCCAAGTGTCGCCAGATTAGACTCGTGCGTTAGCCTAGTACGGAGAAAGTTAGCCTCATTTTCATCATCATTTCAGCCAAAAGACGTCCACTGTTTGACATAGGCCTCCCCCAAGTGTCGCCACAATGGTCTCGTGCGTTAGCCTAGCACAGGAACAGTTAGCCTAATTATCATCATCACTATAACGATACACTAAATACAATAAACGCGACCAATACACTAAAACGATCAAAATAACTTTAATTTCGGAAGTCGGTGTTTGACAATTCCAATTAACCCAAACACGGCTAGGATACATTAATTAACTACGGAGTTCCGATGCCTATCTTCCGGCTTCATCATCATCATCAGATCAGTTCAATAATACCTTGCAGCCAAAGTGCATCTCATGACAATTCTTATAAACCCAAACACGGCTAAGATACATTGATTAACGACGGAGTTCCGATGCCTATCTTCCGGCTTCATCATCATCATCAGATCAGTTCAATAGTACCTTACAGCCAAAGTGCATCTCATGCCAATTCTAATAAGCCCAAACACGGCTAAGATACCTTGATTTATTACGGAGTTCCGGTGCCTATCTTCCGGCTCCATCATCATCAGATCACTTCGACGATACCTTTTTCAACATAACTATTCAGAACTATTCATTTATTTGTATTGTCATAGTCGTTTAACTATGTTCATTGTGATATCTGTTTGAGTATGAAGTTCCGTTGGCCATTTCTGGTCTTCTTCACCAGTTCCACTTCATCAAATATCACTTTTTGACTGTAAATGCGTAAGTCCTGATGAAAATACCAAAATAACTATATAGTTGCTTATAATATTTGAGGAGTTCCCTCGATTCCTCAGGGATCCCATCATCAGAACTGGATTTTGAAAAAAAATGGGACCAATCTGGTAGCATATCAAGTAAAAGAAAAAAAAATATTTGCAAATCGGTCCATAAACGACGGAGTTCTGAGGTAACAAACATAAAAAAAATAAAAAAATACAACCGAATTGAGAACCTCCTCCTTTTTTTGGAAGTCGGTTAATTAAAAAGTAACGAAATCGACGCGTAAGTATTATGAGGGGTAGCTCTGTGAAAAAGCGACACGCATCCGCTCTCTAACACGCCTCGGCGAGTACTGGGGCCTAGAGATGGTCGTTCCAAAGACGAACCGTTTTAAAAAACCGTTTTGTATTCCGCGACGATAGAATCGTTTTACGTTTTGTTTCAAAGCAGTCTTCGTCGCACAACCAGTCCTCGAAATGTTTGATGCGAATTTCTACTTACTCGTAATGTAAATACAAGCTAGAATACAATGAAACCATTCGTAGCTCGTTCCGTTCGTTTCGATATTTGTTAAAGCAAAATAAATTAACTACTATTACTTGTGAGTTACGGTCGATTATCGTATGGACTACAATTTATTTCGATGTTTCGTCTCGTTCACAACGCGGTGGTCATTGCTGCGTATCGTATGTAGATAGATATATAATTCAAAGTCGCTTAGCAATACGAGACGATGGCGCCGTTCGTTCGATGCGTCTCGTCGTGACTCGAAAAGAAAATTATAGTTTGTATAATTGCAACACTAGTAACCGCAAGTCTACAACCGTCGCCGAGACGAACGAACGTTCGTAAACGTGTATGAGATTTCAATTAAGAACCTATTATAGATTCGTTACGTTCGTTCGAACGTCGCGCGTCGCCGCGTCGTCGTCGTCTGCCTTCCGCTTCTAACCATCAAACAGTTGCGAACGAGAACCGTTTCGCGAACTAGTTTTCATTCTTGAAAAAACGGTTGCGTCTCGTTGTCGAAAAAACCGACAACGACCCACTACTACTAGGGCCGGGTTATGTCAACTTTGCGGCCCGCAAAAGCAATTTTATTTTTATTTTTTAAAATATCCTACTTTTTTTAAAAAAATTCTTGAGAAAGACTTTTAAATACTAAACTTAATTGTTGTATGTAATTTTGAAAATATTTCTGTCAAATAATCTCATAGAAAAACACGTTTGAAATCGTAAAATAGGGTCAGATTCGCGATTTTTTTTTATCGAGACAATTAATTTATATCGTGTTTTCATTTTTGCCAAAGACTTCGTAATATAGTCAATTTTAATTAAATAATTTTTCAAGGTGTTCTCTTTCATATTTGTGGATTTCCAGAGGTTTAAAAAAGTTCAAAATGAGTAGAACCTCGCCTGCTCGTTATTCTGAACATTTTCAGGTTTTGCGCATTTAACGTTACACGTTGCATAAATGATTGTGCAAGAAAGATTAATTCGGTGATACGAGATTTCCCTCATAGGCCTTTCATAAGTGCTATACACTTATTCCCCTAAAATAGTAGAAAGCAAGAGGAATGCTATTTGAAAGCAGTAACCAATACCATTGAGTACCGCGGAAAGATTTGCCCAAGTCTAGAAATGAAAATATATACATACATACCTACAATATATATATACATACCTAGTAGGTAGTTTTATATACACATACAGACACTTGGTTTTTTTTAAATCCCTCTGATTTAATTCTACATCGTGGCTGCGCTCACCAATAAACTCTCATACACAAGACACCTAAACCAGAAATCTGTACAAATAATTTTCCATGCAGGAATCAAACTCGGAACAAGCACCGCAGCAGCCGATCACTCAACCACAGCACACACGATACATGCAAAAAAATCGCAAGTCAGATAATGAGATTTTTTAATCTACGAAATTTAACGCTTTTCTAAACGAAAAAGGATTGAAGTACTTGGCTACCTAAATAATTTTATTTTCAGGAGAAAAAGTTAAACTCCCTATGATCATCCTTTAATATTATTACTATTGGAACTCAGACCCTCCTTCCTCTCTAGGACCGTACGGGCCATAATCCGCATGCGCAGTGAATGTCACTTGTCTTCAAAGTTTTGGATCTAGGACATTTCCTCACGATATTTTCCTTCACCGTTTTAAAAGTAGTGGTGATGAAATAAATTATAGCAAGTAAAGTGGCTGCCTGAGTTAGAAACTTTGAACCTACGAGCCACTTCTCCTAAATCGAGGCTATTACCACTGGAGCACAACTGCGAAGCATAAAGCTCAACGCATTTTTATGATAAAACTAGCTGACCTGGCGAACTTCGTACCGCCTAACAGTCAATGAATGCAACAGCTAGCAACTAACAGCACCACAACAACCACTACAACAACTACAACTAGCAGCTAGTCAGCTGATTGCAATGGAACAAAGCTAAAGTAATATATCAATTTACACACAATTTCTTAAAATTGTGTGTAACTTATCTATAACGATTTCGTATATTTTACGTGATACGCGCACAGGACTAAACTTTTTCAGCAACAGCAGAGGCCCAGCTGGGACGAAGCCTACTCGGGCCAGGGTAACCTGATAAGGAGCTCGAGCGCCGGTATGAAGGCTAGAAGGAATGTTTGTTTGTGTAGTGGGGTTTTAGTCAGTAAGAGTCTGACACTATCTCCCGCTCTACCCAAGAGCGAGAGTTGTCATTGGATGATTTTCGCCCACCAAAAAAAAGGGGTGGGAGCCTACTGGGGCCAAAGGTCTATTTCTGAAAGTTAGGCTCAGCCCAGGTGTGAAAGGCAACGAAGGAACGGGGTGGGGTTTTTTGTCAGTACGAGTCTGACACTATCTCCTGCTCCCTCCAAGGGCGTGGGATGCATCTGGATGATATTTAATGTTAGTTTGAGTGTTTTATACTTTTCCTTACTTTTCATAAAATTTACTTTTACAGGTAAGTACTTTTTTCTTTTTTCTTGTGAGAAGTCATCCAATGACTTCGGCTCTAGGGTGAACCAAGAGGGCGTGAGACTTTTACTGACCAAAACCACACCTGTGATGCCGCCTGCCACTCCTCCTCACTCCGGACCATGGCCTGTACCAAGGCCCGACGCGAGATCCTTGCTCTTTCCAGCCACGCATCAAAGAGGGGACCTACCGCCATAGTTTTGACGTACCCACTCAAACTCACTTGGTTATTATGATTGACTTGCTATATAACTTACCTATTATCCACATCTACATACCTAATGGCTTTTAAATTCCCGAAGCCAGGAAGAATAATTGTTCCGTACAGTAAATATTCACCTTACTACAGCAAAAAACAGCACGTTCACTAGAAGTACCTGCTTGGCAAAAAGTAGAGTGAGTGATAAAAAATTGTAAAACATGCTTTTTGATAAGAGAAATACATATACATTTCCTGGTTAGTCTTAAATTAGTCGAAGACTTGGTGCCAACACATAGATACACCTCGACAAAATGTTTCCCGTGCTGTGTATTATTTTCATGACGTGGAATTTCGGTAATTACATAATTTATTTCATAGAAAACTTCATCACCGCTATAACTAATTGCCAAAAACATATTGGTACAATACATAGATAATCCAGATGGCAAAAAATAATTAAGTATCTACTTATACAAATAAAGTAGGTACCTAAATAAAACAACCGAATCCCGCAAAGATATAAAGTCATAATTCTGCGCAATTTTTAGTGTTTTACCCAGCAGTATTACTACAGGACAAACTCAAACGCGAACGTAAAATCTACTTAAATGTATCGACTTCCAAAACAAAACACCACAAAATAACTTGAGAATTTCCCAAATGTTTTTTTAAATTCTCATTTTTAGGGTTGCATAGTCAACTAGGAACCCTTATAGTTTCGCCATGCCGGTCTGTCTGTTCGTCCAACCTTCGTGACCGTTAGCACTAGAAAGTTTAAATTTGATACCAAACGCGACGCCAACAAAGTGGCAAAAATGTTTTTTTAGGTTTCCCTTCACGTAAAGTGGAGAGTGATTTTTTTTTCTTTTTTTAATATCGCTTGTCTTAAAATTAACGGGGAATTCGCCGTAGGTGTCTAAAATATTACTTTGAGTTCCATGAGATCGCGGATGTGACATATTCTAATGTTTTTGCAGTATTTGGTAGCTAATGTCGATACATTAGTTAGCTTATTCGGTAAGCTTCGCTGTTCGCTCCATTTTACCGAAATCGCACGCTCCATAGACATTTGAGATACAAAATTAAACCAATTTTTCATCACAATATGGAGTGTGCTTTTAGATTTTATTTCTAAGATATATTAACTTTTCCCGCGGCTTTGTTCGTACTTATTAATGGAGATCCGCCAAGGAAAGGTATTCATTTCTGGATGGCCTTTCTGTAACCTTCACAACGTTTATGAGGTATGGTGCTCGGTCGAGTAGTTCAGTCGTGAAAGTCAAGTGCGAATCGGTTTCACGCACCGACATTCCCGTATCCCGTTGACTATCGTAAATAGCACGATTCCCAAATCGAGTCATGAAGATTTTCCGAATTGCAAAACAGTTATTTGGATTATTAAATTAATGATCCAAATAACTATTTTGCGATTCGGAAAATCTGGCGAATGTGTGAAAAAATGTAAATAAGATTAAATCTTATTTAAATTTTTCCACACATTGGCCAAATCTGGACGAACCATAAGCTAGGCAAATAAGAAACAGTACCTACCTACAAAATAAAACCTAGCAACAATTCAGTGTGAGGGTAAAGTAACTTTGGAATTACAGTTTCCTATACAACTGCTCTCCCGTATGAGAATGAACAAGGCCCCGAATACGGAGACGAATGGATATACTTCTACGATGATGAAGGCAACACCCACACCATGAACTTCTCTACACTACCGCAGGAAACACGTGGCATGGTATTTGGAGACGCATACTTTTACTTATATACCAGGTGAGTAGCATTCAATTATGAACTGTCACTGTCTCGACCTGACAGTCAGGATACGGACGGTTCTATTTCTTATATTTTGGTAGATAACGGTTGTCTTGATTTTTCTGTTGTAGGCAAAACTCTGATGCAGAACAATTAGAAATTCCCGAAGACAATGAACTATTTACAAGTCAATACTTTAACTCGTCTAATGATATTAAGGTTGTGACGCACGGCTGGTTCTCCCACGAGAAGACGGAATGGCTCCAGCAAATAAAGGACGCTTTCTTGAGAAAAGCCGATTTCAATGTTATTACTATTGATTGGAGCGAAATAGCAAAAAATCCAGCTTATCCTTGGTCAGCATTTAGTACAAGATATGTGGGGAAACGAACAGCTAAACTGCTAGACTCTATTGCAAAAACGTATAATGTGGACGGAAAGGTTATGCATTTGATGGGACACAGCTTAGGCTCACATGTCATGGGCTCGGCAGCATTATTTTCAAACCAAAGAATACATCGAATCACTGGTACCTACCAACCTACCTCCTTATCTCACTGCCAACCTGTGGTCCACAAGGACCACTTATGAGTAGGTAGATGAGCACCTATATTCTAACTTTTTTACTAGGCTAGGTACCTAGTAAAAAAGTACCTACAAAAATATTGTCATGAAATAATAGTCCAGTCACAACATGCTCGTAACTTTTGATTTTAGAGAAGGTGCTCATAGAAGCTGTTACAAGTTTTGTATTAGAGAAATAAGTTTATTTTAGATCCCCAAGTTTGGACCCTCGTTTTATTCATTTAGGGGGTGAATTTTGGCAAATATTCTCTTAGTACCTACTCGCCTACGTCATAAAAGGAAACCTTATGCACAATTTCACACTCCTATTCCCAGTAGTTATGACTGCGTCGATATGTCATTCAGTCAGTTTCACCATTTATAAATACAGATAGAAACTTTCTCCTGAGCTTGGTCCCTATTAACAACAAATAAATTACGCCAAGTCTTGCTCGACCTTGACAGACGGACTAAAAGTTAACACTAAGCTACGAAATTGTGCCTTCCCGTTTTGTAATTAATAGTCGCATAATTATGGTGCTTATTATGTTAATAATAATAATTATGAAGGTATTTGATAATCCATGTAATCTACAACACTCGGTGGCCTGTTCACAGGGCTAGATCCCGCTCGACCTCTCTTTGAACTTCCACTGATGGCACCCGATTACCGTCTTGAACAAAGCGACGCCGAATTTGTAGACATTATCCACTCCTGTGGTGGAGTCTACGGGTACAGGAGAAGTCATGGCCATGCTGACTTTTATCCAAATAACGGACGAGCCAAGCAGCCCGGCTGCGAAGGGTTGCAACAAGTTATAGGTAAGTCATAAATGATTGATAATCACGTATTAGGGATTATAGAACTAAAATGCAACAGTTAGGTATAGGCAAATAATACCTACCTGACGTATGCAGCACGAAATTAATCCCTACATATTATTATTATAAACCAAAGCAAAGTCGTGCAGCGCGACTGGCTGTAACTATTGAACTGGCTTTCGTGTAACATGGCACCAACACAAAGAGAGGAGGTATGTATAATTACATGCCTATTATATTATATTAGAGAAAAACTGGGCAAGTGCGAGTCGCACTCGCGTACTGAGGGTTCCGTGCAAACTACAATTCCCGAATGGAGTCACGAAGATTTTTACGAATTGCAATTTTTTTTTTGTGACGTCGGTAACTAATTTACTGTTTTCAGATTTATTCCTATACCTGTGCTTTAAGGCACAGCAGTTTGGCTTTGTGCCAAATTTCAGGATTCAGTGTCAACAGGAAGTACCCTATAATTTTCGATCTTTGAGAGTATCAAAAGAAACGTTTTTTGCGACATAAACGCTGTATCTTTTTTATTCGTTAATTTAGAAGTTTGATTTTTCACAGCTTGAAGGGACCGCTGACCTGAGTATATGGTTTTAATTTCAACTCGATACCTTCACGCGTTCACGAGATAAAGAGCCTTGACAGACAGACGGACAGACAACAAAGTGATCCTATAAGGGTTCCGTTTTTCCTTTTCGGACGGAATCTTAAAAAGCAAGACTTTCAAAGATTAGTGGACCAGTAATCTTTGAAATTCAGCTATTATGTTGGCAGTACTCAGCTATTATGTTTCCAATTGAATTGGTGCAGCAAAAACGAAAACATAAAATTAAAATAAGGGGGAGTATAAAACGAGCGACTAAAAAAAACTTGGTGACTGATGATGAGATACTGTTTTAATTCATGAATCCCCAAGCGACCACCGGTGGCCGCGCATCTATTGTCTTACTATTGTGTCTCTAATTGACGGTATCTGAAGGGTTAATAACTTGAGCGGTATGATTGAGTAAAAGACAACTAAACTAACGACAAATATTGATTAACAATAAAATCCAAAACGACCTTACTAAAAGTGGGTTATTGAAAGCCTAATTAAACTACTAAATTAGTAAGTGAGTGAAAAAATTCATAAATGAGCGATTAGAAATAAAATTAAGGTTTTACATAACGAAACTACTAAAAAGTTAACTTTTAACAAATGTTTTCACCGTTGTCTAATTATCTAGTCGCCGATAGATTCATCTATTTGAACTGGGTGAAATAGGTTAGGTTAGATTAGAACTGCGACTTACCGCGCTACGACCAAGTTGCTCGCAGATTTTATTTCACCATTATCTAGGATTTCGCAAAAAATTCAAAAAAAAAATTAAGTTTGTAAGTCGCTGTTCTGTTGATTTCTCGTTATTCGCAGTCAGTGGCTCACTTATTATTTCTTTAACACAAAATAATTATTTTTGTCACTTAATATTTTAATTTACAGTCACCCGTTTAAATACTACCCTTAAAATAATAATAATGTCTTAAGCGATGCTTTCGTTTTGCCTGGCCGGGCTTGATTTAAAAAGCATTAGGTTTCTGGTCGCGATGCGTACATGATTCCCAGTGATTCCCCTCTACCCCAGACCACTGGTAGCTTCAAAGGCTTGAACCCCACTGACTGACTGGGTAAAAACGGGACCTTATTCAGTATCTTAAGTAAGTATCTTAACTTTCTGTGTTCTCACTTTTTTTTTAAATATCGTAACAACGAGACTGAACTCTACGCGGCAAAAATTTCGGTTCGGGAACCAGAAGCGTTACAAATAAATCGAAATTTTTGGTTTATTTTAACGCTTCTGGTTCCCGACTTCCCGAGTTATTAAAAAAAAGCCAGAACACAGAAAGTTAAGATACTGTGTTTTCTTTTACGACGGCAGTATTGCTAAGATTTCACTGTCCGTCTGTTTGTCACCAGGCTGTATGTCGTGAACCGTGATAGCTAGTCACGTCACGCTAGTCAATTGAATATAACAACAAATACCTACTAAAAACAATAAAATAAATAATAGTGAGCTCCCAAACAACAAACGTTTTTTTGCCATTTTCTGCTCGATATTAATTTTGTAATTCAGAACCGTTCATGTTCGAGTCCGACTCGTACCTACTTGGCTAATTTTAAACGTTAAAATTAAAAATTATAATTACTTCATTTATTTCCAGAGGGCTGTAGCCACGGACGCGCAACGCTATTTTTTGCAGAATCTATAGACTCCAAAATACCTTTTGTGGCATATCCATGTGAGAATTGGGATAAATTTGAAAATGGAGAATGCAAAGAAAGCTCTGTCGATATGGGTTACCCAGTTCCAACAAACATTACAGGAGACTACTATCTTTATACTAATGGCGAACCAGAATTTGCACGCGGGGAAGAGTAGAAATATACGTGGACTGATTTAACAAAGTTTTCGTTTTTCTCATCAAGTCGGGAGAACTCCCTTGGTGTCAACCACATGAGTAGATAAACAAAAGTTATTAGAACTGATAAGACCGATAAGATTTCTACCACACGATTTCTGCATGTTTATTCTAATCTATCCACCTATCGTCATACTCAACAAAAGACTAAGACCTTATTTGTTGGCCACAGATTTGTTGTGACAGCCACTTAAAATTTAACCGATTTTTTCACTACATTCAATCGAATTTCAACCAGATCTTCTTAAAAATAATGTGAGTTTAGCATGCATAGAATAGAATAGAAATAAACTTTATTGTACCTACACCAAAAAATAACACAGCTTATAAATAAAATTAAATGTATGGGTACAATAGCATATCTTAATCGTATTTTGTTTCTCAACATGCAAAGGAGGTGTACCTATCATTCATCCTATAACACTTTCTACTCAGTACCTACCTACCGTCACTAGGGCGGTGCAGGTGTCAGCGGTGTCCAGGCAGAAGGAGCAGCCGCAGTGAAAAGACTAGTTACGGCACTGTTTCCGCTATGTATGTAGTAAACCAAATTCTAGGTACCTAAGTCAATCATATCAGCCGAAAGACGTCCACTGCTGGACATAGGCCTCCCCCAAGTGTCGCCACAACGACCGGTCCTGTGCGTCACGCATCCATCGGATTCCCGCCACCCTGACCAGGTCGTCGGTCCACCTTGTTGGAGGCCTTCCAACGCTGCGTCTTCCGGTACGTGGTCGCCACTCCAGAACCTTTCGTCCCCATCGACCATCTGTTCTGCGTGCAATGTGCCCTGCCCATTGCCACTTAAGTTTGGCGACTCTTCGAGCCACGTCGGCAACCTAAGTCAATGAAGTTGATGAATTGGTAAAGCGGTGTTATCGTGATTCTGTTGGCTTGTCCGCGGCTCATCCAAGTAAAGTGGGCACTTCATGAGTTCACTTCTAAACATTAGTAAATTTCACGGCTTTGACTAAAACAGCGCGCTAAATGGAATCGAAAATCCTGTTTAGAACAGGATTCAAAACACCGCAGCCAACCACCACGTGTGTGGTCTTTTATATGGGTGATTGTGATAAATATGACGTAAGTAACCAGTGCCAAGGAACTGATGCCATCAATTTACCTTCGTGTAGGTAATACAAATTGCAGATGATAACCATGATCCAGTCTTTGTACCCAAGAGAGGAGAGAGGAACCCTATCTATAAATAATTAGCTCAAGCTAATCTAAAAATCATGTTTCGTAATTTAAAACAAACTTAAAAATCAGCTTGAAATGTTTAAATATTACGAAAGTAATTACTACAAAGAGATCTTTCAGAGAGAGAATTCGTTCCTAATGAGCTCATTAGGAACGAATTTGAATGTATTTTAATCCAATGCTTGAATTTGATTAAAAATGTGTTGTTCAATAAAAGTACTTTCTACAATCACATCTCGATTTTTGATAAAAACCTGGGAGCCAATACGCAACGCAATGGAGAGAGGTTCCAGCAGGTAGTTTACAGCATGTTAAACTCGCACCAGTACAAATAGAGCCCTAATATTAGCAGTTTTGGTTGGACACTTGTAGTAGACCAGCCAGTTGAGGAACTTAGTGACTAGTATCCGTAGGATCAAATATTATAATATCCTACTAGACTAGATTGACCACGAAGCAATATTACGCTCTCTAAGTGTTCTTTATTCTCACTGGCATTAAGTTCATGTGTATTATTGACACGTAAAAGGGAAAAATTGTTCCAAGAAAGACAATGACTAAAGTCCTCTGTATCCCTTTCTCACCTACCTATCAGAAAAAAATAAGAAGCAGATGGTATTTTTTAAATTGTTCAAGTAATCGTTAAATAGTTCATGTTCATGCACTATTTAACGATTACTTACTTACGAATCTATTGCAACTGATATTTTTATTTCAAAATAATGCTTCTTGAAATTTTATACGCATTCTTTTTGTACTTAATGATGATTTAAATTGTACAATAATCAAGTAAAAGAACACACATTTGTACACATATTTTTTATCTGCAAGCTAAACAAAAACAACATAAACACGGCTCAAGTGTCAACCCGCACACCGAACAAAACAAAAGAAAAACGTTCCGATAAAAAATGTTGTTGAATGTTTAGCATGTGATGTTTTATTTCTTTCTCATTCTTTCACCTACAGTCTGTGTAAGTTAGAGTAAGACAGGTATACTCTAGACAGGCAATATTTTGCATTAAATCCGACCCGATCCACGATATCTCCAGGAGTCTTCTACCAGACACGCGTTTTTTGACAGATATCTCCTGGAGATATAGTAACAGACGGGAGGATATAGTATCTATTCGTAGTAATTTTCAAACTATGAAAGGCAACACTTAGGAGGCTTCAATTTGACATCAATAAACAATATGGCCGATTACGATTACGGTTAAATTGTATTTTTATTTGATATAAGTTTTTATCACAATATTTAGTTATGTTTATAGTGTACAACATGGTTAAACATTGCTGTGTAAAGTTGTGTAATAGTGATGGGTATCCTGGTTGTCGAATTTCATTTTTTAGGTAAGTTTTCTGTATTGTTTACAAATTATTTATTTTGTAAACTAACAGTTATTTACATACTATAGCACAAGTATTTAGCAGTAATATACAAAAAAAAATAGGAAAATAATGTTTTTAGTTGAAATTAGAGCCAAATTAGTATCGCAAGGTACAATAGTTTTTTTATTTTTTTATTTAAAGATCAGTTTTATTCCGAGACCTATGGTAAAAAGTGGTTCAAGTTGTTGTATGTGATAGCTGAATATATGGTGCAGCGACACTTTAAAGTTGGACCACTATTTACGCCACACCCTGTATACAGAAATCAGCTATTTCCTAATAATTACTGAGAAAAGTCACATCACAGTTCGCTTTTGGTAAGCATGTTGGGAACAGTTTACCTAATTGTTTTTGAACTTGCATGTCTATTTAATGTATCAAAAATATCTTTCAACTACTTTAGAGCAAAATTGTCCCGTAGTAGGTAGGTAGCTAGTGTATGGACACACTAGTAGAACAAGATGACAGCACTCTTTTTTTTTTAATAAGGCAACTTATTTTTAACATTACTGCCAGTTTAGATCTGCACGATTCACTGCAATACTATTATCAGGAAAACAGGACTCTTTTTTTTTCTTTTCGGGGCGCTTTTGTGGTTGTCGTTATCAATCTAGTAGTATAGGATAGGTATATAAAATCTTTTGCGTAGGATATGTAAATCGTTGCTCACTAGTTCTTTGAATCAGTTCGATTTGACAGATTTTTGAATTAGTTCTTTTTCAAACATAGGTGTTTTCAAAGTAATTTCTGGCTATTGTTTTAACGAGTCAATTATGAGCTCAAAGATAATATACGTATTGTAGAACTTTCGATATTATTATAAAGTATCTGGCAATTTAACTGATTACTTTTCAATTTAGTCTTTACTAACACTATACTACCTACTACTGTATGATTCCTGTGTTCTGTGATACTACCCCCAACCCAAGTAATTAGGTAATAATGTTATGAATACTGTTGCATGATAAGGTACACTATTTTCCAGCTTGAGTAGAGCGTTGAAAAAAATAATCGAATACTGGGTTTTTATTAGAGATGAAACGGATAATGGTTTGATCGGATACCGGATATTCGGTAAGCTACGAGGCTGGAGCGCCGGATATCTGGCTACCGGATAATATTCAGCTCTTTCTCGTGTTTCATGACGCGATTAGTTTGATTTGCTAGAATTTATTTTTCAGCACCTGGCAGTAGAAATTACAGCGAAAGGCTGTTTTTTAAAGCTGATCTAGTTTACGAAGCCAAGTGGAGTCGCCTCTTACTAAAAAATGCCGAAAATTTGGTACCTACTCATTCACCACAATTTGCCAATTGTTAATTTTGAATACTAAACTAATTAATAAAACAAAAATTTTTGGGTTGCGATTATAAAAATAAATGGTGATCATAATCTATTGTGATATGATTTGCCTTGTGTTAAAACAATGAACTTGTTTGAATTTTATAATCCGGTTTTCGGCCGGATAGTCAAAACAAGGCCGAATAGCTTGGATCCCGGATAGTTTAGTTACTAGATATCAGTTTCATCTCAAGTTCTTATTTATAAAGTGAGAAACCCCCGTGGCTGTCACTTTCGTTTTTTTTTAAAAACTGTTAGTTTAAAACCCCAACACTCGTTGGAATGATATGAAGATAAATGTTCTTCTGGATAGCCTGTACCTATTAGTAATCATGGTTATCCATTGCCAGACACCCCCTCGCCTCGCCTCGCTAGAATATACATCATAATGGCGGAACCAACTCTCGTAACACACACCCTTTAACTTCAATAAACGTAATTGTACTTACGTTATATATAGCTCATTTTATTTACGTTTCTACAGTAATTGTAAAATAAAGTTTCTCCAATAGCCAGATGGTTTATACAAATAACTAATAGTTAACAACAATTGTGTGCGAAAACTGACCTATAAATACTAATTGTTTTAGTCTTGCACTTTTCAGCGTCGTGGTTATCAAAGGATTTAGTAAATGAGTGAAATAAAGCAACTTTAATGGGATTCTAATGTATATTATAGTGTTGAAATAATAGTCTTCACATAAACGTAGCTTAAACAAGTAATACTTTACTTTCTTCATGCATTAATACTTCTCAATATAGAATATGGGAATTGGTTTCAGACTTATGTTTTAAAACTGAGAAGTACTTATATATAAAGAATGTATGTATAGCATAGATACAAAGGTACTTAAAAATATTATGCTTAGTCGTTAACAAATCGTTAATTATTGAATAAATGAGAATTACTAAAAGGTTGGTTTTTCTTAAGACTGCACTTCCTTTTCTTGAGATCTGTAAAATAAAAAACCTAACATTAAAACTACAAATGGACCGTATTATTTCGACCTAAAAATAATTACATCAGAACTTAATAGTTATACTTCATTATGCCTCAGTCGGGAAAAGAAGACAAAAAAACAGAATCATCATTGAAACCAATTCAAAATAAATGCAAACGTTAAATATTATGTATAATAATTCAATTAATCTATATTACGTACATTCCATTAGTTTGATCGAAATAGATATTTTGCTCGAACGGTAATCGCCGGAGACCCGCCGACAGTTCTTTGCACTGTGAAAAACAAAAACATTATAGGTGTTGCATATGTATCCAGTGATGAATGGCTTAGTTATAAAGTCATTGAAAAAAAGTCAATACAGGTTCTTTTCAAAATCTGGTATACCAAATGACTTAATTTGTTAGCTATCATTCTTGGAGTGAATTTTCTGAAAATGAACTATAAAATACGAGGTATCATTTGGCGAAATAATAGGAACAGATCTTTTTATGAGATTTCCAGTTTAGCTTTAGCATTTAAGCTAAACTAGTAAGTCGTAAAAGTCCATATTCATGAGCACAATTCACTTCATTAAGATGTTGCTAATAAATTAAGTTCCCAGTTACTGTAATGTTTCACGTTGTTTTAAAACCAAATTATAAAACGAGTAAAGACTTTTTCTTCAAATTATCAGATTTCAATGTTTATGCTTCAGTATGCATCAGCCGGGAAAAGAAGACAAAAGTGGATGTTTCATCATTTTAAATTGAATATTATTTACCATGTAATATTATACCTTTTTCAAAGATTCAATACACACCTTGCACGAAGTTTCAGCACCCATTCGCGTAAAAATTGTTGTCAAGGCTCCGATCCTGGCCATCTGAAAGCAAAAAGTTTATTTCTTTTAAAGCAAATCTTAGAACACCTTCACTGTCCTAGAGAGGAGGCCTGAGTCCCAACAGTGAGAACAGTATAAGGCCGGCTATGCTATGCTAATAAACACAACCAGTATCAGTTACGTTCGAGCAACTGGATACTTCAATTTTGTAGATCAGCTTCCAACGAATAATAACTGATCTAAATATCTTTTAGACACCGACCGAAGATTCGTTTTCAGTTTTAATCAAGAAATTTGCTTTCGTCCAAAAACTAGCCGAACATTTGGCTCGACCGAATCTAGCATTCAGAAGCTGACGATTTTGATAGAAGCCGACTTAACTGTCTCGTACGTCTATGTTCATTGTATTTTTTGTGTAATTCGGCGAATAAAAAATTAAATATCACTATATCGAAACATAGTTAAGAATAACAATATCAGAATATTATTTTTAGTTTCTCTGTTTCCACTGTGTCTATTGGGGAGCTCAGAAGACATACGGAGAAACCCACACATAAACTCGGTGGTTTAATAGTTATCAAAAATTGTATTTGATCTAATTTAAATATCTAACACAGAAAATTCATTGCATCAGCATTGCCATCTAGCGTGGTAATGCTGCCAGTGTTCTGGGCACTTTTCCCAATGACATCGATGTGGACGAATTTTTTGATGCCCTTTGAGTTTTCTCCGTTTTTCAGCCTTTTTTACTCGTTTGTACATATTATTATTTTAAATTTGTATATACCTATTAATTTATAATATGTAGTAGTTAAGATGTATATATTAACAATATGAATTTAATAAATTAGAAAATTCAATAGTTACCTGAATAAATTTCCGGGCGGATCTAGCTAAAAACGGATACCTGTGAACATAATAACAACAAAATTAGTGACTAATTACATTACATAGATGTTTTAGCGTATTAAAACGGCAGTCGACATTTAAATTCGGTTAATTGAGTCGTTACTAAAACTGTTTTATTTAATTGAAAAATGCTTGATTATTAATTAATTGAAAAAGTGAGACAAAAACTAAGAACAAAGGTTCTTAAAATAAAATCTCCCTAAATACCAAGGATCGCAATTAATAAATGCATTGATTTGGAACTAACTGTATACTCTGAGGTATACCTGCAATATACACGTTTATAATAAATTAATAGTTTTTTGTAATATGTATGTAAATATTTCAAGAAAAAAAATAGAACCAACATTGACCTACTACAAAATGCATATCAGGTAAGCATTCATAAATGAAAAGAGTACCAATCGTACGTTCGCCTTTGTTTTGTCGGCTGATATTAAACACGAAAAGGTGTAAAAACCTAATAAGAGAATGGTGTACCACAATTTTGGTATAAGTAATAGACTAATGTTTTATCATTTAGAAGTAATAATTTGCTTAGAAAGGTCAAATCACAAAAACGATAAGTTAAACAAATTAACACTCGGAATAACATGAGCGACCAAAACAATTAGAACTAAGTTTCTATAGTCTACACTAGTCTTACATTAGTCAATTTCTGCTTGAAATTATCTGAGCTGGCAAATCACAAGTTATTCTTCAATAACATCTTGAATAAGTAATGAGACTTTTTTTGTGGGCGTAGGTAGGTACCGACTCTCAATTTAATACCGAAACTCGTGCATGAGATATGAAAGACGATAAACGAAAAGAGAATTTGTGTTTTCCTCTAAAAATTGGAATCTAGTCGTAGCGTTTTTTTTTTTAATCACTATAAATAAACATCAATTGCCACATGTTTGTCAGATCATTATTTGTGACCGGCTTGACCTGATTTGCTGAGTTGACAATCACCTACACAAGGTCTGTAGTTTTTTTTTTTTTTTTTAATTCATTGGCAATTGACGAATGATTTATGATTGTAGTATTATGGGTTTTGCTCGGGTCAGCAACTTTATTTATATAAAAATAACGTTTCATGGAGCCAACTAATTTAATTCTTGTTTTGATTTTTGCCCAGCAGTCAAATAAAATAAAATATTTTTTCATGATTTCTTTTATATTTGTGGACTTCCAAAGGTTCAAAAAAGTACAATATTAGTAGAACCTGGCCTTAAAATGTTAGGTACACACTTAATGGGGTGAACTTAGTATACATTTTTCATGCTTTATATTCTAGACCCGCATTCCCAGAAGTAGGAGGTCAATGTGTTGAATTTATTTTTATATTAATGAATGTGCGCAACACAAATATATTGTACTGTCACAACTAAAACAAAACCTTGTAAAAAAAAAAAAAAAAAAAAAACAACATTCGTGTTGTTGAATAGTATCGGACTAAATTTTTCTTTCCTTTTGTGATGTAACCAATAAGGGAAATGGATTAAATATCTGAATATTGTACATTTATCAAAAGCAAAAGGGGAGGAATTTTCGAGTAAAAGTAAGCGGAGTAAGAAGTAATCTAAGAAAAACATGTTTTCTTCAGTAATACTAATCAATGCTTTATAAAAATAAATGATGCTGAGTGCGGAAGGGTGCCTACCGGAGGAAGATATTTCACATTAAACTCGTAACGTTGAGCATTAGGAGTTTAATGCAAAATATATTTTAGTCTGGTACTAATTAGTAGGGACTAAGATTAGGTAACTGATAAGAATTTTCTTGTTAACCGATTCGTTGCGACGCCCATTTTGGTGCACTTTTATGCGTGGCGACGAACAAATATTTCGTGACACGACAGTCGTGTCAAGCGCCATATCAGTTGATGACACGCCTATTGTGCCATCAGCCATGTACAGAAAAAAATGCTCTTTTTTTTTTGTTTACCCTTGAATTGTATTCAGTCGACTTCCAAAATCGAAAGTAAATGGTCAGTTACTTTGTGTTAAGTGGTTTTGAACTGATTATATGTGTTTCACTGAAAATGGATGGTTAGTGACTTTTTTATTCAGATGTTATAAACCTTTTGTATTGTTTTATGATTTACGTACATATCAACAACACAACAACAACACAATATGGTATTTTCCAAAATCTTGCCGAGACGATCTAGCCGACTTACGAAACTTGTTTACAAAATAAATTCCTAAGGGATCGGAACAAGATTTAGCAAATGTGAAATTCATTTATTATTTATATGTAATACCTACCTACTTATGTATGTATCTAGGTATCTAATACCTACTTATATTTATAATAGCCCGATAAGCTAAATAAGATAAGAAAAATAGATGCAGCTATTAATAATAATTCGAGGTAAATAATGCATTTCATTAATACGTACCTAATCGCAGTAATCGTAATGCAACTTATCGAGGTTGTCAACCCCTGGAATTATCTGATTTGCATTATTTCCAGAAACGAAGTCTATAATAATGATCCGCATTTAAAAAGATTAATGTTTAGTTCAAGAAGCACCTCAAGAAATTTCGATTTGAGCGAGTTATAAGACATTTAAAAATGACACGAAACGCGTGTCATACGCCATATGTAAAAAAATTGGATGGCACGTCTGTCGTGCCATCCGCAACGAATCGGTTAAGCTACAGATGATATTGATCAACGTCTTGTATTCAAGAGTTTGTTAAACCATATAATGTAAGTTAAAGAAATTATTTTATATCTGAAATGTTTTCCTTAAAAATAAATCATTTATCAACGGCAGAAAATAATGAACTTAAGTAGTCTAAACAAAAATACTTTCGAGTTACTATCACAAAATGTCAAGTTAATATCCTGAAATAAAATTTATTCTAAAGGTATTTCTTTCAACTTTGATCCAGTTAACTTGCATTTGAGAATAATTATATATGTTTAGTTTTTATATCTATTCGCCTGTTTAATAAACTTAATTATATTATTACAAACATAATTAAGTAGGTAAGTACGGTACATTTCATAATTCTAACATATTTTAAACTCGCATAGTTGGGTAAAAATATTATTTATTCTGGAAACGACACAATATCCAAAAAGTCGAAAATGTTCTTAAAAACCAGTGTGTAAATTATAGACACAATATTTTATCTTCTTTGGTTACTTCCGCCTTTCTGTTTTAAAATTAGCTCTTCAAAAATATTTTATTGCATTTAAACGGCGGACTACTTCGAATCTAGCGCCAATATGGAAATTCTATGATGATCCTTTTTTAATTCTTTTTATATCCCTTCCGCATGTTGTGGTTGAACCAAGTACCACATTTAGAAAGATTAAGTTGTATACCAAGTTTTTTTTTTTTGTAGCGTGTATATTTCCGTACTAACGCTTCCTCCTTCTGTGGTAACATAATTGCCTATTGTAAAAACATACCTTACTTTCTATTACCTAGTGCTCTAAGTAGAGAACACAAAAGGTCAAGTCTACGTTCGGTTATGAAGACTCGATGCATTTAGTTCATAACTTACCAGTTACTTTACTCAGAGATTGCTGCAGTGTCAGACAGAGAAATACTAGGTGTCTTCGATGAAGCAAATGTGGTTTCTTATTCAGCTCTTCATGTAATCCTCTGCTTTTTCAATGTAAAATTAGAACTGCTAAATTCAACTGGGGAAAAAACATTAAGCTGTGCCGGCAAACTACAATTTAACATCTTCATAGCAAGACCTTTAATAATTCAACCTCGAAAGGAAAGACATCGATGCACCCGCCAGGAAATGTATAAGAAAACTTGTAAACTGAGGGTTTCTTTCTCGAGCTTTTATTATTTTAGTTTACAAGTGAATTTTTCACATTGCTAGTATTTTGGATAAACTTTCCTCGAAAGGAAAAGAAGTTTCATGTAATCAAGTCAAGAGGAGAAAGTACGGTTAAATATCTACTTAACCGTACTAATGATCTAAAAAGAAGATTAAGCTACCACATTCAACAGTTAACAAACCTAATTGTCTCGAGAATACAATCTGCAGTTGGTGTGGACCAGTAGTGCCTTCCAGTCAAAACAATTTCGAAACAAAAGGACAAACCTAATTATTTTGAATTTTTAATTACTTACAACAATCAGCTGGCATTGACACAAGACGCGAGGCCTAAACAGCATTTGGAAAGAAAAAGAATGCATCGAAAGATAAATAGTGATTTTGGAAAAGATATTTGAAGTCTGCTGATTCCGATTGCTGAATGTTGGAGCTAGATAATTGAAAGACCTGAGAATCACTTATATCAATGAAGAAAATAATCTATTTCACCGAAATTGAAGAAATACCTTCAATAATTAAATTGTCCTTCAATATTAATTACCGTTCCTGTGATGAGTATGTTATATAACTTGACTAAGTGATTCAATATAATTCAAAGGATTAATTTTTTCTTCCTATTTAATATATACTTATTTTGTCATTAGAAATTAAAGACGAGCCACTTTGTGTAGCGAGAAATAAAAAAGAGAGCGCAAAAGCAGTAACTTTATGTTCATGGGTACAATCTGAACGAAAATCAAATAGGTAGTAGTTAACCACTTTATGATCAATTAAGTAGGTGGACGTATGGCCAGCAACACGCTGGCATTTCATATCGTATCTCGCACACGTGCAAACTCACTGTCGTCAATCACGTTTCGTCGTTGTTTGCCAAAGGCTTCCGAGGGGCACTTCGTACATGTCGCAGCTATTTTGGTCTAATAAACAGTAGCATACGACGAGTACAAATCCATCTCGTAAAAATAAGGAGTAACTATCTACATTTGTTTAGGTAGGTAGTTAACTAAATGTAAACAATCGTAACACGTCTTAAAAGACGAAAAAAATCTAGAAAAAAAAGTCTAAAATATGTATCTAAAAATGTTTACAATTAGATATTTACCTAAACCGATGATAGGTAATTAACTAAATTTAAATAACTTTTGCGTGTCTTTTATAAGATTTATCTATATATATAAAAATGACCCCCGTTTTCCGTTGTCACGACTTGGCATGAAAACGGCTTGACCGATTTGGCTGATTTTTTTTTTGTTGTTATTGTTATTGTGAGGAGAAGGTTCTTATGGAAAAAAAAATAGGGTAGTGTAGGGTAGAGTAGGGTAGAGTAGGTTAGAGTAGGGTAGAGTAGGGTAGGGTAGGGTAGAGTAGGGTAGAGTAGGGTAGATTAGGGTAGAGTAGGGTAGAGAAGGGTAGAGTAGGGTAGAGTAGGGTAGAGTAGGGTAGAGTAGGGTAGAGTAGGGTAGAGTAGGGTAGATTAGGGTAGAGTAGGGTAGAGAAGGGTAGAGTAGGGTAGAGTAGGGTAGAGTAGGGTAGAGTAGGGTAGAGTAGGGTAGAGTAGGGTAGAGTATTGTAGAGTAGGGTAGAGTAGGGTGGAGTAGGGAAGAGCGGGAGCGAAGCCGCGCGGGCACAAGCTAGTTTTAAATAAAAAGACATGTCAAGATTGTTTACGTTTAGTTACCTACTTTGTACAGATGGAGTATTGAAGTTGTTGTTGATAGCATTTTGTTTAGCCGGCGAAGGCGAATAATGGCTGGGCTAATTTTGGCCCACACATAAAATGAATAACAACAATCATGGAATCCTGGAAAAAAGTGACACATGTAAAAAAATTCAACGAAAATAGCTAGTACAATTTTCTTAATTATTTACAACTATTTTATTTAATAAATTTGTTACAAAAGTTTAGTTTCTTCATAATTTATTGTAACAAGTAGATTCGGAACAAGTGGTTTAAGCAGAGATATAGCAGGCAATAGAACTCCAGACACAACACGATGTCCTCGTTGCGAGATCCCGAAAAAGCCATTACTTATACTACAGACTATAGTCCATTCGCGATAAGAAAATAGTGACAAAGTATCAAAACTGGGGTCAAAATTAAACCATTAATATTAAAGCACACTTTTTATTACAACTTCTATTCAAATATTAACATATAACCGACAGAATTTTCATTTCTAGTTTTGTGAATAGTTGAGTTGTTATTTTATAAATTTACCAAAAAAAAAATGTTCTGTCAAAAGGGCTAACATCAATGCTCTATGTTAACACGTCTTTCTAATTTGCTATGATCTATTTGGTTATGACGACAACTATGAGTCACTATTTTCTTAACTCGATTGCACTCCAATAATTTGTGTGAAACTAGCGTTCACAACAAATGTACCCAAGGCGTATTACCCCATATTTATTTGAAGATAAAGAAAGAACTCCGAGTTAATAATGAGAATTTCATAAGCCCGTGTCGAATAGGGTTTCCAAAACATTTCCCCTAAGGTTTATCACCTCAGATTTACGCCCAGATTAAGAACTTCGGGTTAAATAATGACCCGTAGCTATTGTTATTATGTTCTTTGCCAGCACCGGCTTCCTAAAGTGCAGCAAGGACCTTTTAGACAGTAGTTCCTGTAATGCATCTTTCACATGATTTGTGATTTGTATGATACGTAGTGCTTTAAATCTATTAAGTACCACCATCATACCTATACAATGTCAATCTGTCTGATCATATTCCAGCCATGTTGTGCTCGGCTTTCAGTTCCAGTTTATCCAGTTGTATACTTGTATTTTAAATGGAGCGACCTCCCACCTTACCTCCTCAATTAAATAACTGGGTAACAACTTCAAAGAATCTGACACCTCTTGCCTAAGGGTAGTCAAAAAGTGTCAAATTAACGTGAAGAAATGTCAAAATCTACAAATTATTGCCACGATCAATAGCTAGTGCTTTCCGAGATTCGAAAGAGTTTCGGTATGTAATGCATGATCCATCGACGGACCGACATCAGCAAGTGTTGAACCCCGTTAACCCCGAAGGTAGACATATCTGGAAATAACATACTTATACCTGCAACATCGTAACCTGAAGAAAGAAAAATGTCCAAAGCCATTGGGGGGACCACTAAGGCCACGGTAGTTTTCTCCCGCTCCCCGTGGCAGACGGCGGCTGTAGCCGAACGAAGTCCGCCGCGGGTAGTATGTACGCGGTTTATTTACCCGTCGTCGTCGGGTGCAGACGACGAGCCATGCCTTTAGTTTCCTTTGCTAGCGATCAGTGTCATAATAATATTATTGCTACAAGATGATGAAATTTTAATTAGACGGAAACTAAAAACAAGACAGAAAGAGAAAGGGAAGGTGTTTTTAATATGTTGGTAAAAAACCATTTACAGATTAATAAATTGAAATTTATGGAATATGAATTGGAGTGGAGGTCTCAAAAGTTTAATTTCGATTGTAAAATGACTTGACTTGAAAAGTTCGTTTTTTTTTATATTCTTTTAAAAACCGATTGCGTCCTCCCGCCTTGTCTCGAAACAACTAACGGCGGGCGTCGGTCGCGAAGGCCGGGTGTAAGTCGCACCCGGCGGACGAGAACAACCGTTCAACATTACTGAACACTTCCAAACAGAGCATTTAGGCGTCGCGGGCGACGGGCCACCAGCCGCTACGGTGAGCGGGTGAAAACAACCGTGGCCTAAAGCGTAAATGAGTTTTACAGACTTGCAATTATTTTGAATTTGTCTGTCAATTTAACTTATTTTTATACTTTTGTTATCTTAAATGTTACGGTTAAAAGTCATAATAAAATTGTGACCTTATTGATGCAAAGATGTAATAGTACTTATATTCATTTAAACGATATCTACTTCCAAATTGGTTTATGTATGTACATTACTTATATACTTTCAACTAAAATTAATATTACATTGAATATACTTACCAATAACCGTACACACTAACACGGTATTGAACCGTGTTAATGCTACTTTCTTTTGAACGAACATAATAAACAAAAACAAAGAGATGAATTGAAAATCCAAAGATACAGGAGTGATCTATAATAATTATAGGATGATATTTAAAACTGCCCATGTTAATAGATATTTATACGAGTAGCTATCTTATTATAATTATTATCCTGTGCGTAATTTCAGCTCAGTGCGATACTTTATTTGAGAGAGTGCTTATCGTGTGCAAATGGGTTCCTAGGTTTCTCAAGAGCGTTTGAATTTGATTAGCGAGGACCCAGAATTTTTTCTTATCAGTCCTTACGAGGTTTAATGCGCTCTTCAAGAGATCAAAAACAATAAAAACCCGACGAGGAAAGAAATAACTAGTCAACAAATCACATTATCTTTCTTGCCTTTGTGGATTAATTCAAGGCATTCGACAATATAAACTATCACTCCAGTCGTTAGGCTTTGGTCTCAAAACGTAATGATATATTGGTGCCATTTATTAAGTAGTTCTATTCTATTTTGGTCCAAATTTCAATGTAGAAAAAGAAGTAACTAGTTCGTTAACCAAGAGCAAGAGTTTTTTAAAGGGTTTGAAGCCGCTGAAAGAGAAATGGCCCAAGGGACATACAATAAAACAAAAAATAAAAATTGCATTTTCTGGCTCAGGTATGCATCTATATTGTTGAACTGTCTTCGTAAGAAAATGCTATTTGAAATCAAATAGTTCTACTACTGCAGCAGGCTGTTATAGACACTAATGTTTAGGTACACGAGTGACATGAAACGCCGCTTTCGTATTTTCGGTTGTATAATTCGACACTTTCAAGGAGTTTCGCTTCGTCGTTTACCTATACCGCGTACATCGAAGGTCTAGAATAATTTGCCTGCTGAGGTATTCCCATCGAATTATAATTAAGGTGTCTTCAAGGCTAGTGAATAGGCTCTTAATCTAGTGCGCCTAACCGTCAACGATTGCATCACTGCTTACCATTAGATGGGATCGCAGTCAATTACTGCTTTATATAATTTAAAAAAAAATGTATTTTGACTCAATCTTGGCATGAAGCAAGGGTCTCGTAGCATAAATAAAAAAACTGAAAAATCTTTTTAAGTCAATTCGTGGTGGTCAAACGCGAGCCTATCAACAATTAAAAAATAATCGGGGAATTAACTTTCTGGAATTGTAGTTTTTGTCCTCAGTGTGCGAGTTCGACTCGCGCTTGCCCGGGAAAATAATTATCCAATGACTGAAATATCTCCCGGTCTTGGGCGGAGCTAGAGAGTGTGTCAGACTTTTACTGACTAAAATCCCCACTCCTGTTCCTTATTTGCTTTCGTCCCAGGGCCACGGGTTTCACTTTCACACTACCAACTAGAGGCATCATTAACTTTGTTAAAGTGGACAACGAAGCGTAGCCGGCCGTTTGGTTTAAAAAACGAGAAAGAGAAAGCATACACGGGAATGCGACGGTGTAGGCGCCGTCGCTGCAAAAGCGACCGGCGGCCATGCTAAACGCATGCCAGAGGGACTGGGCAATACGGATGGTGCGGATATACCGCACGGTTTTCCGCGACAAACCTTGCTGGCCTGCCACCATGGGATCTGGAGGCAACAGTCCTTGCACGATTTGCGCTTATAGATGCAACGCCGGGGCGAAAGTCCGCTGCCGCAACAGGCCACGCGGCATGGCAGACAGAGCTCCGCGGGATCTCTTTCGAAATGGCGTCAGTGACTATTGCAACCCAGTGCTGGCCACGCCAAAATTATGGCAATAAATCCTCTCTTTGAGGCGTGGCCGGAAAGACCTCACGGCGTCCTCACCTTCCGCATGACGCAGGTACTCTCCGGACACGGCAAGTTCGGGAGGTTCCTGTACCGGATTCATGCGGAAGTGACGCCCGGGTGTCGCCACTGTACAGAACGCCCGGAGGACACGGTGGAGCACACAGTTGAGGTGTGCCCTGCTTGGGCGGAGCATCGCCGTGCCCTCGTAGGGGCCTTGTTTTAAACCATGATCCGGAGCGAGGAGGAGTGGTGGGCGGTCGCCTCCTTCTGCGAAGCAGTAATGCTAGCAAAGGAGGAGGCCGACCGCATCAGGCAACAGCGCTCTCGCCGCCGCCGGGATTCCGATCCCGATTTCCGGCTACCGTAGGCGCGGGCTTGCGGATGGCGAGCAATGGGTAGCTCGCTGTCCGACCGTCCGGTAACTGTCCGGACCGAGCCCAAGTCGTCGACGGCGCGAACTGTTCCCGCGCGCAAAGAGGAGTTGTAAGCAACAGTAGGGGGACACAGCTGGGTCGTAGCCTACTGGGGCCAGGGTTAGCTCCGAAAGGTAGCCCAGCCCCGGCACCAAGGAACGGGGTGGGTTTTAAGTCAGTAAAAGTCTGACACTATCTCCCGCTCCGCCCAAGAGCGGGGGATGTCATTGGATAATTTTTCCCATCGAGAAAAAAAAAGCATGCATGGGAATTATTTATCTCTCTCACTTTAGTCAAACCTTTACAAACTATTTGTTTTTTGAAAAACAATTTTAACTTTCAAGTATTAGCTTGGCACACGGAGTGAGATTTCGTATTTAAACATTCCCCTTTTCACTTCATTAAAGGTTAAATTTCCAAAAACGTCTTGTGCAAAATTTAACGTTCTTAGCACGAGTTTTGGTTTGGCGTCAGCCAGTTCCTCCTAAATGAAGAAACTGGCTGACTGAATATCGACCCTTTTTAAGAAGAACATCGCAAGCGTACTTTCGCAATTTTTGCAGGAACTATTTTTGTTTAGGGATTTTTAGTAATAACTTTAAGAAAAATAACTTGTTATTTATACCACTACCGATATACGAGTATTAGAATAGTTCCTATTACCATATTGTCACAAATACTTTTTAATTTCCAAAGGAGTCGCTTTTTGCAAAAAAAACAACGCAAAATATCGTTTACAATGTTCTTCCTGAAAATGCAAGATTTTTATTTGTTTTGGAAATTTCGGAGTAAATGAATTTTACGATTTTTTTTACTTCCAAAACTATTCCACAAAAATACAATATTATGTAAACCCTTACCCGTCGCATATCATAAATGCATTACAATACTTGACCAAATGCGGAGTGAGCATCAATCCGGTTGCGCCTTCCTCCCCCACCCCTTCACCATACGGCAGAATATTGAATTGTAGGTGTACAATATTGTTTTCCACTCCTCTTGTTACGTAGATACAATGGCATGAGCAGTTGTGTTGCCAGTTTGACTCATGTCCTCGAGGTTTATCCGTTAACTTATTGTAGGTATCCAGGTTTAATATTTTGCTTTGCGACTGCGCGACTGCATTTCGCGCACGGCTCGTTCGTACCCCCTTCGCAGCCCCTGCGCCACGAGCCCTTTGTACGAACATAAAATGCACGCGCGCAGTTCGCAAGCGGCTCGCAAGCAGCGCATTCGCCAGATCTGGACGTACCATTAGATGATAGTGCATCTGGAATAGTAAACTGAACTGCTGATTGGGACGATGTTGGAGATGATTTTGCATGGAAAATTTCTTCATCCTTTACTGTTCAATTAAGTGATGATGATTCTCATAATTCCTTATGAAATTCGCGAGCGGTACCTCACAGCTGGATGACTATAACTACCGAATAGTTAGGCTTTAGAATAGTTCTGTATAATAGGAGTTTATATCCAATGATAGCTGACTATTTCTGCCGAATCAGTACAGTACAAACCATACGAGTAGCTTCTCTCTTTTCCCTTGCGACCAACTTAGCCAGCATTACTCAAAATTGTTTTGTTAATTTTGTTGCATATTTTATGGAATGTATTCTTCATCTAAAAACTACATTTCTTTCAAAAAAAATATTAGTCAAAATTGTTTTGTTAATTTTCTTGCATATTTTATGGAATGTATTCTTCATCTAAAAACTACATTTCTTCCAAAAAAAATACAGGCGGCCACCCACATTCCACAAAAAGCCTGAAGAACGTCGGCAAAAAAAAAACTGAGCAGTAATAGTCCTTTTTCTCCAACGATGTCCTGATGATCCCATACACAACCATCGAGCAGATCCGTATAGTGTAGCAGCTCTTTGGATCTACAAAAACGTTGCGTGTTCTCGTCGAAATCCGAATTGGTGGTAGGTACAGAATTATACACGTTGATGCAAAATATAAATTAGTAGTACTTTTATAGTTTGTTATTTTTGTTATTATAAATACTTTACCGGCTATTAATGGCATCTTTATTTAAATGTGCAAGTAAATAATGTTTGTCCACAGCTTAACACGCATTGTATTAATGTTTATGTATATTCTAAATAACTGATATTGGCGTATACAATTCTGCAGTTCACTGCGTAACGCCCGGGCAAAAACTATCTTTTTACTAGAGATGAGCCGAATGTTCGTCTTATAATGGGTAATCGGTGTATTCGGCCGAATCATTCGGTTGAAATGCCGAATATATTCGGTTTAATGAATCACTATAAATCAGTTTTTAAATCAAAATAAATTAAAGAAATCTCATATTCTAACCATCTTATTTTTTAAACCACCATATTGTTTTGTTTTCGAGCCTGGGGATGCAAGTCGTCACACATTTTCACTGTTTTTCATACAACCACTCTTACCCGATTATGACGTTATTACACCTTTTTCATTAGATATTTTGGAAACGCAGTAATCTTATGGATATTGTCAAGGCTTCTATTGAAATCAATTTCTAAATTTGTGTAACACTAATCCAGTAAAAGTTTTTTTTTTTTTTTTTATGAACTATTTACATTTGCATTGCTTAATTTTTATTTATTATATTTAAATATTGAATAATTTAACACATTATTTATGGCATGAATCTAATTAATTGATTGTTGAAATGATTATTTTAATAATTTTTATTCATAATTGTTATTAAAGTATATTATTGTAATGAAATTAATAGGTAAGTTTAGTTTAAAAGGATATAATTTTTCTATATGCATGAAATAAATTATTGAATTATTGAAAATCATTCTTTTATAAATTCAGTTTGTAATAGTTAATACAATGTCGTCATTAATTCAAATGTGGATTTGATATCGTTAAAACAAAAACTGCATGAAATGGATAGTGATTAAGAATTTTTATTCTAGATTGAATGTATAATTTTGTTTATTTGGGATTAAATGGCTTTATTATAATCCAGTAAAAACCTCTGAAAATCTGCTATTTTGCATGAACTTTAAAACTTCATAATTTACTCAAAATTTTAAAACTATAGAAGCCTTGCTTTTCCTAAGATTCTAAATGACGACAATTTTTTTCAAAAACTTTTAAGGATTTAAAAAAAACAGGTATTTTCTGGAACAAGTTTTGTAAAATATTTGAGTAAATCACGGAATTACCGAATGCCAACAGAGTTTTCAGGCGTTATCTCTCTTTGTTTGCGTTGCCTTTTCGTCAAACATGGCGTTAGATTGGGTTAGATGAAGCAACCAAGCTTTTAAACAATGCTCGATGTTGCGAGTGGAAAAGCAGCCTCTTCATAACCCACTTTGTAAGAAATTATTTCTGTAATTTTTATTGCACAATCGAAACTGATGATGGCCCAGCCACTGGTGCCGGAACCATATCCAAAACCATATCGTAAAAATGGAACGCAAAACTATAGAACGGGGAACCGAATTATCCGGCAGTATATTCGGTTTGGTAAATACTTAACCGAATATTATTCGAGATTCGGTGAAATCAATATTCGGCACATCTATACTCTTCACATTTTGGGACCCTTGGAACACTATTCTCCTTCTCCATTTGAAAACTATAGCTATGCCTGTGTCTGTATTTGCATCATCTGTCTTCGCACACAGGCCACAAAAAAGCAGCTTCAAGTTTCTTTTCGAGGCGGCCTTTTTTCGTGTCTCTTGTGCGGCGGTGCCGCCACAAAAAAACGCTTAAAGCCGCTTCTAGCTTTTTTTGTGGCGGCGTTATTTATAATTAAGACGCCACCGCATGCCATTCGCATATTTAATCATTCTTCGTCAGAGTCCACGATACTGCACGGCGTGGCCACAAGCTGACGCGCGGTTCAGCTTTTTTTTTGTGGCCGCCTATGTAACGACGATTTTTTGTGGCGGCTTTTTTGTGGCCCGTTTGCAAGGACACTTAAAGATTCTGGTATGAAATGTCCTTGTCAATGATAATTCATGTACCATTGTAGTGTTTTATTTAGTTGTGCATTTAAGTTTTAAAGTACTCAACTAAACATCTGATGATGATCCTGTTATGTTATATTACCTGTGGATTGTGAGGTCTTTTATTTATTTACAAGTGATTTTAGTATGAAATAATTTTAGTATATTAGTGTTTGTCATAGCAATACAAATAAATTTAAAAGAATGTAAGCCACACAAAACTATGGCACTTAACAGAACTTTGTAATTGCAAAAAAAAAAACATCAGTCTGTTTACTTCAACCTCGAATTACTTGTGTCCAGTCGGACATTGTGTATCTTTAGGTTTTTTAGCCAAATTCAGGTTTTTTAAACTGCCATTGTTCAATTGAAATAATAGGTGACTTGATTCCAAGTAATCTTCGATATAAAACTTAACCATAACATAGTTATACATTATACATGCACTTCAAACCATACAACTAAATATCATAAAATATGGCGTAAAAACAATCCTCTGCATTGCTGTCGGCTAGAAGTGTACCTACCCAAAAGAATAACGCCCATGTGCATTGCCACATTGTGCAGCAATGCTGGCAGAGGTAAATGCCAGCCCATGGTCACGTGAGGTATCAACTTAGCGATTGGATAAATCTTTAAATACTGTTTAAGCACTCGGGACTCCACAGGCAAAAAGTCTGAGCCTCAATCGGCTCGAAAATTTAACTGCCAACGAAGTTGTTATATTTACGCCGCTTAAGGTTTTTGCAGTCGCACCAGCAAAGTTAGCTTTGTACGACAATCTAATAAGATGGGGTAGCGCAGAGTATCGACACAAGTAACAACGTCCTAAAGAATACCCATCTTCCACGGAAATAAAAACATGCTGTTCGGTCTTTTCTTACAATCTTCGCGTGCTAGGCCATTGGGTTCTAAAATAAACGGTACGTCGCCAGTAACAAGCTCGGCCGATGAAAATTGTTGCGATCAGCGCTACGGCTACATGACAGGTATCAGGGGGCCGATTCTCGATTTTAGAGATGGTGTCGAACTCGACAAAAATTTCTAATGACGTAATTTTTTCGACAAATTTTAAAAGTCGCTATTCTAGGGGTGTCACATTTGTCGAGCAGTAGAGATGTTATGTCGATTGTAGAGATGTAATTTCTGAGTGAATTCGTTGAGTTTTGTTAGATTTTTAGTGCGTTACACGGTGTTTTCTTTGTTTTAAAATACGGCTTGGGTTCTCATATTGGAATTTCGATATGGTTTGTGATTTGTGGATTGTGTATTTTCTAGGAACAACGACCTTCGCGTACAATAACGGACTTGTAATTTGTATATCCACGATTGGACTCGAAACCACTTAAAAATAGACGAGTTTATTAACATATTTATCTCGGTGTTGTTGGAAAGTAGTGAGCAACTGGCCGTCGATGTTTACGACTTGAGCGAAACAGAAGTCAAGTATTTTTTCTTATGGTATAAAACGCACAACAATAAACAGCACAGTTCACAAAATCAAAAGTTTTGAACCGCGAATTCTGACTATCAACTGAACTAATTATTTTTGCACGAAACGTTCCGTTTTATACATAAAGAATTAGATCTAGTCAGCGTTTTAATTCATGAATCCCCAAGCGACCACCGGTGGCCGCGCATCTATTGTCTTACTATTGTGTCTCTAATTGACGGTATCTGAAGGGTTAAAACCAAATCATTCATTCATTCATAACTACATAAAACGGAACGTCCGATTACACGAACTTAGTCTATGGTTCTTCCTAATGGTAACATCATCTTCACTCGACTCGACATTTTCGTGAAATTTATTTCTATTTTGACTGAGAATACGGAATTCTGCTCAATTCGACATTTTTTGGTAGAGATAGAGATATTTTTGATAGACATAGACTTGCAATCTCGAACTCGAGATAAACGGCGAATATCGAGAATTGGCCCCCAGTAATGAAAAGAACCACAGCGAGTATCGTCGACCAAGATACACACACGACTCTCATAGCCAGCAGGCGAGCAAGCTCCGCAGTAGTACCAGATTAGGCAATTAGGATTTCCTGGATGAATATAGAAAACTAAATCGCCCTATATGTCACAGGCTGGTACAATTTTCGGTCTCGGTCTTGGTCTTGTATTTCACATTCTATCAGTTCGACTTTTAGTGGGATTGAAACGACATTCGTCGGTGCTGCGCTTCGCGAATATGTACTCGGCTCGCGATTTTCAATGCGCTTCGCGACGTTTTGACCGCGCTATGCTTCGTAAAATAACTACTTGCTTCAAACATCGTCGCATTATGTGACGTCTCGGTGTAGGCTGACCCATAGTTCAGTTAGTTAATCCAATAAGACCATACTTTAAAAACGGATTTCAGTACGTTACGTTTTATTCGTCTGAGGGCGAACTTTTAATCAGTTAATAAGCAGTAGTATAAAATGCAATTTTAATTACACAGAAACTGAAGTTATTATTTATTTATTTATTACATTTATTAAGGCAAGATAGATGAGTAAAACCAAGTCCACAAAAAAATAACAGAATATACCTACTGTAGCAGCCCGCCCTCGTCCGACTGGGTGCGATATACGTTTTCCTACACCGAAACTACTTTGATGAACATATACCAGTGTTAGTCAGTGTTAGGTGAAATGATCGAAGACTATACATTGAAAATGGGTCTTGCTAAAAATAAAGAATAATTTCTTAAATAATGTAGTTTATTTACGAAAAAAGAAAATAAAAAAAAAACTAATTTACGAAATACTAAGTAATCTTTTCACACGCACGTTTAAAATAACATAAATTATGGCTTACGCCCGCGCAGGGAAACGTCATCTGATAAAGCATCAAGTTAATGTTACTATTAGGTCAACTTTTGCATTGTAATTCATAGCGGCGGTGCTTGCAAACTCAAATACGTAATAATAGAAAAATATTTCAAATTAAATTATTTTTTAGCTCCGTTTTGTGAAACTAGAAGATTTCATTTGCGACAATCACGCAATTGATGTATATTTCACATTATATAACGGTAAGAGACCCATTAAGTTGCTGGTTTTACATAAACTTTATCCTGAAAGTAACAATGAAAGAAATCATCACTGAAGTTACAAATACTATATCTCTTCGGATACTAAATCTGTGATGCATTCTTAAAAAAAATAGATGAATATATAAATAGCAATGAAAAAGATACAGTAAATAAACTAAATAATAGTTATTGGGATAATGGGCTCTTTTTAAATCAAGATATGAATCAATATACTGATTTCTAAAATGTTTGCTGAACTAGACTTAACAACATTAAGCAACTATTATATCTATGAAACTAAATTACACTAAAAATAGTGCTTTGAGAAGGTTCAGTTCCAATTTTAGATGTTTCTGATGTATGAAATAAAATACATTTATACGCTATACGCGATTTTTAGACAGTTTAAATGATTTATTTAATTAAATGATTCCCTAATAATTTCATTAGGTATTTCTAACATTGCAGTGGTGCAGTGCAAGATCAGGAATGTTAAAATTATTTACTATGCTTTTGTAATCAGATTACGGAATTGTGTATAGATGAAATGTAGATATACTAAACATTTTTAAAGCTAGTGGAGTTGGTTATTTACCAACATTGTTTTAATGCCGATGATATTACTTTATGTGAAGGAATTGTCATAAAAATTACAATACCATATAATGTCAGAACGGTAACAAGATACTTCATTAGCTATTTAACTTAAATATGTAGCAATTTTCTCTATCTTCCATTATTTCTAAAGTGTTTTTTCTTAAAATATAATTTATTTAACGTGATATAATGCTAACGGCCGCAGTGCCAAATTTTATAGTCTGTGGTTAGGACAAATAAGGAGAAAATTATTTGATGAAATCGCAACACTGGGGCATTGGTCAGATCAATTCAATAATAAAGTTACTTCAAAATGTGGTCAGTAAGTCACGGTAGAAACAAATCATCACGGGCTGTTTTTGCTTGTTACGATCGTAGTTTTTTTTTTTTTATTATTATAAATTATTGTTTTACCGACTCAGTTTTGACAAGATTTCAATGTCATTGATTGAAAGTAATTTTTCACAAACATTTGGAAATTGCACATTTTGTTAGTGTATTTGTTGCGGTAATCTCTGAAACCAGTGCACAACAATTTGACCAAGTTCTTTCAAAATTTGAATAATGCCTACGTTATTTCCAGATAGAAATAAAAATAATAATTTGTGCAACCAGGGCCTACCCGTGTACAGTAGGTGATAATTGAAGTTTTAAATTGATATCAGGTAGAGATTTGGTGAAAGGTTTATGCTAAAATTGACCTTTGGTCTACCCTAGCGCTTTAATGTAGTTTTCTATGAAGTAATCCGGTGCCGTAAACTCAAAGTGTGGCATGACTTTTTAAGAAAAAAAAAAAACATTTAAAAACTGACGGTGTAAACGACTCTACAAAACGTTTTCATACTCTGGATGAAAACGTTAAAGAATTCCCCTTATTTGTACCTAACCAACGACCACGAAACCAAATAAAATGCTTCATAGACAGAAACAAAGTTAAATTAAACACACTTTGGGCCCATCAAAGCAGTTTTAAAAACGGCGACGTTTGTTAGGAAAATCGTCCACTTGGCGCGGTCCTTCCCAACCGCGGTTTGGCGGCATGTCATCATAACTCCCACGTGGCATGTCGTACTGGTCTCTGAAGCCTCCATCCTAAGTAAGCAATCATAATACTTTCGAATAGAATCTTGCTAGAAGAATTATAAAAATATAATAAAATAAGATCTAAGGTAAGGTTGACGATAGTAAAGCTTAATAATTTAAGCATTCACGTAATAATTTTAGCTATTTTAGGTATTTACTAGGGACCAAACATTCCGAGAACAATTTATAGGTTAGTAAAATATTCAGTCGGTTCCTTGTTTTTGTTTAGGGTAAGTAGTTCACAATCGTTTCCCTGTTTCGTAGTTAATTTATAATTAATATATTTACTAGGTATCGTCAACATTTCTGAAGGTAGCTAGGAAAGGCCACTTTACAACTTACGATTGTGTGATACTGTAGTTTATTTATTCCATGCTTTAATATAATATTAGGAAACAAGCCACATCTTGCAAAACAAAAGCTGTATTAATACATCAAGAAACATAAAGAGAAAATAGTGAAAAGAAACTGGATCACTTCTTCAATCAACATTGTCGGATGATGTCAATTAATTTCTGAAGACATCCAATGATTCTCAGATAAGTGTACGCACACCGTTATCGTTAACGCACACTGTCTGATATCAAAAACTGAGGATATTCCACAAAAATCTATGTTATACATACAAGTTACAACAACCATCCAATAATAATCGTAAAAATTTAAAGTAGCTCTCTAGTAACGAGGGTAAATTAAAGATTACGCAGAATGGACCCTGCAATGTAGCACGTTCTGAGACCTACCTCATATTGTAGAGTGGAAGAAATCCAAAGTATTATAGCAACACGACTCCCTAAGCAATCGAATAGAAAAGTTATAACCTTTTCGTATGTACTTGTTATAATACTGACAAAAATACACATAATATAATTTTTTAAATATATAGTAGTTTTTTTTTTACTTACAAATATATTTTATCTTGTACCTACAGGTATGCAAATATTTTAAAGAACACGCCTCCACATAAGATCCGTTGTACGGGAGACTGTTTGTGGTACACATGCAACCTGTCTTAGAAAATATGTTTTATTATCCAAAATGAACGAGTATTCTAAAAGCTAAGTGAGTGCTGTGTTCAGTGGATCTTCAAAGACAAACTAGATTGCAATTATTATTTTTTTATTACTGCTTCATATAAACCGGGGTCGGTAAAAAAAAAGTATCTAAAATACATTTTGTTATAAGATGAACGCAGGATTTGCAGTAATAATGTTGGTGTTTTAGAACTGCTATAAATTCTATGATAGGTTAGAAAATGCTACAACGCTGGGCCGCCCTGGCCAAGGTACATACTAGTGATGTAACGAATATTTGCTTTCGCGAATATTCGCAGAATTCACAAGTAACGTGCGAATATTCGCGAATAATATTCGCATATTGTTCGCGAATATTCCTTGAAATTTAACATTCTTCACATCAGTTGTATTATCATTCTATATACATTCAATCAATATTTAAATACCTTTTTGGTTGTCAGGAAAAATTGCCATATATTCACATATATTTCTTGTAAATTCGAATGCGAATGTCAAAAATGTGAGAATATTTGCGCGAAAGCGAATATTCGTTACATCACTAGTACATATAAAACCTTCTGCTTTCTCAACTCAAGCACACTATGTTTCGTATCAAGACTTAAGTTATTGTTTCGAAATTAGCGGATACACTAAAGCTTTTTCGTTTCTATGATGATTACAGAAACAGGAATTATGAATTAAATTTTAAAAATATTTAGCGCTTAATACATTTAGTTATTTGTGGTGGAATCTAAATGTCGATTCCATAAACATCTTACTAAGAATTTTTTTAGTAGATGAAGTGAACTGTCATTTTACGAGATGTTGACAGATCACTTCATCTTAGTTGTCAAAATCTTACTTTTGAAGTAATTCATCACTTTTTGTAAATGTAATTCTGTGGGGTATCTACATGCTGACATAGTTACAAAGATGAGTTTGTGGTTTCCAATCTAATTTGGAGCGTATATTGTCTAAATTGACGATATACCAAGGCATTACACAGTATCTTGTTTTCCGTGGGTATAAGTTTTGTATTTCAGTAGAAAGTGTCACCAAACTACAACAATAGCTGATGACATTGCCAACTAACGATCGTTACCGTCAATCCGTCTGCCGACCAGAGAGGTCATTGCGCCGTCACCTTGGCCTCGTTAACAGCAGACACAATATTGATACGATAAAAAGCTTTCGATGATATTATTTATTTTGATAATTCCGAATTCAATCCACATTCATAAAGCAAAGGTATCTCACGTTTTTATAGTATCACAAAGAACAGCAATACACAGGGTGTCTTGGACATCCACGCACAAATGAATACCATGGGGATCCAGTATGGCGAATTTTAAACGGTAGGTTTTTGCTGTCTTAACTGAGGAAAAACCTACCGTCTAATGCGATGAATGACGTTCTTTAGTACTGATTGACGAAAACCATCATTCATGTTTGATGGAATTGATTGACGCTTGCATGATCGTGTAATGGTCGCCTATGATTCTGAAACCCCCAAAGGTGGCATCTTTTTTTTTAATTTATTTTTTATCTTAACGTTCTTTAATTTAAACTGTATAAAATTGTTATTCTTAAATTTTTAGTGAAACAAATTAATGAATTACTTTTAAAAATGTCATCAGGGTTGATTAGAATAACGATTTTAAACAGTTTAAATTTAAAACAATACAGATAATTTTTTAATGTAATTCCTCCGGGGTGGTGGGTCCAGAATCATGTACGTTGTCATGTACATGTCATTGGTGTTCGTTTGTGCTTCGATGCCCAAGACACCGGGTGTAGTATAGCAATACTACTGGTTTTGTTGTAGTATTTGAGCGAACACAAGCACTATAATCCTCCTTGCTTGCAGACATCTTCCTCCCTTGTCCCAGGATGATAACTCAAAAATGCGGCCGGCCACATTGTTGTATAATGCCAATTTACAGTCTTAAAAATTCATAGAAAACACAAGCACTATAATCCTCCTTGCTTGCAGACATCTTCCTCCCTTGTCCAGGATGATAACTCAAAAATGCGGCCGGCCACATTGTTGTATAATGCCAATTTACAGTCTTAAAAATTCATATTTGTTTTCTATCAGCATTATTTCATCTGAAAGATGTCCACTATACGACTTTTGTTTTCTATGCAGTTCTCTAATCTATTACTCAAATGCAGAGCAGATTAAATCAAATAAATATGGAACCACAACATCTAGGTAATATTGAAAGCATGAGAAATCGCGAAACATTTGTTCCTTAGTAAATACTGGTCAAAGTTTCCCGAAGCAATGAAACGGAATTACCGAATGAACTGATATTGTTCAGTGAGTACCGATGAATATAACATGACGTCAACACATCTCTCCTCTTAATGAGACATGTACCCGAATGCTACACACTCAATCTTGCCGTTGAGATTTTGCACTTTGTCGATAATGTGCATTTTGCAATTCAAGTGATACATTAAATTATACTCCAATTTCATAAGGTATTTTTGGATGTTCATATTATAAACGATAACATAGAAAAACCATAAAACATGGATAGATTAATGGTATCAGTTGAAATATTTATCATTATATGTATTTCAAATAAATAGTAAGTCAATATATTTTTTTTCAATAAAATCGAATCGAAACGTACGAAATATAGGATATTTTTCAAACAAAGAATATGCTCACATAAAGAACGGCGTTGTGTACTTGAATGATTTAAGTTAAGAGATAAACAAAAATGGCATTTCAAATATTTTAAATGTTGCATCATTGGACAAAGAGATCTTTCTGTCTCAGAAGCCTGAGAGCCAGTCTATAAATAAAATGTATTACTTACCATTGGTTGCTGCTGGTCGAACATGCCTTGCTCTTGGCGGTCCAACATGGAGTTCAGACGCTGTGCCTGTTAAATTATTTTGAACATTAGAAAATTAGGTTTATTATTTCAGTTATTGATTTGTCTAGTAGACTTTGTTGTTTAGACTCAACATAAATTTTGCAAAAATCATTCGAAACTATTTGTCTAGTAGACATTGTCAGTGTTTACACTTAACATAAATTTTGTAAAAATTAATTGAAACATGTTCTTGTAAAAAAAAACAATGTTCAATTCCTATTTTTCTATCAGACAAATTCATATGTTTATGTATTTAGTTTGCAATGACCAGTAAAATTTAGAAATTTTCGTTTTTCTCTTGTTTAACCGTCCATAATGGAACTAATTAACATTATAGTAAATAAATAATATAATTTTGAGAAGATATACTGAGGTAACCCCATAGAAATGTTAAGAAAATGCTTGTGAAGATGACCTGCACAAAGAGCGTATTTTCCTGCTGGCGGCGGCGCAGCTCGTCGTCCTGCTGGCGCATGCGGCCGGCGAGCTCCTCCTCCTGGCGCAGCAGCTGCGCGCGCTCGCTGTCGCGCCGCTCGTCGGCCGCGCGCTCCGCCATCTCCCAGCTGCGCTTCTGGCGCTCGCGGTCCTGCTCGCGCTGCCGCAGCTGCTCGCGGAGGAGCTCAGTCTCATGCTCATACCTGAACAAATACACGCTTTAATATGTTGCTACTAGTAAATAAAAAACTGCCTTAAACATAACAAATATTGGAAACAAGTCTATCTTTAGTCTGGTAAAAACGTCAACTCACTTAGCATACTCCATCTGTGCTTCTAGTTTTTCCTCTTCTGCAGCTAATTCTTTCTTTAGAGCCTCCTCCTTCTGACGGTGAAGCTCATGCAGTTGCTTCCACCTTGTGCCATACTCATGCTCAAAACTGCTTAGCTCAGAAAAACGTGGTCCAAGCTCACGTGCCCGAAGAAATTCAGGGTGCTTTTTGGGCAAATTCTTTTCTGGGTAACCATCAAACTCATCAGGCTCCTCATAACTTTCCACAATAACAGGACGAAGGGACCTAAAATATGACACATTACAGTTTATATGACCAAATCTTAGCAGTATAATGAATAATAACATAATGAAATAAATGGAACTTACGAAGTTAAGAAGAAACACTTCTCAGTGCAATTACGAATAGCAGCCAAAGAACTAGGTTTTCGTGCGAATTCTACTACTCCTTCACCAACAGTTTTTCCTCGTTCATCTACCTTTACATATGCCCTTTCAATTTTTCCGAAGATCTCAAAAGCACGATACAAAAGTTCATTCGACACAAATGGGGGCAGATTTTTCACCCTGACTGCACTATTATGAGGAGCAAATCTTACTCTTAGTGTTCTTCCATTTCTATTTTTACCATCTAGTTCCCTCTTTGCCCTTTCAGCATTAACTCTGTAATCCTATAGAAAAGAGATAGTTTTAGTAATTTTTTTTTTTTTTTTTGTATGATGAAATCAGATAAAAGTCCTAGAAAAACTTTTTTCCTATACATAAACAAGGTTTACCATTTTAATGAATCCAAAGTTCTTCTCTTTGTTAACAAATAGCTCTGCTGATTCACCAAAGGGAGCAAACAGAGCAGTAATCTCTTCTTCGGTTACATCACCAGTGAGATTGCCAATGTACAAGCGACTTCTTCCATTGAACTTGACTTCAGCTTGATCAATAGTAGGCAAATCAGTCAAAGGTCCTACCAAGTCCTTAAGCTTGTGTGCTAACATCTGTTCCTGCAACCAATCATAAATGATAAATGCTGTTGTAATTGTAAGATGTAATTCTCATGTAAAAGAATAATAAGATAAGAGCTAATAAATTAAGAATAAGTAATATGCATTTATAAATAGACTACCCTTGTGAGCCAGGTAAGACAGGACAAGGGTAGTAGTACTTTTAGATACCTAAAGGTTAAACTAAATACTAATTGTCTTATTGTTGCTGCAGACTAAAAATTACTTGTGTTTTTCTCAGTCCCGGAATATCTATCTGTAAGCCTCATAAATATTTTTCTGTGTGGGAAATGAACCTGAAACGTGCAGCGCAGCAAATGCTTAAAAACTGCACCAACCATGCTGTCAACTTATTGTATGTAGCAAGCATAATCAGAATTATAATGTGCCCACTACTGGGACTCAGGTCTCCTCTCTTTTTTACTATTTCTTACAGCTCTTAATTTTAAACATACCTAAACAAATCAAAATGAAACCTTTTTTTTATTTTACAATAACTCCCAAAATATTAATTTATTGCTTAAAGTAACTAATGCATTTCATTTGAAAAAGGTTCTATCTGTACAAATCCATTAACCACATTATAATGAAGAGCCAACTTTTTTTCTAAATAAAATGGGTATAGTAAGCTGTCCCTAAAAAATACGACATTTATGTTGCAATTGCAGACCATTCTCTAAAATAAAAAGATTTATGTAGGGTAAATCTATGAAAGAGGTACAATTCCACCCTAATATTGTTTTGTATACAACAAGTTTGATATTATGAAATTGCAATGTTTTCAATGCTCAAACTTTCAGTCGAGGTTTTTTTTCTTCAATCTTCAACAATCATTGTAATATTAGAACTAATTTACAGAAAACCTTCATGAATTATACACAGGAATCTGATACTAACATAGATCATCGTCTACTTTGGCATAAAAACTTTCCATTGTAAATATAAGACTGTTACTCTTCTGCTACTACCAGTAAGTTAGACCAATATTTAGAATCAATTATTGTTCTCATGAATCACTCAGTCTATTGGTGAAAACTGCATTAATTTCTGTTTAATAATTTGAGTTTATCATATTTATAGGTACAAACATACAGTAACGGATTGTTGTATAATAAATAGCATAAAGACAAAAATAATTGTTTAAAATATGATAAAACTCCATAATACATAAGCACTAATAATAGATGAAGACTGGTCATGAGGTCAATTCTGAAAGGAACAAACAGCAACACAAACAATAGCCTCTACTGAACTAAGTACTAACCTCCCTCTGGATCGGTTTTCCTCCATCTTGCTGATTTCCACGCATGTTATTAGGGCGCTGTTGATTACGAGGAGGTCCTCCAGGGCCACCACCACCTAGTTTTGGTCCAAATTGTTTGTTACCCTGACCAAAGTTGCCACCACCTTGCTTGTTTCCAGGGCCACCTTGACCTCCCCATCCACCCTGCCTATTACCTCCAAAGTTGCCATTGAGATTCTGAGGAAAAACAATTAAGCTGTTACTCAGCACTAATAGTTAAAAAATAATTAACATATCAAAGAAGTCGGTAACTTACTCTCTGTTGATTATGATTGAACTGCTGGTTTTGATTGGAATGTTGGTTATGATTATTAACATTCTGGTTTTGATTAGAAAGCTGGTTCTGATTAGGATGTTGGTTTTGGTTCTTTTGCTCAACATTAATTGACTTATCAACATGATCCTGTGACTCATTCTTAGCTTGAACAACAGGGGCAGGTTTTTGTTGCTGTTGTTGTTGCGGCTGTTGCGGCTTCTGTTGTGCCTGCTGAGGAGCCTGCTGTTTAGGTTGTTGAGCCTGTTGCTGAGGTGCCTGCTGAACTTCCGGTTTAGGTGCCTGCTGTTGTTGAGGTTTCTGTGGCTGGTTTTGTTGAACAGGTTGCGGCTTGTCAACAATTGGAGTGGGCTTTATCTATAAAAACAAATAACTTATCATTTTTCTGTTAACAAAATGTATTGAATTTAGGTTTCATGCATTTCTAATATTCGATAAAAAAAACTGCCAAGGCCCAAAAGCCAGGCCAGGCTCTCAAGTCAGGAAAACGAAATTGTTTTTTTTTTAGGGTACGTTCATGAAAATTTATACAGTAGCGTCGAGTGCTTGATTCATATAAACGACGCAGCGGTAAACTAGTTCCATAACACAAACGATAGGTACGGTAAAAACTAGCCTAAGGATAGAGGGTGAACAGCTACATTCTCCTTTTTATTTAGCAGTTCAAATATTGGAAAGTAGGTCAGAGCACGGTAAAAGAAATTTCTCCTTCGGGACTTATTTATAGGATTTAATAGAAAATACAAATTGGTATTGCCTTCTCACATTTGGACATTACAAATCATTTTTTATCAAACAACTAAGAGCATAAAACAAATGCTTCGCCTTATAATCAATAACCCAGTCAACCTAAGAAACCACCAACCAAGCAAACACAAAATGGCGTCGACACCGACATGGTAATTTCTAAATCGAGACGTCAATTGTCTTGAGGATTTTAACCTAATGACAATTTTTACAGTACACAGATCGGGTAGATAAACCAAAAATCGCAAACTGATAAACACAATCTTCAGAAATAACCATCGAATAAATACTTGATAAGAAGCACTTACCTCATTGGGCCGTTGACCTCCTTGACCCTGGTTCTGATTCTGATTCCTCTGCGGCATATTATCAAATCTTGAATTCCGAAAGCCTCCGCGATTATTACCACGACGGTTCTGTCTTTGTGGCTGCGGTGGGCCGCCAAATCCTCGATTTCCAAATTGATTCATGGCTTGCATTTGCATACTAAAAAAAGAGTACTATGAAGTCACGCAAACGAGCAATGGAAGGAAAAAGTAATTTTGATAAAAATACGCAACCCTTACCTACAGCTGCTAACTCTGAGAGACTATTTTTTCTTTTAATGAATAAAATGATTCAAAAGACACACACACACGAATTAGTACGCTACTACAGCAGATAGCTGACGCAGCGAAACTGAGAGAAAATGTCGGCGTTGACAATATGGCGTCTATTCCGTTTCCGCTCCTTAGATTGTTTTTTTTAAATAATATTTTTGATTTTGATACTAAATCTTTTACGCCATATCATGGTATTATAGAAGCTTATTACGCATTCCAATTTTTAAGAAATCTATATATGTAATCTGCAGAATGTAATCGCAGTAAGAACAGATTAGGGCCGCTTAAGTGTAAATTGGAAGTTCTGACCGCTCTACTTCCTAAATTGTCAACTCTTTAGACAGTGGCTTTAGGACACACGCTACACTAGACTGCGCGCACGCTAAAGGGCAAATCAAATCAAATGAAAGCATTTATTTCAAATAGACTATTTGCAGGTACTTTTGAATAGTCAAATATTGGTCAGTCCAAGAAAAGTGAAGCTAAAAGGGCGTACCTATTACACCACTCGATATTCAGACAGTTTTAATATTGGCTCGTCATGTCGCGTAGTTTAATAAGGGTCAGATTGTCTTCTTACGCAGAATTAAGAAAATAGACGAGTCTGAATATCGTGTGCTGAATAACGCGTATATAATAGGCCCTATAATAGACGCGTCGCTGGAAATATGTTGCCAGCCTAACTAATCATATATGCCACAAATTTATTTTTATTTGATATCCTTTTACTTATAAATAATTGTACCTCTACCTACACTATCTTTAACCCTCGTTTTCAAAACCTCGTATCATAAATAAATCGAAAAATTTTCATAGTATACGATTTTGTTCTTGGGATCCGTCGATTAGTTATATTACATTTATTAGGTAGTTTAAAGGAAGAATTACAGGATATTTTCATATTTTTTTTTATAAAAAATAGTCGTCAGAACCTTGTCAATCTTTTATTGAATGTCTAGTAGCTACTCATAGAATTTTAAGCCTTTTAGACCCATATGTCTAAAAGGCTTAAAATTCTATCCAATTTTTAGAAAACCTATTTAGGAACAGTCATCTAAGAAACAAAGTTGTTTAGCTAGTGATCGTACAGAAAAAAAATTAATTCTAAATCTTACAGACGACGCCTTCGTGAGGAAGAATGGTACTGGGTGGGATGCACGTTTTGGATTTTCGATCGAGGGCGCCGTATTTATCAAAACAACATAAGATTGACCTTGTTTTACCCAGAACGGTGAGGCTAATGGACATAGAAAAGGAAAAATAGAAAGTGTGGGGTAAAAAAAATTTTCTGCATACTTGATGCGATGGATGAAAGAAAAATTATGCCAAATCTACAAACGAATTTTATTGTACTATGGGATAATGCGTCATACCACTGACTGCACACTAATAAACAAAAGTCTTTATAACAATGTTGTCAAGATAACAAAAACGATATTTAGCGCCCTCAAATCCCACGGATGTTTACTTTCTACACGGACAATACAAAGTGCAGTGTTTTGAAAACCACGAGACTTGACTTAAAAGTCCAAGTGACCAGGTCACAAAAATCCAAAAAAAAACCGCTGTCATTGTCAACTTGACAATGACAGCGGTTTTTTTTTGGTTTTTTTTTGACAATGTCAAGTCATTAAAAAGCTGATAATTGCTGAAAATCAAAGTTATATAAATTTATATATTTAAGTGTTTCAGTTTGAATGAAACTGAACAGAACCACAAAGTTACAAACAAAAAACAAATGTATATCATATATCTCAATGGTTTGAATTGTATGTTTGATCTTGGTGTAAAGTGACAATAATTTGCTCGGTAGTTCCTATCATCATTTGGGGCTGTAGTGTTAATTTAGTTTGAAAGCAGGCATCCTCTATAAATTGAAGAATGGACTCAAACAAAGACCCTGTTGATGTTGAAGAAGGCCAAGATGATATAGAAGTGAAATATCCTTTATTATCATTTGAAAAACAAATATTTATTGATGCTTTTGAAAAAGATGGACTTGTAATTATGGCAAAGTATGTTTTCAAAATAGCTTTACTTAAATTCAAGGTAGTTGTATTTTATGGATATGTAGCACAACTACTAGACTAGCTCAATCAAATAAGTTTTAAATATATAGAAAATAAACAGTATTACATTACTAATAATAGTAACACATTTTTGTGCAATGTTATTGTAACTCATTAATTAGCAGTTCTTCAAGTTATTAATTAAAATCTATAGCAAGTTTTAACATGTTCAGGGGACACTTGCTTTGTTCTATTAGTAGCTATTATAGTCTAAGAATGATATTCAATCTTAAAAAGTTTATGATAAAACTCAACATGCTCAGAAATATTTTTGAATTTAGAGTATCCTTTTATATCTATCTATATATATAAAAATGACCCCCGTTTTCCGTTGTCACGACTTGGCATGAAAATGGCTTGACTGATATGGCTGTTTTTTTTTTTTTTTGTTGTGATTGTTATTGTGAGGAGAAGGTTCTTATGGAAAAAAAAATAGGGTAGAGTAGGGTAGGGTAGGGTAGAGTTGGGTATAGTAGGGTGGAGTAGGGAAGAGCGGGAGCGAAGCCGCGCAGGCAAAGCTAGTTATTTTAAATAATCCTATTTGAATGAAAATTTATGCCTAGCATCACACTATGATCACCAATGAAAACCTTATTTTGTATGTAACTAACTTAATGGTTTCAATTTCCAGAGGCATCAACTACAACAACATAGTATCAAATCTGTTATGGATATATAAAGATCCTGCACATTTAGTATTTGTTCTGAATAGTGGCGATCATGAAGAAAAGTATTTTACAGAAAAATTTGGCCTGTCAGCATTGCCTAACGTTGGAGCCGACAGGTAATGCGTCTGCTTTAACTTTATGAAATTTAAATTTAACCTAAATTATGTAGAAGGCACAGCTCTGAGGCTAGGGAACAAGTTGCGGTAACATTTGAAAGAGTTACTATGGTCCTGGAGCACAAAGAGTAACTGAAGGACATGAGGGTTTTAGTCAGAAAAAGTCTGTAGCAGCATTGGGTTACCATAAAATATACATAACCTAGACCAATACTATGTTTTGGATACTTTTGGACAGATTATAGTTTATTTCTTCTGACTGAATAGCGATAGCCATCTTTTGCAGCAGGAACGAAGCAATTGAATGGATAAATGATAATAATTAACTAGGTGAAACTAACCCAGTGAAACTTTATCTTATTACTAGCTGACTCGTCAAACATTGTTCTGCTTGCAAAAATTGGTTAAGCCATTTCAGAGGAGTTTGATAACAAACACTATGCCATGAGATTTTTTTACGTATTCTTAACTTGGCAAAAATATTTAAAAACACAGTTTTTAAATATTTTTGCCGCAGCAGCATAATTAACATGTACCTTACGTCAATTAACCCACCAGTGCAGCAGTGGCAGAATTAAGCATATAATTGGCTGTACCACTTTAGCTGTAGAGGATCAAGCATTGTATTGGTAAGGCTAGAGCGCTCATCAGTAATCATATCTGCTTAAGAGAGTAATGTACCAGAAATGAGAGTAATCACCATCTGCCACATAATGTGCTGTCTGGGGCACAACTTCTAGATTAAGTGGTTGTACACTCACTTGGCATCTCAGTTTTGTCTGCTCTAGATAACAAACAATAACCTGACTACATCATAAATTAAGTATTACTGTGGACCCTAGCAATTATACACCACAAGCCTCAAACAACACCTCACTGGGCGGTTGGATCGATTCGGACTCAGCGTCTCTCATCTCTTGTTAGAAGAATCCTCTCTCTCTAGAACCCTGACTGCTGGTAGCTAAAACCGTTCTGATGGACAAGTTGTTATCCAGGATAGGGAAGGACTGCTTCTCGTTACCCTATACATAACACGAGGAAAATTTGCAGAGTTATCTAACACCTATCTATTGTGGTCTGGTTTTCTCACTCAGTCCTTAGTGGCCATTGTGCGTAGAGCTATTTATGTAGCACAGAGTTGTAATAATATACATATTATATTTATTACATGGGTTCCTACACCCAGTCCAAGAGGCAGACAATCAAATTATATTGAGTAATTTGATTGTTCTGCTTAATAAATTATTATTATTGTTAGGAGCCTGTTTTGTCCCACTGCCATCCGTGCCGTCTGAAGTATCTACTTTCACAACCTTTAATTTAGATAAATTAGCAGGTTTCAAGCATACCTGACAGGTGAAACCTGCACAGTTGTGCAACAAACAGGCTCCAGTTTACCTGACAGGTATAAGTGTACAGGCTAAAGGCTAACCTATCAGATATACCCTAGCGTGTATGGCGGGCATTAGATGAGTCTAATTCGTCACGTCAGCTCACTCAGTATTCAGTGTCTAATGCATAATTTTTTTTTTTGTTATTGCAGAGAAAAAGCATATTTAGAGGGTGGCATACATTTTGTTTCTACCCGCATATTAGTGGTTGACTTGTTGAAGAACAGGGTTCCCATATCACACGTAACTGGTATTATTGTTTTGAGGGCACATACGGTTCTGGAGTCATGTCAGGAAGCATTTGCACTCCGACTTTATAGGCAAAATAATAAGGTAAATAATTCAATGTATGCCCTTGATGATTTGTTTTCAATAAAAATAGAATATTTGCATTTATCTATTTCATTTCTTGTAGACTGGTTTTGTGAAGGCATTCTCAAATTCTCCAATATCGTTTACATTTGGCTATAACCAAGTGGAGAAAGTTATGAGGGCATTATTTGTTACAGAATTATTTTTATGGCCAAGGTATGTTTATCTGATATATTTTCACACAAAAAAAAATACAGAGGTTCATATGAACCTCTGTATAAGAGGGAAGTTAGTGTCTCTGAAGAAATTTCTCTCTGTCATTTCAATTTAACATTATAAATATAAGTTCTTAAAAGGGACTTCAAATTGAAAAGATTAACAATACTTATTATTCAAAAGACGTATTTATTAAAATAAAAATATATGTCTATTGTCTATTTATATACACAATATTTACCCCTGAAAATAATAATCATATCTTTTGTTCCAAAGGTTCCATGGCTCGATTATCAAAAGTCTGAAGTCCAGACAAGCACAAGTGGTGGAACTGCATGTTCCTCTAACTACCAACATGAACTATATTCAGACGTGCTTGCTGGACATTATAAACTACACTGTAAAACAACTCAAGAGTATCAACAGGACACTGGATATGCAGGTAATTAAACAAAATGCGCCCAAAAAGATATCAAACAGTGCTTTATTTATTTAATTGGGGATCCCCCCCCCCCAATTAAATAAATAATGCTTTGATAATTTTGATAATACAGAAAGTAGATATAAGAATATTTACGCAAATTAGTATGCAACCTACATGGTTTATACATTTTTTATTTCAGGAAATAACAACAGAAAATTGTATTACAAAGAAGTTTCACAAAATTCTTCAATCACAGCTGGACTGTGTTTGGCATCAATTAAGTACAAGAACTAAAGAATATATCCAGGATTTAAAAGTACTGAGGAGTATGACTGTGTAAGGGATTAATTTAGAGAGCAAAGTTATGTTCACAGGTTGTAACTTCCCAAGCATCCATTCAAATTACGAATTTTATTTATTTAAACCTGGTCTGGTCCGATAAAATTTTTAAGGCTGGTGAAGGAAACTACCAATAGAACTTAAAAAATATAACAACGAAATAGTAAATTTTAATACAAGTGGAGAATGTTTATTATTGTGTGTACCAAGGCGGCATTCGCGTGCGTCTGCAACAAAGGAAAGTTGTTCAAAACTTTCCTTTGTATGAAACTGGCAATTAATTGTGCAATATCATCAGAACATTATCTGCTCTGTGATCTTCTTTGGTCTATGTGGACGCATCATTAAATGAAAAGAAACCTAGTCGTTAGTCGTATTTTTATTTCAACAATTATCTTTTCAGTAACTTACTTCATGACGATGCTGTATCATTCCATGCCTTAGTAAGTAAATACAGTACTCCGGAATACGCTAAACTTAATTCCGGATGGATTCTCTTGGAGTCAGCTGAGCAATTATTCCGATTAGCCAGGGGCAGAGTATTTAATCCTAAACAAGGTGAAAAATATTATTTTCTTTACAATTACAAATATAAATGTTTACAATCGATAAGCTAAGAAAAGATTACCTATAGTTACCTATTGGATTTTATTAACATGTTTTTAATTTATAGAATTTGATCCAGAACCATGTCCAAAATGGAAATGCCTAAGTGACCTACTGTTGAAAGAAATTCCAGAAGAAATAAAGAAAACAGAAGGTGGAAACTTGAACAACACTAAGATATTAGTGCTTTGTCAAGATAATAGAACTTGTTCCCAATTGAATCAATATCTTACTATGGGCCCTTACAGATATCTGTTTTATATGGCATTTAGAAGAGACCTCACTATAAACGCGGTGTCATCGAAATACACTAAATTAAAGCATCCTGAACCAAAAGAGGAAATCAAGACACAAAAAGGTAAAAAGCCTGAAGTTAAAGAAGGTGAAAATGAAAATAAAGACGAGGACGTTGAAGAAACGAAATCAAATTATCTATTAACTTTGTCACAATCGATTATACAATCGAAAAACCCTGTGTCGCATGATGAAAGCATGTTTGAGCCTATTTCTCAGGTAATACACTTCTGAATACTTATGTTTAAGAGGGTCCTTCTCCACTCGCTTATCGTAAACATCGAAAATGGTGTAAAAGCTTGTTACTTCATTTAATGCAATCCAACGCGATGTTTTACGAAAAGGCAACGCAAAAAAAGAGAGATAACGCCTGGAAACTCTGTTAGTATTCGGTAATTCCGAGATTTACTCGAAAATTTCACAAAACTTGCTCCAGAAAATAGCTGTTTTTTTTTAAACCCTTAAAAATTTTTGGAAAAAGTTGTCGTCATTTAGAATCTTAATAGAGTTTGCAAGGTCTCTAGAGGATTACTTTTTGACATTTTTAATGTTTAGGCAAATTATGAAGTGTCAAAGTTCATACAAAATAGGACATTTTCAGAGGTTTTTACTGGATTAGTTTTACACAAATTTAGAAATTGGTTTCTTTAGAAACCTAGATAATATCCACAAGATACTGTGTTTCCAAAATATCTGATGAAAAATGTGTAATGACGTCATAATCAGTTATTAGCGGTTGTATGAAAAATAGTGAAAATGTGAGTCATGATGCACCACCTTAATGTTTAAAGCCTTCTTACTTTCGTTTTTTTACCCTCCCTATTTAACGATCTTATGTCGTATTGTGAATTGTATCCGAACTAAGCTTTATTTCACACGAAATAAATTAAAATATAAAATTCATTGCAATGTTTCGGAAGCCTGCTTACTATTATTACGAGAACAGTGCGCGGGAGCCGAAAGTAGACACAGCAAAATACAGAGTTGGAATGTGTTAAATAGAACAACGAAATCTTGAAGGTTTGTTTTTGGTAAATGTGTTATGTTTTGTAAAAAGTCATAGAACAAAAGTTGTTGTTTATGATGTTCTTAACTAGCCAAAGATTTTATATATCCTAGTACTAGATTGACTACGACAACCTCAAAAGCGTACCTGATAAGGAAAGTCAGAAAGAGTCCTGTCATCTCGTTCTACTAGTGTGTCCATACACCAGCTACATACTACGGGACAGTTGCTCAAAAGTTAGTTAAAGATATTTTTGATACATTAAAATAGACATGCAAGTTCAAAAACAATTAATATGTATAATAAGCTACCAAAAGGGAACTGTGAGTTGTCTCTGTAATGACTAGGAAATAGCTGATGTCCGTATAGTATATATAATAGCAATATCCTCTTATGCGAGTATGAAATACCTACACTGATAAAAAAAATGCCTAATGTGTGTGTACCTACGTAAGACGATCACTTCTGAACGGCTGCACCTATCAGAATAAGGTTTGTCTAAAAGAAAAAACTAGTTAGTTTATAATAAAACTAAATTAAAAATAGACTGATGCGTGACATTTTTTTATTACGTTAAATTGCACTTATTAACTAACAAATAAATAATACATTAAATAAATAATCCTCGACTGGTTTATAAATGTATTTATAATAACTACTACTACTACTAATTATTGCCGATGCCCGTTAGCGCCACAGGGAATTTCCGAAAGGGATACCACGGTCCTGGAACACAAAGGGCAACTGAAGGACACGGGTAGGTTTATTCAGTATAAACCTCAAATAACTTATCCCGCTCTAAGATGGAGCGTAAGGCGCTCTACCTTAGAGCAGGATAAGTTATTGGAAATTTTACCACATCAAAAAAAGTCTCCCACTATGTTTGTTTATCTATATCTGTTTGCAATCAACTCAAAAACTACTGAACGGATTTTTAACAACTAGATGGAATAGAATTAGGTTTTAGTGTTGATTTAACTTTATGAACTATTACATCTTCAGACTTTGAAATTATTGAGCCTCCTCAGATATTTAGAAATTTGCTTATAATAATATAAAACTTGAACAGTAGACAACAAAATTTTATAAAATTTAGCACCCAGTCCGTCTTCTGAATCGTTTATGATGCCCCTTCTCTATGTATTTTTACAGGCAGTTAATATGTTTTAATTCCCGGCTGAAATTCAAAACGATGTTTGTTGTCACCCTACATAAATATTTTGTAAACAAAACAGAAAACTTACCAAAAAAAACTAAATTCCACAACCAGGATACTCATCACTATTGCGAAACTTTACACAGCAACGTTTTGAACATCTTGCACACTTTATACTTTACTAAATATTGAGATAAAAACTTGTAACAATTAAAAATACAACTTTGGCCCTATGAAGCATCAGCCATATTGGTTATTGATGTCAAATTCTGTCAAATTGAAACCTCCTAAATGTTGCCTTTCATAATTTTAAAATTACTACGGATAGCTACTATATCTAAATGAAATCATCATTAAATACAAGAAGAATGCGTATAAAATTTCAAGAAGCATTATTTGAAATAAAACATTTAGTTGCAATTCATTGTATGTTGCATAAACCTATCAAAATGCATGAACACGGACTATTTAACGATAACTGGAACAATCTAAAAACTACCATCTGTTTCTTATTTTTTTCTGGTAGTATGTGAGAAAGGGACAGAGAGGATTTATCTTAGTGTCTTGCTCCAGGCCATTTTTCCCTTTTGAGTGTCAATAACACACATGAACTTAATGCTAATGAGAATAAAGAACACTTTAAAGACTGTCATATTTCTTCGTAGTCAATCTAGTCTACTCTAGTAGAATATATAAAATCTTTGTAACTAGCACCTAAGAGGTTGCTAGTATTTTACAAATAACCCTGTATAAAGATAGTGAAATGTAACCTCTTTGTCTGTTCTTCACTTTGCAAGTAATAAGGATTTATGCCCTCTCTTCTTAAACAGCGTCAAATAAAAAAGTATTAACTATATAAGTATTATACTAACTAACTATTTTGACTGTTTCCAGATGGACAATTTAGATTTCACTCAACTGGAAATCGAGAGACCTGTTATATGTATCCGAACATTCAAAGAAAGCGGTTGCAACTTTTCTTTGGAGCGATCTTTGGATACGTTACGTCCGGAATATGTAATTTTATACCACTGTGATGTTGCGGCCGTCAGACAGATTGAATTGTTTGAATGCCGCAAGAAAAGTGAAGAGCCCGTAACTAAAGTTTATTTCCTGATACATGACCAAACTGTAGAGGAACAAGCCTACCTCACCTCGCTGAAGAGAGAGAAACAAGCGTTTGAGCAGCTGATTCATACGAAGAGTGTAAGTTGTGCCCACTTACCTACTAATTAGAGCCAGCGTCAGCTATTAAATTAAAATAAAACCTAACTAAAGTTTAATTAATTTTAATTTTATTTCAACAAACGCAAAGCAAAGCTGATGTTCGTTAGTCAAAACAAAATATAATGTTTAAACTATAGATATGTTAAGGTAATATCGACGTCCTCAGGTCATGGTGGTGCCATCATATCAAGACGGCAAAACAGAAGAATATTTCAATCTAAATGTAGAATACGAAGATAACGCCACAGACTCTCGGAAAGCTGGTAAGGCGATTTTTCAGTATTATTATCATCCAAAGTTCGATTAAGATAAGATAGACCCAAGATAGGCCCAATATTTGCTTTTCAAGCAAAAGATATATTTTTTTAAACTCACAAGTTTAATACCATTTATTTCACAGGAGGGCAAAATCAGCAAAAAGAGAAGCCCGTCGTTATTGTAGACATGCGAGAGTTTCGGTCCGATCTACCAGCCTTACTCCACAAGAAAGGAATCCACATTGAACCAGTCACGATAGCTGTGAGTATCTTTTATTCATTTTGTAGTCCGTACCAGCTATTGCGTTACAGCCCCCCTAGCCAAGTTACAACCGTTTCGCTTGCGTCGAACGCTTCAAGTTGACCTTGCCGCCAATTCTTTTGTTCTGACTGAGCGTTGAGACGACGTTATTCCCGTACATTTGAAGCTTTCTACAAGCGTTAACTATTGCAGATTAGCAACTTAGCTAGGGGTACTGATATCCATAAGTAGCGGGAACCGCTTACGATCAGATCTAATCAGTTGCGAGCCAGGTCAGCCAGGGAATTATTCTGAAATATTTTCAGATTGGCGACTACATTCTCACACCCGAAATCTGCGTAGAAAGGAAATCTATATCGGATTTGATCGGATCTCTAAACTCTGGCAGACTCTACACACAATGCACTCAAATGTGTCGAAACTACTCTCGGCCCATACTACTAATTGAATTCGATCAGAACAAGCCTTTTAATCTACAGGTAATATTATTATTATTATTTTAATTGATATAAACCCATGCTTGACTGCGATCCCAACTGATGATGAGCAGTGACGCAATCGTTGATGGTGAATCGCACTAGTTTATTAAGAGCCTATTCACTCTAGCTAGCCACAGAATAGATAGGTACAAAAGTCAATCTCATGATTGTCTTCTGTACCTATCTATTTTGTGCTCTAGCCTTGAAGACGCCTAAATTATAATCGGACGGGAAGACTGCAGCAGGTAAATTATTCCAGTCTTTCTACGTACGCCGTATAAACGACGAAGCGAAACGCTTAGTCCGGACCGTAGAAGTTTTAACACTGTAAGGTTGGATTGGATACTTACTCTCCATACGTCGGGTTGTCCGATGTTAGACAAGAGATGGCGGAATCAAGTCGTGTAATTCCCGCCCACTCTCTCCAAAATGCATCCTGTAAAATACCGAAAGGCTGATTGCCTGTTCTCAAGGCTTTGTAGATCGGACTTAACCAAATCTGTATTATATTATATTTTTATCAATAATCTATAAATAATACAAAACAGTCGCTGTCTTGCTGTTCCTGTTTTTCTGCTTGCAGTTTTCACAAATAGGAAGAGGTATCGCTCTTCCTATTCGTGAAGATTTGTGTTCATAATGCCCCCCACCTACTCGTAAACCCAACAAACCGGCATGGGTCGCTAGAGTAATAAAATCAAGTACTGCTGGGTGATATTAATTTCTTTAAATTCAGGGTCATTTCGTGGTGTCGACCGACTTATCTGGAGCCGACATACAACAAAAGCTCCAGCTTCTGACCATACACTTCCCTCGGCTAAAACTTGTGTGGTCTCCTAGTCCTTATGCTACCGCCGAGCTGTTTTACGAGCTAAAAGTAAGTTTAGAAAACTTTTATGAACATCGGCATTTTATGTGAAACGATTGGCAGTAACATTTTTTTTATTTTTTCTATGTTTTAACGTAATTTCCGAACGCCTTTTACGAATGAACGTTTTTTGATTGCCACGTGTACATCACAACTAGATTCAGAAGAAATTATATTCATTGTGTTGCAGCAAGGTAGGAAAAATCCTAATGTTGAAGAGGCTCTTGCGCTCAGCAGTGACAATACAGCCGAAGATATGTATTATGAACGATATAATACCCAAGTTCATGACTTTGTGCAAAAGCTCCCCGGAGTCAGCTCTAAGAACATTGCAAGGATTATGGATAGAGGCATATCATTAGATCATTTAATAACACTTACTCAGGTAAGGTTATTTAGGTAATACTATAATTTACTGCTAGGTATATTTTGGCATTTGAATTGAATAAGAGTTGTTTTATAGGATGAGCTGGAAACAATAATTGAAAACAAGAACGAAGCAGTAACTTTGCACTCCATATTACATGTCAAGCCTCGCCCCGTCGATGCCAATAAAGAGGAAAAATCTTACGGTAAAAAAAAATTCTTTGGGAAACCATTTCAAAATAAAAGAAAATAAGTTTGATATGCTAATAATTTATTTTTCAAACAGTACAATAATTTATGAAACGAATTGTGAATAATAGAATAAATTTATTGAAGATAATACTCAACAAATCTGTTTTATTACCAATAAATGTAAAGGTAGGTACACTTACGAGTAATAATAAAATAGTCACACTGGGAAATAATATCAACGCCATGTACCTAAAACAAAGTTACAAATGTCGCTTTCAACAGTTTCAAATAGGTGGTTAATACAGTTGTTTGTTAAAAATTATAGTAGTTTGATGATTCGATGAGGGCTATTTTAAGACCAAATAGCTACCAGTACCAGCCAAACTTCGTTTGCTTACAACTCACATTTCGAAAACCCTGCAAAAGACAGCTCGTCTTTTCATTCTTTAAACAACAAGAAAATTAAATATTTACAAAAGTAATTTTAAAAAAACTGCTATGCGTAAATGATAGCAGAAAAAAAACATCCATATTATAACCAGTCAAGGTTTCTTTTTAAATAAATTCAAAATCCTGGCCATCATACCTGAAAAGAACATTCTAATTATAAACATCACATTTTTATTAGATATTATTAAGTATATAGTATCCGTTACTTTAACCTTTTCACCACCAGCGTACACAACGCGATGCCTCGCCTCGCGCCAAGCTATAAATGCATAACGAAATATAGTAAACAGTACTGATGAGGATAGCGTCATATCGATGAATATGAATTATACACGTTGTTTTATTTATAATTTTACGGATATAAATAACTGATCAAATGTATCCGTATTTGTTTTATTTCACAGTATCCGTATTAAGAAAGAACAATATAAATTATAAGTATCAAAGAAACAAACACATAACTCAATTAGAGCCAGTCAGAAATGTGCTACATCTCTAATTGTTTTATGACGTCATTCTTTGACTTCATTTCAAGTCCTTGGCGCTTACAGCACATTAAATTCAATTCTGATTAGGGATGTGGTCTATGGTCTTTCTTCGTTCTCGTGTTTAATTAAACCGTTAGGTATCTAAGTAGCAGAACTTTTCATTGTACCTATTAATTGTGTATTTCGCCGTGTTTTTTGAAATGGAAAGTAAGTATGAATTTAAGTTATAACACACTTGTAGCAGTGTACTTATCACAGCACTGTTTAAGCTTTGTCTCTATTCTTTTCTTTACTCATGTAACGGTAGCTTTTACCTACCCGTCAGGCCAGGCATTCTAATGCTGCAGTCCCGCGACCCGCTTTCTCACAGCTCAGACTGACAAGCCATGGAAAAATCCAATGGGGCCTGCGGTGGCCTGTAGTAGCCCGTTCGATCGAATGTATAGAATTAGGTGTAGGAAAAAAAACCGTTATCGTACTGTGGAACTCTGCAAGCACAAAACATCTGAGCCATTATTTTTTATTTTTCATTCAGAATTGAATCTCACAAATACTATGTTTTATTTTATTTGAACTCATATCTCTTGTAGGTAATCATTTGACTAAACGTTATTATTATTATCAAGTTGGACATACCTACCTCAGAATCATCGTCTTCTGGTCCAACATTCTCCACAAAATACTCCGAGTCCGATTCCACACCTTGTAGAATGCTTAAAAGCTCATCCGTATCCAGTTCTTCGTTCATGCCAATAACTTACTTATTTCTTTACCTACTTATTAATAATGAATAGAGCAATAAAAAGTGCAAGAAATAGTGCTATTGTACAGACTGTACTTTTCCAAAGTGACATTGACAGCCATGCGTATATGACGACACAGAACGTCTTCTATAATAGTCCGTGGCGCCCGGGGCACTGACAACCAATTGTTTTGTAGAGATGGGAATATAATTATCGATAAGGATTGCTAACAACTATTTCATTCTGATTCCGCACCCATCTGACGGTCGAAATTCGTCTCTTTTCCCTTTGTTCTAAAGTAGTCTTCTAAGTACATATTTTACTGACCTCAAATTGTTTTCGATAATAATATTTCTAAGTATTTCAACGGGTGAAATCAAACAGTGATAACTTTCGCGTCACATCACTGGCCGACTAAGTCCTTGGCGTTCTGGGGAGAATAAAAACGTTCGGAGTTTTTTGTTTTTGGCAATTTTAAGACAAATAAAAGCTTCTTTAGTGTGGGAAAATAAAATAAAACAGGGTATTAGACAGTGCTTTGAAATAATAAATTATAATAAAAAACCTGTTAAATACAATAAATTAATTTTTATAACATAGTTAAAATGAAGAGCTTCTAATGAAGTCGTGGCGCTGGCAGCATGAAAATCTGGGACTTCTATTGATTGGATGTCCGTGGCGGTGAAAAGGTTAAATATTATCATTAGTTTGGCGAAACAGTACGTAAAAGCGTAGAATTGATAATAAGATTAAATCTAGAACAAACAATTCGACTTTTTGAATAATCCCTTGCACAATTTACCTTTTTGATATTAGCGTGGGAGGATTTTGCATTAAATCAGCAAGTATTTATTGGCATCTAATATATGCTAAATAAACGTGTTTTCTTTCTTTGTACTGGCAGGAATTCCTAACTTTATGTTTATTGTTAACAAGGTCTTGTGATGGTGTGATTTGTTATTGAAATAAATAAAACTAAGCGCTACTACTACTACTTTCGACTGGCCTGTTGGTCTAGTGGTTAGTGGCTACCCCCTGCCTTTTTTATCGATGTATATTAATAACATTGTTCAGACAGGGCCATAGTCTTAACATCTCCCAAAAGCATAGCAGTCTCTTTATTTTGCTTATGTCAAAAAATATTCCCATCAACGGGGGTGTTCTTGGGTGCTCCAGTATAGCGCGTACAGGGATAATTGTTGGTTGTTAAGTTGGTATCACGGTCCATGAAAATTGTCTAAAGGGCCTGTGCGAGTTGACTTCGACCCGTCGTACCCTTCCAAAGGTCCAGAAGTTCAGGGTCGTGAGATAAATCATCATCCATCGTCCACTGTTGGACATAGGCCTCCGCCAAGCGTCGCCACAACGACCGGAGATAAATAATGCGTGACGCACAGGAGATAAATGCATGAAAATAATAATAATAAATATATTATTATTTTCATTCACAAAGTGAGGACAGTCTAAACAGTAGTTTATTTGAAGACTGGATGATGACTTGTTTGGCTGATTTGATAGGTAGCATATTGAGCTTACAATTTTAAAGTAAGTCTAATAAAAGGTGTTGATGAACATGATTTATTGGAGACGCTCAATTGAAAGTGTCTGTAGGAATAAAGGTGTAATATACATACGTCTGCTTGTTTTCAGTACGACTGGGTCTGTATTAATATACCTATGTACACATCTTGCCTTTATGTGAAGTCCTCTTCCACTACAATACAACACTAATCAATACTTAACGCAGAAATTGCACACAATTTGCTGATTATTTTTATATTACATGCATTACCTAGAATCAGTCAAACAGGCCGAATAAGGATGCAGGGAAGTATAAAAACAAAGATTTAACTTTATTTTAATGCCTATTGCTTGCAACATTTACCTACTCTAATATATATTTAGCTTTACAACAATATAGCCTAGAAATCTGTAGCAAAAATGTAAACTTCATTTAAATAAATAAATAAAGTCATATATTTAGCGCTATTTTATATCTACCTCTGTTTTATTATTCATCCCGTTTGAATGTACATCAAAATTTTATTATGAGTAACGAAAAGGCAAATTTTTATATCTAAACTGTAAAGATTTCATAGATTATGCATTCCTTCGCTTAAAAGCGTCAAGAAGTCGTAAGAGTCTGGCCTAAATCCTATTAAAATCGATACAATCTAAAACGACACAAACAGTTTAAAAAATAATTAATTCAGTATTCAGTTTCTCTCCTGTAAAGTGTAAGCGTCCATTAAGTTGAATAAAATATACCTACCTAATGCAAAATTTCATGACATCTCGATTGACGCTATGCGCTCTTTTTTAACCCTTCAGATACCGTCAATTAGAGACACAATAGTAAGACAATAGATGCGCGGCCACCGGTGGTCGCTTGGGGATTCATGAATTAAGCCTACAGATAAAGTTCGAGGAGTACAGTAGTATCACAGCGAGTTAATTTTTTGTGTTGCTGGAGTCTCTGCTTAAAGATTTGTTTGTGAGTTTCAACAACCTCTATGTTCCTTGTAAACCAAGGGCATTTTTGCTAGATCAAGTTTTTTAGAGTTTATTTTAGAAGCATTGTCATATTATATCCATGTATGAGTGGCTTGCCGAGTTCAATTATATCTATGCCCAGCGTTCTATTCTATACCATATGAGTTTTCTTTTGTAGATAAGTAGTTGGTTTTCCAAACTAAATGTTGACCGTCTGCCAATAAACCAGTTAATGTATCCCAGTTTTCTGTCCGCTACATACTTTTTGACCTTTATGTCCTCGCTCACTAGCCCTGCTTCTTCACTTCGTCAACCATGATTCAATAACCTCTAGGTGTTCTTAGGATTTTGTGGATGCTCTGATAGGATCTTATTGCAAAATACTACCTATGATACTACTGCAGTGTTATCAATATAACTTCCATTATAATTTGCTTTAAGGTGAGTAGGTCAGCAGTGTGAGCAGGTAAGACTTGAGCAGCAAGTATGCAGTGTGTGGTAAGCGACTTTATAGTTTACATAGGAGGCTCTTGTGCCATATACAGTCAAATGCTTCATGTATGGCAAAAAAATAGAACATGAACAATACTTTCTTTTTAATGATTGTTGGATTCAGTGACCTACTCTGTATACTTGTTCTGTAGTTCTCGGAAGCTAAATTGGTGTTCAGAAACTATCTTTTGTTCCTCAACTCTTGGTGTCAAGCAGAAGTATTTTCTCAAATAGTTTAGGTAATAGGAAGAAGGCTTATTAGTGTACACAAATAGGAGAAACACTTGTAGGAAGTTTTTCTTGTCTTGTTACCACTTTTTTTTAATTTTAAATTACCCAAAATTGTGCAGGAAATAGTATGGTCTCAATCTCAACACTGAGTTGGACAACACAGGATTGATTCATTTGTCTAGATTTATTTTTCCAAGAAATCAGAAAATAGTTCCGCTCGACTGTTTACCATTAAAAGCATGCAATCGTTCTAAAATACCTTTATTCTAATATTAACAAACAATTTGTTCACTTTACAATCAGAACGCCGATTATTACTTCACCCGGCCATAAAAAACAGAATACATGAGGTCAATAAGAGAAAATGAGAGATTTAAATTAAGGGTGACAATTACATATTTGCCCAAAAATCATAAATAGTGACATACATATTATATCATCACTCACGGTATTGATGATCCTTATCGGTCAGGGGTACGTAGATAACACTCATTAGTTTCTTGACGGTAGTTGTACCATTAGCTGCCTTGTCAACCTTAAAATAAAAACAAAATACTATGGATACTAGAGTTATGTCAACAAATACCACTAATTCATAAAATTCTAAATGTTTTTATTTCACATAGGTCTACATGGGCACTTATAAATCGTCATAAGCTAGTGCACGGTTTCAAATTGGTCGTTTCCTATGAAGAAGAATCGGCAAGAAACTCCATGGTTACTCTTTAAAAAAAATGGTTGCTCTTACAATATTTCCATAATATGATAACAGATATAATGAAAAGACAATGTAGACGAGTCAATATTGTACCCAAAAGCACAATAAAAATTATATAAATATAATTAAAAAATTCGCAAAGGCTATATAAAAAAAAACTGGGCAAGTGCGAGTTGGACTCGCGCACTGAGAGCGGTTGTATGGAAAACAGTGTAAATGTGTGTCGAGTTGCATCCCCTTAATATGGGTTTTAAACTCTTCCGCGCTAAGTTCAGTCACCGTTTTTGGCAGATTGTTATAGCCATACTATACTAGTACCTGAGTTAGATGTTGTTCCCCACCCTCTGGTCCCACCGGCACAATAAGCCTGCCACCGGGTTTCAGTTGATCTACTAACTGCAAAAAAGATTCATAAATATAGTAACGTTCCTTGTCACTTGTGGCTCTTATGGTGCGTCCAGATCTGGCGAATGCGCCGCTCGCGAGCGGGCGTATTCGCCAGGTCTGGACATACCATTACAGTTAAATGCCATAATAACAATAAAGTACAAAGAATTCAAATCACATGTTCAGTTAGTATTATATATAGGCATATTATATAAATTTTAATGACTAAACACACCTGTTTAGTTAATAAACTTTATATGTAGATTTAGATATGGACGCTCATTAGAACTGCATGCTAATTGCAAACAGATAGATATACTTTTTATCGTACACGAATAATAAAATTACAATAGAAACTTAAAATTAATAGGGTGTCACAATGGGCAGTTTTACCGCTAAAAGCGATTTTATACAGACAACCTTTTGTCCATTTATAGCAACTGCAATTTAGCAGCTGGCGTGTGCACTTCAAATGTCACTCATCTGTTTAATGCCTAAGGTACTGTGCAATAATATCATAAGGGTACATTTATAGCCAAATCTAGTGTTTTATGGACCACTAGACTTGGCTATAAATATTGTAATGGTAGGTACATACATACACGGTTTTGTGCACCCGATAATATTTCCATTATGACCAACTCTGAAGTTTCTCTAGCAAGTTTCTTCAATACAACGAAAAATAACTTACTGCTTGTGGAAGTGTGGGGGCAGCAGCACCTACATGAATAGCATTATACGGCCCATCGGAAGGGTATCCAAGACGACCATCGCCAACTTAAAAAAAAATTGTTAGTATTTATGACTGATTGTCAACAACAACACACAACATATTTTAACAACTGATAAACATACTTATATATTCCTATATACATAAATACTATAGATAAATTACACCCAGAAACACAACAAAAGATCATGCTTATTACACAAACATTTGTTCTGGGTGGGAATCTAACCCATGACCATATAGTATATATACCATACCATATGTATAGCAGTCAGGGCCACTAACCAACAAAATTGCTGATACTAATACATGGAAAATTTATAGGGTTAAGTCATCATCATCATTTCAGCCGACAGACATCCACTGTTGGACATAGGCCTCCCCCAAGTGTCGTCACAATGATCGATGCTGTGCGTCCTTTAGAAAGGAATTATAGGAATCGGAAGGCCTCCTACAAGGTGGTACGATGACCTGGTGAAGGTTGCAGGAATCCAATGGAGGGTTAACAGTATTATGTATAAATTAATTATTTAGAAACCAACCAGTACTAAGGCCTGAATCATAATAAAATGACAGCGACGCAGCATGTACTTTTAAAGTGAAATAATTTTAAACTTTTCTACATCCTTAGAAGACCAGTAACGCTTGAAGGGTTTATAAAGCAATCTTTATAAACCCTTCACGCACGGCCACTAGTGAGTGGCCGTGCGTTGCTGCCAGCATCCTGCTCCACTGGCTTCTTCATGTACTCATATATATCATAGTAACAACTTACCAATTAATTTTACCCTTTCTGATTCAAGTAATGCTTTATTGTCACTCTGAATGTTTTTGATAGCCAATGTCACAAGCTCTTTTATATGGTCTATACCAATGACTTGTCCATTCTCCCCAACCATCATAGCCATACAAGCTGTGAGATAACCAGACCCAGATCCTACATCCAATGCTTTCTCTCCTGGGATTAGTTGTTTTTTTAACCTTTCTAATGCATGGGCATGCTAAAACATATAAAAACAAAGTATTGTTAGTAATTGCTCAAGAACATACCTTACTTAAAAAAAAACTACTACTTACTTAAAATATCTGAACGAATTAGCACCAGTTAACCAAATTTATTATTAAAATTTTCTGTAGGTGATTTAACCAACCAGTAAATTAACAATGAATCGCATTTTTATGAATATGTATAATGTACAGATAAAAATGATTTCAATAAAATATACAATACCATGTGTGGGGCACTGATGGTGGCCGAGTATCCAATAGATTGTGGTGAATCATGGTATGGTGCATAGGGACAGTAATTTTTTCGGTCAACAGCTAACATGGCATTTGCTACGGTATCAGATTTAATGATCCCATTGGCTAGAAAACAAATAAAAATTACAGGTAAATACTCTAGAGGCTTTACTTGTTACAAGGTTTGCTAACTAGCCTACAGATAATGTTAATGGCATAAGAAAAAGGATAGTCATGTTGGCTGAAATTATTCATCAAAAAAAAAAGTGATTCTAAAAATAAACTAAAAATTGTCTTGCAAATTCCACATATAGCTCTTCCTATCTCTCGGATGACTGGTAAAAAACTGGAGTGAATGTGGAGTTAAACCAACCCCACAGCTAAATTTGCAACAACATTATCAACCCAGTCAAATACCTACTTTCTGAAATCAAAGCAAACAGCATCTGTTCCCCCCCACCATCCACTGTCAACACCAGACAAGCCGTATGACAGAGAAGATTACTTGTGGTACCCCTTCCCTGTCGAAAGCTATGCTGAGCGTCACAGAACTGCGCTCACCTATTGATATGTGCTAATGTACATAGCAGTTTCTAGTACCATTGCCAGCATTGACAACACTGCAACCGGCCTAGACCCATCTACAGATTCAGCTGACCCCCTTCGTATCCGGAACTATGACTTGTGACTTTCCATCTCTCCAAAAACCTGGCAGCTTGTAGAAACTGGTTATAACTATGAAGCAACAGCTGTGCTAGCACTGACCTGACCAAAAATCCTTATAAATGTAGTACCTACCTAATGCAATCAGACCCTGCGAAGCGTTTCGGTTTCAGATCTTGAAGCGCCAGACACGTCCACCAGCTTTGATTGGGCCAAGTGTACTCACACTGCATAGTTGAATAGAAACAAATAATTCTTACCTCGCAAGTTTCGGATCATATCAGCATTATTTACCCCATGACTTCGCCAAGCCATGATTACAGGAAGACAAACTCCCAGCAGGAAGGTTTTACGCCATAAAGAATCTATGGTGATTAAAATAATGCGCTCAATGCATATAATTTTTAAATTTTCAATATGTATTTTTTTATCTTGAAAAATATTTAATTTAGTGTCAAAAGTATCTGAAATTCTGAAACTTCTGAAAGCAGTTCGATCAAGATGACAAAAGTGACATGACAAATTGACATTGACAACTTTGACATGTGTAAAAGACAACAATGATGACCCATGACTAGAGTTGGGTAAATAGCCGTATGCCTTGGATTATTATTGATTATAATCCATTAGTAGCCATTAACAGCCTCGCAATGGATGATAACCCTGCTATTAATAAAACCCTGCTTTTTTTTTGTTTAGTGTAAAATCTGTGGGTGTGAACATAAATTGGGTGCGTATACGCAGTGTGATTCAATGTATTGTAATTATTTTTATTTATTTTCACTCTTTGTAAGTGAATAAGTGTTAATAATAAAATAAATACTCATTTTTTGGGAAATTAAGTTTTGTTAATTTAGAGGAGATCCAATACTGTAAAAACCATAATTACTATTGACATATCGCTTTGTGATTTAACCGTCTACCTAATTAATTACTATATTTAACAAAGCGAGCAAAATATGTAAGTGTATGTATTAGTGATGTAACAAATGTCTGATTTCTCACATTCACGAAGGCGAATGTGAATGTGAATATTCAAACTCAATATTCGCGAACGCGAATATTGACTTTCAAACAAAGTGCGCACAAAATGTCATACAGATTTCACATTTCGTGTCAGGCAAGTTTAAGCCGAACATATATCAAAGCCATAACAGACTGATTGAACGAAGCTTAACACAAAAAGTTTTTCCAGTAAATACAGACTCCAGCAGGGAATTCCACTTCGTACCTGTACGCATAATGAATGTGTTTCCATAACGCTTTGTACGTATGGGTGGGATGTCCACCATGTACCGGTCGCCGTACGTCTTTTGATCCGGTGATGGAACAGACTTGGCGGAATTAAATTGTGTAACTCCAGTGCACACTCCCCGAAATGTAAACGATAGAAAACAGACAGGCTAGCAACTCGGCGTTGATGCTTAAGACTTTGAAGTTTTGACTTCACAAGTGCATCATTGCCTATGATTTTCTTGGCACGGCTGTCAATCGACTCGCCAGAGTCGATTATAAACTGGCAACAAGCTGGTATTTGGCTGACCCATCCCAAAGATGAGAGCAATACTCCATACACGATCAAACTTATGCTTGATAGAGGTTAAGCAGCTGTTCCTGCGTAAAATACCGTCTCACCTTTACTAAGATTCCCAGTTTTTTGGCAGCTAGTTGAGCTTTTGCCTTGATGTAGAAGCAGAAATTGAGGGTACACGACAGCGGCATCCCAAGAAGCTCAAGTTGGTCAATTATCGGCATGGTCACACCCCGGCAAGATGGCTCCTGCCCAACCTTGGTGGTCCAGACGCCTCCTGCCGGAGGCTCTACGCGGGGATCGTTCGGTCCATGGCCCTCTACGGAGCGGTGGTGTGGGCGCCGTCGCTGGCAAAGCGACCGGCGTCCATACTGAACGCCTGCCAGAGGGTCATGGCAATACGGATGGTGCGGAGTTACCGCACGATCTCCCGCGAAGCGGCCTTCTGGCTGGCCTATCACCGTGGGATCTGGAGGCAACAGTCCTTGCACACATGCACGACATGCGCGTGGAGATGCAACGCCGGGGTAAAAGTCCACTGCCACAACATGTCAAGGCATGGCGGACAGAGCTCCGGCGGGATCTCATGGTCAAATGGCATCAACGGCTATCGCAACCCAGTGCTGGGCACGCCACGATTATGGCGGTAAGTCCCCTCTTTGAGGCGTGGCTGGAAAGACCTCACGACGTCCTTACCTTCCGCATGACGCAGGTCCTCACCGGACATGGCAAGTTCGGGAGGTTCCTGCATCGGATTCAAGCGGAAGAGACGCCCGGGTGTCGCCACTGTGCGCAACGCCCGGAGGACACGGTGGAACACACCGTCGAGGTGTGGTGCCTGGGCGGAGCATCGCCGTGCCCACGTGGGGGCGATCGGCGGCAGAGACCTCTCGCGCCAAGAAAACTTTCAATTGATGTCCATTTGATTCGACGAGCAGCCACCAATAACCACTCGGATGGATCAATTCCTCAGGAAGTTTACGATTCAATCACACAGACCAGTAGTTAGACCGAAGGAAGGAAGCATAGCAAAAAGGCTTTCGTACCAGCTTAGACCCTATCGAAATTAAGATATTAAGGGAGACGGCAAGCGCTTCCCAATGCTTCTTGATGGCCTCACTTCGAATGTGAATGGCATACGCTAAACCGATTTCGGTGAAAACCGGTCACTGAGGATGTCAGAAACTTGCTGTTAAGCAACAGTTCCATACTCTCACAGAGGATGGACGTACCGGAGATGGATCGATAGTTTGCCAGGTCAGCTCAACTGCCCTTCTTGGGCACAGGCTGAACGTTAGCTTGCTTCCAAGCCATCGGCACTTTTTCGGTCTCATATGAGAGGCGAAATAGACGGGTCAAGATTGGAGACAATTCAAATGCACAAGTTTTAAGAACAACTGCTGGTATCCCGTCGGGACTACTGGCTTTATTCACTTCAAGGGTACGCATAACCCTACGAACGTCCTTCTGATGGATACGAATATCTGACATACTCGTCACGCACCCATTTGGAGAAACGGGGCCGCGTGTATTCGAAATTAAATTAAGTTCATTCGAAAAGATTTGTTTTGACATGTTGTTTCACAATTTGTAATATTGCAAATGTGAAATAAAGTTGTGTGTTAAAAAAATATTAAAGTAAATATAAAACCATATAAGTTGTATTGTCATTCTAAATCCTTTAAACCAAAATATTACTTCTTTTTTGGTTGTCATAAAATCTAATTATCAAAAATCAATGTAAATGGCTGATAGAAAATGTTTTAAATGGGCCATATTAGTTTTAAATTGCACATTTATTTACTACAAAGAAAGATGATGAAAATGAAGTCTAATCTGACAGTCCTAAGCCCGAAAACCATGAAGGAACATTTTCAATCACTAAAATAACATTAATAGCAGGGTTATCATCCATAATGGCTATTAATGGCTAGTAACTGAGTTTTAAGACGGGGTTGTGGTACTGCATGTAGGTAAGAATTCTTTACCGCGTTCCCCGCCAATTCGTCGACGCAGCGAGTGGCGAGTCGAGCGCCCGGGCTGTGGTCGACATACGTAGTACCTACTTAGCGTGCGCTTGCCCTAGCGTCACTGAGTGTAGTGTAATGAAATAAAATGTAAGGTATTAGGCATTGGTATTCATTATTCTTGGGTACGGAAGAAAAGTATAGTTGATTTCATGAATAAAATGTATACCTATTAAAATGTTATAATAATCATTTAGAAAAATAATAAAACCCACTAATTAAACATGGTACCTACAATTTCAAAAAGACTTTACTCCATTCACTTATCCATTACATAAAAGAGGTATATAGAAACAGGTGTACTCAACATTTATGTTTCGAGATAAGTTCAAACAATTTTAATAAATAATGGATTCAATATAAAATTTTAACTAAGATAGGTAAATGAAATGGATTTTTAAATAAATATAACTTTATTTCAAACAAGAAATTTTAATAAAGTTATGTTTATTTCACCTCACTGCACCATCAGAGATTGCATCACCGCTTACCATCAGGTGGGATCGCAGTCAAGCACTATCTTATATATATATATATATATTTTTTAAAGAAAGCGCGCGGAAAGTTAGTTTCGTTATCATCATCTTTTCAGCCAAAAGACGTCCAGTTTGACATAGGCCTCCCCCAAGTGTCGCCACAATGATCTCGTGCGTTAGCCTAGCGCGGAGAAAGTTAGCCTCATTATCATCATCATTTCAGCCAAAAGACGTCCACTGTTTGACATAGGCCTCCCCCAAGTGTCGCCAGAATGGACTCTTGCGTTAGCCTAGTGCGGTGAAAGTTAGCCTTATTATCATCATCATTTCAGCCAAAAGACGTCCACTGTTTGACATAGGCCTCCCCCAAGTGTCGTCAGATTGGACTCGTGCGTTAGCCTAGTACGGAGAAAGTTAGCCTCATTATCATCATAATTTCAGCCAAAAGACATCCACTGTTTGACATAGGCCTCCCCTAAGTGTCGCAACAATGGTCTCGTGCGTTAACCTAGCACGGGGAAAGTTAGCCTCATTATCATCATCATCATTTCGGCCAAAAGACGTCCACTGTTTGACATATGCCTCCCCCAAGTGTCGCCACAATGGTCTCGTACGTTAGCCTAGCACAGGGAAAGTTAGCCTAATTATCATCATCACTATAACGATACACTAAATACAATAAACACGACCAATACACTAAAACGATCAAAATAACTTTAATTTCAGAAGTCGGTGCGACCCGACCCCTTAACACCGACTCGGTGTTAGGGGGTCGGGTTGAGTATGCCCCCAGCTACGCGCCAAGTTAACACGCACGCACTCTAGGCCCGATATTTTCTCATTCCTCTTAAAACGCACGTTTGATTGCCAAGATAATATCCCAGCCAACACTTTAAATTACTTTCGGTATAATGATGACGATTGGATTTTGGAAACTATTAAAAACATAGAACACAAACACAACACATTCTCCTAACACATGGCATAAACCAAACGATGGCAACAAACGATTAGTTTCCGATTACGACCAGTGGCCAACTTAACGAGCGCGCTCTCTACCAAACATTTTAACCAAAATTATTTAATTTGAGCAAGTTTATTTATATTTGATCTAGTTATTTTAAATAACAACCATCATCGTACCCATTGGTAATGTACTATGATCAACACTTGCCTTATCGCCGCCGCTGTTGCCAAACTTGCCAATTCTCTTTCAAATCGAAACCTTATAGAGTCGTAAACGTGTGCCGGCCGTAAAAATACAAAGCGATTATTTTCCCCTTGTCTAAAATGAAAGTACAAAATAAGAAAATGAGCAGTACTACTAGGGCGTTCCCCTTAACCCTTCAGATACCGTCAATTAGAGACACAATAGTAAGACAATAGATGCGCGGCCACCGGTGGTCGCTTGGGGATTCATGAATTAAGCGGCGGTCGAGGTATTACGAACATTAGGGTAGGTACGTACAGCGTATGCGTACCCCGCAAGCGAACCCCCGTGGTCGAAGCAATACCATTACACCACCTCATCAATTGCTACTGGAATATAGGTTCAATGACAGGTAGCTAGAAATGCCAAATTAAACGACGTCCTAAAGAGTAGGCCACTGGGGAAGTAATCTCTGGAAGTACTGGTCCGATTGCTAAAATTTTTTCACCGATAGTATGCTGCTTTATTCCTGAGTGAGATAAGCTATATTTTATGCCTACCGGGGCCAGGGCTATCCAAAAGGAAACTCGTGCCTTGGTTTGAAGGCTAGAAGGAACGGGGTGGGTTTTTAGTCAGTAACTGCCGCACTCAGAGACGTCATTTAACTTTAATGTCAATTAAAGCAAAACCTAAGGTACTTAACGTCATAAAGATATAGACTATTATTCAATGACAAAATTAGTAAATCAGACATTAGCGTTAATGGGCGTCTCTGAGTGCGGCAGTAAGAGTCTGATACTATCTCCCACTCCACCCAAGGGCGGGGGTTGTCATGAGATGATTTTTGCCCACCGTAAAAACTAAAGCTATATTTTATGTACGCGGGCGAAGCTGCGGGCAAAAGCTAATAATAAAGTTTATGGTGCGAAGCAGAAAACATTATTAGTATCATAAATGATTAGGTATGTCATTTATGACATTTTTTAGCTATAAAATAGTACAGTGCGTTTCACTTAAGACGTTCCTTCGGCGTAATGTTGGCTGCACTGTCTGTCTACACAAAAAAGAAGGGAAAAAAGGAAAGAGTTGCCTACTCTTCCAAAATTGTTCCCCGAAATGCTCAACGAAATCGATTTTAACGGTATTTGCAGCACTTTTTGCGGAATTATGAGAGGAATGGGATTTTATTTAAAAAATCAGGTCTAAAAGGACGTTGTTATAGAGAGGAACAATATTGTGGCGTGGCGTTTTCGGTATTTGAAAGAATTGCAAGACAATCGGTATGGAGCCCAGCGTCCTATACTTTATTCAAAAATAGTAAAAAGAAAAACAAAAAAAACGCAATTGTTAAAAGCAACGAAATAGAAGTTAATCTCCCTAATATTAAGTAATTTAATTACTAAAAATATTGCAACACTGTTTTTCCGTATTGCCAACATTACGGCTAGGGCATCGAGAACTGTTCCTATTTTAGGAACCGGTTCTTTCGGTTCTAAATTCTAGACGGAATCGGGTACCCGGTTCTTTCGGTTTTTTTTCATAAATTCTATTTGAAAAGTGTCTAAATAAAACACACTTTATTGGTACGCATATTTATATATTTTTTGAATTATATTCAAATTACAACATCGTTTTAAACTATTTTTGGCAACAATCAGTTCTTTAAAATTCAGTATTTTCACAATCAGTTACAATCAGTTCTTTATAATTCACTACACTACAGAGATCAAAAAGGGAAATAATAAAAATTAAACTTAAAAAAATTAACCAGTGTTGCCAACCACAGATTGTTAAGGAAGGTGAAAGGTCTAGAGTAACCACCGAAATTCAAATTGTCGTACGTTTTTTTACAATTGCCAGTTTACTATCGGATAGTACGTGGGATGCCTTTTAAGTTTTGTCGTTTGAAGAAAAAAACACAAGTAGAACCTTAAAGTATTATTTATTGCTTTTTCAAAGTTTTAAGTAAATTCATCTCGAAGTTTAATACAATTTTCCATTTGATCGAACCTGTTATTAAAACACTTATTCTACTCCAAAGTCGGTATGTCCAAAATGGCCAACTTGGAAGCTTTGACTGCTTCTTCACTGGACTGGAACCTTTGTTCACGAAGAGTTTTCTTAATTTTAGGAAATGTAAAGAAATCGTTAGGGCTTAGGTCAAGAGTGCATGGGGGATAGTCAAGAATTTCTACGTTTTCCTGCTTCAAATAATCAATTGTTTTACCAGCGGTATGTGAGCTTGCGTTGTCATGGTATAGGACGATGCGTCGCTTTGGGTTAGATTTCCGAACTTCAGCGATGACTTGTGGTAAACAAATTGTAGTATACCACTCTGCATTAACCGTTCTACGATCTTCAAGCGCAATTCTTGCAACGTGACCGGTTTTCGCCACGAACGTAGCCAACATCTTTTTCGAAGTGCTTCGAGAGCGAAAAACTTTAGTCGGCTTTTGCTCATCTCGGAAGACCCTGCTTGTGGATTACTCTTTGGAATCAGGGTCGTAGGCATAAATCCAAGATTCGTCACCACTGATAATGTCGTAGACGTGATTTGACTCTCCTCGCTTGAACCTTTGGAAAGATTTCTTACACCATCTGACGCGGGTCGCCTTACAATTATCGGAAACCAAATGCGGAATTCATCGGCAAACTAGCTTTCTCACACCAAGCTCTTAGTGCAAGATCTTTTGAATGGTTGTCCCTGAAACGCCTATTAACGCCTCTATCTCCCGATATGTCACATGTCGATCTTCGACTATCAGTTGTCTCACAGCAACGATGTTTTCTTCAGTAAAGGCGGATTTTGGACGTCCTTCACGAAATTTGTCACTAAGACTAGTATTTCCACACTGGAATTCTAAATACCAGCGTTCAACAGTCCGTAGACAAGAAACTTCATCATACAATACAGAATGTAACTCCTCAAAACATTGAATCCGAGTTAGGCCTCTCCAAAAGTTGTAAAAAATTATAGCACGAACGTTTTCCTTAGAGAGATTCATTTTTGTGCGCGACTTGATAGATTCAAAACAACGCTGTAACCAAATAGTTGCATCAATTCTAATTATTTCAACTGTTTTGCCATTCTAAATTCAAACAAATTTGAAAATTGAGCAATTCTAAATTCAAAATTAGCGGGAAATATTTAAACGACGGAACTTAAAAGGCATGCCTAGTATGTGTCAATACCACAATACAACTTTTATTACTATACTATCCGAGACTGAGCTGAAAATTGCAAAACAACTGTCAAAAATTTGAATTTCGCGGGGTATCCTGGAGCATTTACTTTAAGGTGGTGCATCATGACCCACATTTTCACTGTTTTTCATACAACCGCTCATAACTGATTATGACGTTATTACACATTTTTCATTAGATATTTTTGAAACACAGTATCTTGTGGATATTATCTAGGTTTCTAAAGAAACCAATTTCTAAATTTGTGTAAAACTAATCCAGTAAAAACCTCTGAAAATGTCCTATTTTGTATGAACTTTGACACTTCATAATTTGCCTTTTCGTCAAACATCGCGTTGGATTGCATTAAATGAAGTAACAAGCTTTTACACCATTTTCGATGTTTACGATAAGCGAGTGGAGAAGGACCCTCTTAATGTCCCTTGTTAGTTTCTTAAAGATTCATCATTAATAATAAATTATAATGTTATTTATTACTTTAACAGTGAAATAACTGCATATATTCTGTTTTAATAATAAATTTGGATAAAAACTTGATATTTAGCATTAAGAGTATTATAGAGATAATATTATTTCTAAAATTTTAAGAGAGAACTGTAAGAACCGAAAAAACCGGTTCCTCGTTTTACAGAACCGGTTCTATCAGGGTCTTTCAGAACCGGGAATTCCCGGTTCCAAAAGAACCGGGAAAAACCGGTTCTGATGCCCTAATTACGGCAAAGGAACGTCTTAAGTGAAACGCAATGTACTCTGCAAAGATTTTATTCTGTGATTTATAACAGATTCTTTCCGTCAATAATTTACTGTCACGACCAGTGTTGCCAGATGGTTACTTTTGTAACCTTTTAGGTGATTTTTGAACTGCATTGGTTACTTTTAGGTTACATTGACAAAAAGGTTACTTTTAGGTGATTTTTGGGAATTTGTAAAATTAACTTTTAATTTTTTCGCTGTAAGTGTGTGTAGGTGTAAATTGTTAAAATCTCCGAAATCTAACTTACATGCAACTTTTCTATGTGAAAGCTGATGGAGCGAATGTTTTGATCATTCTTGTATTTAAAATTATACTTGTTATTGCCGCGAAACATATTTTGATAAAGTTACAACATGTCACTGGCCTGCAAACTGCAAAAAACGTAAGAAAATTTGAATTTCGTGGGCTGGTTGGAGCATTAAGAGTTTTTCTTTTTAATAAATCTAATATTAACGATGAATTTGAATCTGACCATGAAGTTTCTGTAAGTCAATACAACTAATATTCTATTCAACTAAACTATCAACTTTTATTCTTTTCTAGTAAAAAAATTTAAAGGTTATTTTTTTATACAAAAAGGTTACATTTTTTTATATTTCAGGTAATTTCTGACAAGACCCGACTGGCAACACTGTCACGACTGTCACCTGTCACAATTTCACAAACAGTCCATTCCATTGACTTCTGTAATTCTGTTTGCTATTACACCAAAAAATTTCAAGGTATTCCAATAATTAAAACCCATTTCCATTACTGTTCAATAATAAATAAACCTTGGAATAATCTCCACTCGCAGACCAAACTTTAAAAAATATTCTTCTGTTTTCATACCTATAAACCTGTCTCTGGTCCTGAACAGTGATTGCCTATTTATTTTATTGTGAGTAATCAGTCAAGTAACACTAGAAAATGGTGTGTGACGGTCCTGACCCTCCGGAGAACAATCCCCATGAGCTAGTTCCGCCCCCTAGAAATGAATTGATACTGAACGGCAATCATGGCGATGACAGCGACGAGGAGCATGAATACTTCGGGTACGAGCCTTTAGCGCAAGGCCCAGAACAGGCGCTTTCAGACCACGATAGCGATGATGACGCAGAGGTAGGTTCTAACTGGTTTCTGTATAGTATAAAGGGCTAAACTGTACAATATTGGACAGTGAGTTTTGAGCTCATAAATTTTTGTTGAAGAATCAAGTGATTATTTGTTACCAGAAGCATAACTTGGTAGTGTTAATGTCATGGGCAGATCTTAGAATTCACTACTTCATGATATAACCTTGTGGCTGTTCATGATATAGAACCTAGCTCGCTGGCTATATCATGATATGAGTATGCCTAATCAATGAACTCTGCGTTTAGTAATATAAACAGCTAAATAGTCATGCACAATTTTGTGATATGTTCGAACATAGCTGATCTATGTTAAAATATTAATGTTATCCACTAATATTTGCTGATTTCTGATTTCGTAGTATTTAAGCTTTCAAATACCATCAATTAGAGGTACAATAGAAAGATAACGACAGAGTGAATGCTGGCATTTGCTTGGGGTTATTGAATTAACACTGTTCCTCAATGTGTTTGTTTTCAAAAAAATACTAATTTGCACTAAAATATGCTCTTCTGGGTAGTTTAACTGTACAGATATCGTCTATTAGAGACACAATATAGTAAGACAATAGATTGGAATAGAATCTTTTTTTTTCTTGTTAGCTTTGGAATTCATGAACTAAAAAAAGATAAATTAAAAAATGTAGATAGTGGGAACTGTGCTTGCTTGCTTTTAATTCATGAATCCCCAAGCGACCACCGGTGGCCGCGCATCTATTGTCTTACTATTGTGTCTCTAATTGACGGTATCTGAAGGGTTAACCTAAACTGACCAAATTAAAGTACCTCTAGTACCTTAATAATAATCATAAACAGCCCATACAATATTTTATTATTATTTAGTTAGTATTTTTAGTGAAGAATAAGATTTACAGTGATGCACAGTTAAAAATGAAATTTTTTTGCAATTTGTATGCATCACTGCTTACCATTAAGTGGAAGTGCAATGAAGCTCTAGCTTAATCTTAAAAAAAATTGGTGTTTTATTTAACCTTTTGAATACTCCAATTAGAGACACTATAGAAAGACAATGACATTGACAGAGTGAACACCAGCATTCTCTTGGGGGAATGAATTAAATGCAAACTTTTTTATTTTAACTTTAAGCACATTTTTGTTCTTAATTCATGAATCCCCAAGCGACCACCGGTGGCCGCACATCTATTGTCTTACTATTGTGTCTCTAATTGACGGTATCTGAAGGGTTAAAAGAGCAATACATATGATCTTACTTTATTTAAACCTTGTAGTATTATAGAAATGCACTTGACTTTTGTCATCAAATGTTAACATTTAACCTTTCAATTGCGATAATTAGACACCACAATAGAACGACAATGGGTGCGACAACACGCATGTCGGCGTTCACTTGAGGTACAGTCTGTCAACTTTTAGTTGGTCTCATCATGAAGTGATCAATTCTAAGATCTGGCCACAACTTATACATAATAGCCTATTTTTTTACTTATAGAATCCTGAAACGCCACCAAATGATGTGCCAAGTATAGAAACAATGGAGAATGTCCTTAGTAGAGAAGTTTGGAGTGCACCAAGGCATACTGATGCTATTCAAATGGACAATGAGCGAGCACAACAGGTGAGATAGATCCTCAGAAATGTAATGTGCTGAGAATTAAAAATTCTAAATTCTTAAAAAATGTAAGGCCTGCTGTCCACGGACATGTAGCTTCATAGACGCGTATTACTCAGCTTACATACAAAACTATAAAGCTCTGTTACGACGACATGACGCTGCCGCCTTGTCGACACAGTCGCGTCCATGGACAGTATACCTAAGTATACTAAAGCAGACTCGTAGTCGGACTCGCTACCCAGTTACTAGCCAGGAACAAGTCAAAAATGCGTTAAACAAACGCGTAATATAGACTCAGGAGGTGGCTGGTCAGCAGTTTAGCACACAATTAAATTATTATTTGTTTCTAGAATTAAAAGTGTTATCCCTGCTACTGGGCACATTAACCCTTCAGATACCGTCAATTAGAGACACAATAGTAAGACAATAGATGCGCGGCCACCGGTGGTCGCTTGGGGATTCATGAATTAAAAGTTTCTACCTTTCTGTCTATATCTTAGACTGCCTAATAAGGTATACATTTACTTTTACGTAACGCGAAATTTTAAATTCGCGTATGTAGCAACAAAGCCACACGTTTAACGGGGTTGCGTAAGGCGAGGTGTTTTACATACTGGTAAACGAAAACTAACCCACAAAGGATGAATTCAAGAATCAATTAAAACTTTCGTTGCTAAGGACTAGGAGGAAGGATTAGGAGCTAATGACAAGGTCTATAAATTTACACGGCTTTCCATGGCTTCGCTAGTTGGGTACGAACACAATCATGTCATCTTCCAATAGTTAAATATAAGAACTCAGGTGGTGGGCTGTGAGGATAAAAATAAATTATTGCATGTTTTTGCTAATTATAGTATTTATGGTCCATTAAAATTTGTTTATTGTTTTAGGTGATGAGAGCTATGGAGAACTTTGCTTTACCACAAGCCTCAATCCCAGAATGGGCTCAGAGCATCTCTGAAGAACAATGGAAACAAACTCTGAACGAGCAAATAGAAAGATTGAAGAATAACAGATAAACAATCAAGTAGTGTATTAAGATAAAACAATAACAAATATTATATCCAATATTCATAGTTGTAAATGTATGTAAAATATAAAGTTTATTTCTTAGCTTAGACATTTTTATTATTCTATTTCAAACTTGCATTACATTATGATAAAGAGATGCAATTGATGCGCTCGCTAACTCTTTGTTCTAGCTTGATATCTTCAATTTGTTGGATCAAATATAACAGCACTAAAGGTCACAAGTTTAGTTCTTTCATTCCTTATAAAGATATAAAATGGCGAATCTGCATAGAATTGTTCAGCTGATCGTGCTAATATTCCACTTGTAGCAGCCACTGCCTCAGTCCCGTATTCTGAAACATTTTTAGTGTAATAAAATATAATTGTGTAGTCGCGGATTTATTTTCTGTTGAACAGTGTAAACCACAAATCCTCATCTCAGAAATCTAAAATCAAACCTGTTTGGTCATTACTTCATCAATAAATAGAGCTTGTGTGCTAAACAAATGTTTGAACGGCACTGTTTAAATGTTAAAATCGTACGATTGGCGCAGGGAACATCCACTGCCCCAACAGTGCGAACGACTGTGTCGCGTTTGCCGTACGGTACAAATATTTGTATAGCTTACAGATGCGATATGTTTCTGAATACATCCATGATACAGGAGTAATTTCTAACGAAGGGCAGTTTTAATACTAAAAATAGAAAAAAAAACTGTAATCTTGGCCAGCTAAAGGTTGTAGCCATGTTCTGGTAGGCCATATTATTATAACAAGCGCATTAAACAAGGTTTCTGACCACGAAGTGATGACCGTAGACTAGTAACAACCTGATAGTACCTCTGTGATATTTAATCATATCTTTTGGTCACCAGTAATATTATTTTACATACCGTTTATAGTTAATTTAACATCGTGCAATACAGAGTCCACATAAATTCCTGGATTAGGGAGGTCGTCTAAAACATTTCTTTCTCCTTTGGGTTCGACTTCTCCTTCTGTTACTTTAGTAATTATTTGCTCTTCAGTCTTATTCACAACCGTATTGCTATTTATCATAAGAGCGAAATTCGCTTCCCCTGGTATGAACATGGTTTTGACCCCAATAGCTTTCAAAGCATTTTCCAAACTGGTGCTACTTTTAATGTCCATCTTGGGGAACCGCACAACACATTTTCTAGGGGTCATGTGATTTATGATATCATCAATTTGTTCATAGTCTATCTTTAACATAAGATCTAACAATGATAGTTTTTTAGGGAACCTAGGTTTTAAAGCGTACATTGTTGTTTCACTATCATTATATGGCAGAGCTATTATATGTAAATCTGTAAACAAAAAAGTTAGAAAAACGGTCATTAGTTTAATAAAACCGCGGCCACGAATGGTTAGCGAATGCGATCATTAGACAATATAATGAATGGTCGACAAAGACGTAAGTACCATGATTCTCGGAAAAAATATACCGAAAGGTTCCGAAATTTAACATTAGATCAGCCATGACTTCATCTGTTGGTCGTTTGAACGACATCCTGGAATACAATACAAAAACATATAATATAGTTGACTAAACAAAAAGTATCGTAAAGATTTAGCATGGACATAAAAAAAGTAGTAGTGGTGTGTGGATTGAGCATGGGGTAAAAAGGCATCTAAGGAGAGGTGTATCGGTGTATGTTTGTAGGCGCGATTTTCTCTGCTTATGTCCGCGATTTTCTCAAAATTATGGGTTGTTCGTAATTTATATCGCTAAGATTTTAGTAGGTATGCAAATAATTTAATATTTAGAATTGGTGAAGATCCTCGGAGCTAGATATTTCTTATAACAAAAAAAAAATCCGTTTCTGGTTTTGTTTAATCATTTTTTACGCCGAAATAACATGAAAGAATAATAAAATAAAACCTTGCATAGATAGGTATTTTCATCAACATAGTCGAATGTGAACTGTTGCCTGGCAGGGCACTGTAGGCAGCCATCCAGACAGACGCATTGATAAAACCGAATGAAGGCCAAATTGCGATGCTGTTTTATCAAACAGTTTATCACGTAAACATTGTTTTTCATAACGGACTACCTAAATACAAAATATTGACAAATTCTCGACGAAATAATACGCAGTTTCTATCAAATAATTGTGTGTACATTTAGATTTTAAAGGAAATACTTTCTTTGCTGATTGTAGTTCTCTAATTATTTAATTTTCTAAGTGGGACGTCCTTAATACCGATAAACGCTTATTTGTAATTTTTTTTAAGTCTGTGAAATAGTCTGCTAATAAAATTTAATCAAAGGCTTTAAATTCGATAATACCTAATATAATAATATTTTTTCATTTATTTATTTGCGTGACTGAGTGAACGAAATGTGACTCCTTTTTAGGATTCCGTACCTCAAAAAGAAAAACGGAGCCTTTATAGGATCACTTTGTTGTCCGTCCGTCCGTCAGTCTATCTGTCAAGACCCTGTATCTCGAGAACGCGTGGAGGTATCGAGTTGAAATTAAAACCTATTTTGAACCGCTGTTTTCAATCAATAAATTCTAAATGTTGCAAATTATGTGACGTCACACTAGGGAGGGGGAGTTTCACAAATGTGTACAGCTGTGACAAGGAAAACATCATAAAATTCGTGTGACGTTATTTATGGATGACCCCTTAACGCGATTGACGTTTACTGCGTTTGGCTCTCTAATTGGTTAAAAGCTTGGAGCGGGCCAATCGGAGCACCGAACGTCATAAACGTTTCGATCAAGTTAACGTAAATCAAACTCGCATGAAACTGATATATGAACGGTAAAAAAAGTATGTTCCAAATAGCGATACATAGTTTAGAAGTGGACCTTACTTTACGGTGTATTCCGGTACAAAAGGCTTTTCCCACTGGCCACTAAAGTACAGTGCACTTAACAATACCACCTTCGTCGATATAGGAAGAGGCTTCTTTATGAGTTGCTCTATTTTTCCTTCTGTATGATTAGTGATCCATCTGAAAAAAAAAACAATCTATAAAAACTGGTTGAGAAGCCCAATAAGTTAATCATCTGTCTTTATTTTACGTCTTATTGACGATACTTTTCAGTTAGACGTTACAAAAGGCGCCGCAGGGTTACTGGGCCATGTGGATTTAGTTTTCTACTTTATACCTATGTGTATTTTGTTTATGAACTCACTCATTAATATTATTCTTAGTTTCTTCAATCTGGCTGAAGTTGGCACTGAGTATTTCCCCGCGGTAGACGTCGTACAGATAGTTGCGGTATAATTCTCGTATCGGCGCGTGCGCATCCACAAACATAGCGTCAGCATACAAAGTTTTCGAAGAAACATTAGTATTTAAAGACTGTAGTAGTTCACCGAACTGTTCGTGGTTTTTGCGGTTTTGTAAAATATCTGTTGAACGTAAATTCCTTTGTAGTTTACAATACACAGTCACTCGTAGGTACTATACCGTGTACCTACCTGTTTTAACGAGTCATGTTATATGAACATAGATATCCGTGTATATGAATAAACACAAAATATAGCAAGTAGGTATACAAAATTATAGCAACACCCAAGTAGGTATCTAAGTATCGACTAGTTCAAATTCACACCTTCACATTTAGAAATAAGAAATAAACATGGTATCGTCAAGCATACTTTACGCAACTTGTGGCGACTAATATGGTTACCTTGGGAAAAACCGAGGGTCTCGGCGATTTCATTATGCGTTGTCCCGACACTTCCGAGTAGAGTCATTGCAAGCAAACCTAAAACAGTCGATAAAATTACATGATATCACGCCCGCAAACAGGAGAGGTGGGTCGGCAGAAGGAAAGTTGTTTTTAATAGGTATGTCATGTAACGCATACAAAGGGCGACCAGCGACCACACGATACAACTTCTAATGGATAAAATAACACTTTGCCCAACCTAGGAGTCGACCCCAGGACTACACGCACAAAAGTCGCGCTTAATCGCAAGCGCAACTTTAGTGCGTGCAACTAAACCAGTGCTGTTCACATGATTGAGGATTTGAAGGCTATTTTAAAAATAATACTATGTAAGTATACAGTTACAGTACCTACAAAATGGATTCCCAGAACCGCGCAAATTGACGTCTTACATATTTTCATTTCTGCCCATTGTCTCAGATTGCTGACCCAAGTTACCGTACGTTACCTTTTGTTGGTAGTTGTCTCCGTTATTCAGAATCATTCTAAAGAGCTTCTATAGAAAGCGAAGCTAGCATTACTAATTTTGTTACCACTGACGTGCCGCATATTGTATCTACTTACGTCCAATAACGGACGTTTAATGGAACAGATGCCTAAGTTAGGTTCTCGCGCTGTTGAGTAGCCTAGCAGGCACCATGGTTGCAGGATTCTTCGGAGTCATACCGCGGCCCGTAAACGAAAAAGGTAATTGAAGGAACACGGGTGGATTTTAGTTAGTAAAAGTCTGACACTCCCAGAGCAAGAGATCTCTTGCTCTGGGAGTATCAGACTTTGAAGTTATTTGATAATTTTCTATGCTCAAAAAAATAATACTTGAATCCTCAGGCATGAATATCAGTAGTAGCAATAAAAATGTGTAGGTAACGTCTAGACGCTGCACATTGTTATATGTATTGTTGTTGCAGGTAGCAAACTGTCGATATGAGGCAAGCCTATTATCGAAAGTTTGCTACCTGTTGGTATAAGCTCCATAATTATGTCACAGCGAGACGACCTACAGTGATTTTTGGCGCGAGTAGTAAATTAATTTATATGTATCGTGTTACTAGATTTGAATGAAATTAAGTAATAGCTTACCAGCAACACCTGTTGGTGAGACTATAATGTTATTATTTTTATTTTCGTTCATCATCTTGACCAGTAGCTTGTATCCAAAATCATTTATAGCATTTGCTATTATGTTTTCTTTTTGAACAGTAGAGTTTGCTGTTTGAGTACTGGGCATTGTTGTTTGCATGATCGGTATTGTTGTGCTGAAAAGTAAGTTTTGCAATTTAGTGAATCAGTTTTACGTAGTTCTGGCGGAGCGAGATATCAGACTTTTACTGACTAAAACCTCCTCTGTTCTTTCGTTGCCTTGCATTCCAGGGTCGGGTTTCCTTTCAGAAGCGAACCCATGGCACCAGTAGGCTTCGACCTTGCTGAGCCTCTAAGCTTTGCTGACATCTTGAGGCGCGCGTGGAACACGGACAATAAGGTCCAAGTAATGTTACCGTGGTATTAGCGGTTACTAACCTTTCTACTAGATCAGCGTCGACTGCCTCTTGTTCAGACCATTGAATACATAGTGTCGTTAAGACTAAAAATATCAGCGCTCTGCCCTCCATTCTCTGAAAAATATAACAAGCTATATTCACAAGCCGTAAAAAAATACCGTAACCTATAAAGGAAGTGTGGAACGTGATGACCATGCTGCATTTAATACTGCTGAATGGATTTGACAACCTGCACGTCCCACAATATCGTGTCGTTATCGCCTAATATGAATACTATCTACCTCTTCAACCTTACGAAATCGACAACGATTGCAGCATCGCTATTGTCGTCTGAGCACACGCTTAGAACGATTAGAGACGCTCTGAACGCGGATGGACTCCCCATGATATCCGGTTTTCCAGTAGCTGAATAGAATTGTTGCCTCAAAGAATAAGTAGCCTTATGCCGTTCGGTACGAATATTTTGCCATTTTTAGAATCAGAATGATTTATTTGTAAACATAGGTGTGTGAGGTGTTACAGGTAGGAAGATCCACCATGTTTTACCCAGAGGCGTACAAATATAAAATATATAACAGGTAAATTTACAACAGGTTGTTGCTTTTAGTCAACCAAATATGGCGCATATTTGGTTGCAGGGAGGCTCAAGACTAGGTCTAAAGCACCAATCGATCGCTCGCTGTCCGCTTGTAGGTGGAGAACTTTTATCAGAGGACCTTATGGGTTGGGCCGCAGTCTACATATTACCACGTACTCGGTAGGGTTCTAAACGTAGGAGATCAGATATCTGAAATGCTCTTCGAAGCCTTACGTAGACATGCAGAAGTCTACGTATGATTTCGAAGTGACAGACTGAGAGAGGAGAGTGACAGATGAGGAAAGTCAAAATTACGTTTATTGCCCCTTTCCTTTCTTTGCGAGGAACGGGCAACGGGGCACGTAGCCTTAAAATTCCAGCAAGTAAAGTTAGGCTTATTGTCAATGTCAAAACGTTCTTATGAAATAACGAAGATGAGTGAGTGCGATTAGTTTACTAAACAAACAAAACCTACAGGCACTTTTGGAATATCTAGGAAGCGGTCTGTCAGAAAAATGTAGCACGTTCGTAAGTAAGTACTTATAGGTACCTACCTAAGCGTAAATATATTAGGTACCTACGATTACCATTGTGTCTATTTTTTTTTCAAAACTTGTTTTGTTTGAATTTGAATGAATAAGTACCATTTTGGCATTTAGCAATCCTTCCAAATGCTAATTAAATTAATATATATATTTGACATTTTGATAAGCTAGTTGCATTAGATCTCACGACATCTAGCTAAACAAATATCAAATTAGTTTTTCGGATAATCCGTGATTTAGTTGCTGTCCAGAGTTCCTAGTGCGATTTTGTTTACTCGCGTTTAGCTCTCGGAGTGCCTATAGTGCACCCCGAGAGCTAAACGCGGTAATTCAGCTATTGCTGGTATTTTCTTTTTACCGCGGGTGCTGTAAAAATAACTGTTTTGTCGAATCTTCTTGTCGATTGAAGAAAAAAACACTATTGAATCGAGTTAATAATTTTTATCGCCTTTTTTGCTCTAGGGTGAAACGGGAGGGCGTGCCAGACTTTTACTTACTGTAAAAGTCAATCCTATGTTCCTTCGTTGTCTTGAGTTCCAGGACCCCGGATTTTTCTTTCAGGAGCGAACCCATGGCCCCAGTAGGAGGTTTATCTTTAACTTCGACCCTTCTTGGCCCCTACAGTTTTGGTGACATCTTCTTGAGGCGCGCAAGGGGCACTAGGTAGTCTAGGTACCTACGTGCCGTTGCGTCGACGACTTGGACTCGGTCCGGACGATTATATTACCGGACAGCCGCACGGCCCACGCACGCGCCTTTGATGGCTGGATGGAAACCGGGGTCAGGATCCCGGTGACTGGGGCGTGACGGAACTACCTCTTAGTCGCGGGTGGCCCGGTGACCATGTATTTAGGTTGCCAGCAGGTACCATAACTAGCTTATAACTTTGGGATTTTTCATAATACAGTTTTGAAATTTTGTACATAGATTTTTTACATAAAAATACTAGACGGTGTTTCAGGTTTCGCATATACTAAAAATAAGGTTGTATATTTTACTACGAGGCATGTCGAGGGTTAAGTAGTTAGAAGATTTTTTCGTGTGTCTAACTAGTCCGAAAAAACTTCAGTGGTGGTCACTCACTCCTGTGAAGTTTTTTGTTCCCCACAGCAGTGACGGACTAAGCTAACTTTTAGGGGCAAAAAAAAAACACTGCTTGTCGCAGTGTTTTTTTTGCCCCTAAAAGTTACATTTGCATCAGTTACAGATATCTGAGTAGAACTCGCAATCTAGTGTCACTTTAGTAGTTAATTAGGTAGATACTTTTTTTGTTTTAAAGCTTAATATTTTTCTAACTTTATAACATACAAAATAGTTCGTACAAAATATCTCATAGATAGTTGGGCTATTTTTGCTAGTGGGGGGTTTCTGAACCAATTGTAGAGGCATATTAATTGTCCTATTTTTATTTTATAAAAAATGATACTTACCTAACACAATCTAATATATTAAAAAAATGTTTTTTCCACGTCAGAGTGGAACCCATGTCTGGTAAGTAGGTAGACGGAACAGAGTAGGTACAATAGATTTCTTTACTCCACAAAAATATGGTTTTCTAATTGGGAATATTTGGGAGTAATTAAGGACCTAGCCTTCGAAAAAGTGGGTCAAAAATAGTTGTCATAAAAAATCATAACACAATTTACGATTAAGTAGGTAACTAAAACTTTATGCGACGATTAATTGGCATATAGCGAGTTCGATTCCCGCGAGGGACAAATACCTATTTTGTATGGCCTATACAGATATTGATTTCAAGTTTAGTACTTTGTCATTGTTTAGTTATGTTTACAGTTTAACCTTTCGAATACCGTAATTAGAGACATCATAGAAAGACAAATGAGAGAGCGGCGTTCGCTTGGGGTATAAATTATGGCTTTTTTTTAAATCTAGTTAGTTCAAATTGACTAGTTTAGTACCTAGGTAGGTAATATTCAATGGCAGATGTCGCTTTTTTGCGTCAGTTATCACGGTGTGCCGTCTAAACCAAATGGGGACCTCCACCGCCAAATGAAGAGGACCACTCAGATGCTGTGGTTCCACAAATACTTATCCAGTAAAAAGCAAAATTATCTCAATTCATAATAATTTTGGTATAAATTCATTAGGTAAGTAAGTAGGTAGGTACATAATTATTCCGTTCTTGTTATCAATTCCAAGACACGCTATAGTGCAGATTCGGTATTTTTGTTAATGTCAAGTTATCGATCGACTCAACTCGACCACTAAGTGTTAAAACTGATAAAACCGCGAAGTTAATATATAAACAGAATGAGCTATTTTAAATACCGACATAAGAGTAAAAGTGATCCGTTATAATAACAAGATCTGTTTATAGAACTAGCGGAAATTGATGCAGGTACCTAACAGGTAAATAATTGATGGCTTAAATGCAATTGTATTGTGTATCACTGTGTACCTACCAATACATATTAAAAAAAAAACTGTTTATAATAAAAAGATCGTTAAACAAACAAACATCCTTATTAGATAACAATTTAAAATTAAAATATAGAAGGCTATACGGTTGGTACTCACTTGGCCGTTAACGGAATAACATAAACTTTAAATATTCACGAATACAGGGAAAACACAACACACGTCTACTCGTCAGATCAACTCTCAGAGCAACTAACCTTGTACGAGTGTGGAACCAAAATGAATCATTCATTTAGTTCATGGAGGCCAAACAAAAGGCCATCATAATGTTTAACCCTCCGAAGCTCCAAGTGACTTACCTACGTTTTTTAGTTGCAACTTTGCTGCAGAAATAAACTAGGTTTTAATTAGGTGTCTATTTTCAGGATTCCGTAATCAAATGGCGAAATTGAAACTCGTCCAGTAGGCACCTAAGTAGGATATTTACTTTTTTATAATTTACCTAATCCGGATTTTATTTACACGCTATAGCGAGCGACACTATTAACGCTTTTAATTTCGGAAGTCTGTGTTTCTCGGTACTTACAGGCTATTGTTGGTTTCTTATCACTGACTTCCGAAATTAAAGTTATTTTGATCGTTTTAGTGTATTTTTTTAGTGAAGTAGGTTTTGTTTTTTTTTTTGTAAAATGTATTTCACTTTTTAGTTGCGATACACTTGTAGCTAGAGTAACTTTTTCTCATGACAATTCCAATTAACCCAAACCATGGTAAGATACATTATTTTATTATGAACTTCCCGTGTCCACCTTCCACCTCCATCATCAGATCAGTTTGAGATTACCTTCTATCTAAAGTGCATCTCATGACAATTCTAATAAGCCCAAACACGGCTAGGATACATTGATTAACTACGGAGTTCCGGTGCCTAACTTCGAGCTCCATCATCATCTGATCACTTTGATGATACCATTTTCAACATAACTATTCAGAACTATTCATTTATTTGTATTGTCATAGTCGCTTAAGAGGGTCCTTTTCCACTTGCCTATCGTCAACATCGAAAATGGTTTTAAAGCTTGTTACTTCATCTAACGCAATCCAACGCGATGTTTGACGAAAAGCCAACGCAAAAAAAGAGAGATAACACCTGAAATCTCTGGAGCTATTTCACAAAAATAGCTCCAGGAAATAGTTTTTTTTTTAAACCCTTAAAAGTTTTTGAAAAAAATTGTCGTCATTTAGAATCTTAATAAAATTTACAAGGCTTCTATGGTTTTACTTTTTTGACTTTTTTTAATTTTTAGGAAAATATGACGTCAAAATACATACCAAATAGGAGATTTTCAGAAGTCTTTACTGGATTAATTTTACACAGATTTAGATAATTTATTTCAATAGAAGCCTAGGTTATAATATATCTACAAGATACTGTTTCCAAAATATCTAATGAAAAAAGGGTAATAACGTCATAATCGGTTATGAGCGGTTGTATGAAAAACAGTGAAAATGTGTGTCGAGATGCATCACTATTGTGACATCTATTTGAGTCTTCTTCACCAGTTCCACTTCATCATATGTCAGTTTTTGACTAAGTGCGTAAGTCTTCGATGAAAATACCAAAATAACTACTTATATGGTTGCTTATAATATTAGGAGTTCCCTCGTTTCCTCATGGATCCCAGCAACAGAACTAGATTTTGAAAAAAAAATGAGACCAATCTGGAAGCATATCAAGGGGAAAAAATATATTTGGAAATCGGTCCATATACGACGGAATTCTGAGGTAACAAACAAAAAAAATCAACCGAATTAAGAACCTCCTCTTTTTTTGGAAGTCGGTTAAGAATTGAAGCCCCGGCCACCGTAGCTGCGTAGGCGCGTGTTTGCGGGGAGCATTGGGTACCTACGTCGCCGCCGCCTCGTCCGCACCCCGAGTCGTTGACGCGTGTAGTATTGTGTTCCATCATCCACGCGCGCCTCGTAAGTGATGACAGCAAAACTGACCCAGGCGGCCGATGTCTGCTAGGGCCACCACGGGAAAGTTCTGAAAGGGATATCGTGGTCCTGGAATGCAAAGGCAACTGAGGAATGCAGGTAGGCTTTAGTCAGTAAAAGTATGATTCGACTATACTATGAAGAATATCTTCCTATCCTCAAGCCCCTGCCATCGTTGTAGGGGACGCTCCAGGTGTCGGATGCCGTACTAGGGCGATTTCCAGCCACCGCAAACACGGGCTTACGGTAGTAGGTCCGGCCGTCTGTCAAAGCAAGCCAGAGTCGAAGGCGCGATATATTCCACGGAGTTGTCAGACAATGGACAGGGGCCCTCTAGGGCCGCGAGATTATTCAAGAGTTACAAGAATTTAAGCCTCAATAATATATCTCTGCTTAGTTTGAGCCTTTTGCACAGATTTGGCAGAGGTAAACGAAGAAGCACAGTGGGAACATCCACCTACAGCTGAGTAACGTGCACTGATAGTGCAAAGCCATATATCTGTCTACACACCGAACACCAACCCGGCGAGCGGTCAGATTTGATTTGATGACGATGAAAGTGTGATGCTGGTGATGAGAAAAAGTAATTAATAAAAATGTAGATGTTACATATTATGTCATGAAAAAAAGCAGTTTTATTATTATATTCGACTTATTACGGATCATTTTATATTATCCACAAAAATGATAGTTAAAGCACAAAAAAAAATACTTAACTGGGGATTGTACTCGCAGTGTCAATTTCGTTCAATAGCGACAAAATACAATATTGATCATCCACCATAACAAATAGCGTGATAATTTATGGCTTCTGTCCATTCTCAAGCTCTTGTTTATCTTTATACCCAAGTGTGAACGCGTAACAGTGTTACTTTCGCATTTATTAATATTAGTACATATTATGGATGAAACCTGACACGACTCTAGCTTTTCGGTAGATAAATTCGTATTTGAGACACGAGTAACAGCAGCTGTAAAGTTTTTTCTCCTTTAGGAAGACTTTTGTTTGACCTATCAAGTAATCACCGTTGACTGATCTGTAACTGTACTGTACAAATAACGGGTTATTTGTAAAACACTAGCAACGTCTCAGGACTATGTCACTAACATCATAAACTTTTGTTCTATGACTTTTAAAATTCATATTTTAGTTCATTAGATTTTCATACAAAAATAAAACATATTTAAATTGAAAGTTACGAAGATACGAAGTATATGCGAAGCAAGCGATAGTACAGAAGCGGTGGATATTTATTATATTTACGGCAGCCCTCACTAGTCGGTCGGTTGCGTTGATGCGGTCGCGCAACGACATGTGTTCTTGTAGCGAAATTCGGCAGTGCGGACGTAATTCTCTTTATTTGATCACCATTATGTATCATGATGACCTATCAATATTCTTATGTCGTGTACACGAAAATGGTGCGAATGCTTGTTAGGTGTGATGACAATGTTTCGAAAGCCTGCTTACTATTACTACGAGAACAGTGCGTGGGAGGCGAAAGTAGATACGGCAAAACTACAGAGTAGAAATGTGTTAGATAGAATAATGAAATCTTGAAGGATTATTCTTGGTAAATAAATTATGTTAAGTAAAAAGTCAAAGAACAAAAGTTGTTGTTTATGATGTTAGTAATACAGTCCTGCAAGATGGTTACAGTTCTACAAATAACCCTGTAGACATGAAATCAAGAGTAAATTAGAAATTGCATTTATATTGGGAGATTAAATGAAACGCTATAATATCAATCTTTTATAAATATTGGTAAATATAGGTCAAATGTGGTACAATTAAAATCAGAGGAAATATTTTTATCAATTTCATATCAAAATGGAAACCATCCATGCATTATTTTCTACACTTTATCATTATATTAACTGTATGTCATAATATAGGGACCATAAATTATCTGTATAGGAACATGAGCTTATTAGTGAGAGGGCAAAATGTATAAAAGTTATTGAAACAGTTTATTTAAAGAGCATTTTAAATATTACTTCATCAATAAACAAATTACAAATCCATAAAGGATTTGATCAACGTAATGGACAAATAAGAAGGATATTTGAAAAAACATATCCACCCTCTATCACTAAATTCTAGACTCGCAAAACTGAAGTCCGGAAGCTCAATAAAACAAATGTCTAAGGATAAATGCAATTTAAACTGTGGCAATTATAAGTACGAATTTTATTCCAGACTTAAATTATTATAAACAATATTTAAGTAGGTATTATAATTATGTTTCACCAGATGAATTAATTGAAGAACATTATTAAAGGTTTTACTTAAAGATGAATTATTTTAAACATACAATGTGAGCGCAAGTAGTCAGATTGACTTACTTGTTTTAGTCTGCATGTTGTTTAAAATAACGCCCACTTATATCCCTTACAAGAAAATGCGATAGAGTGTAGAAAATGGAAATATTCACAATTGAATGTGCTGAAAACCAATAAAACATAGCACATTCATTAATCCTATCTATGAGAAAATGATAAAATAGTAACAGTTCAACAAAGCAGATGATGAACCATCACATAGCATTATTTCATTATACAAAGTTGATAAAAATTATTAACTGGTTGCAGTAACAAGAATAAGTTTAAAATCTGCATTACAGTAACAATTCAAATGCGATCCTTGAGATTACTCATAATTAATATTATAGCAGACCAATGTATGCTGTGCATTTTAAGCAAATGACTGTCGTGATGATTATAAAAAGTCGTCAGTCTTTAAAGTTTTATAAAAATGCATCCATTCATAATAATGGTTAAAATTTCAATAACTTATGTTTTATTGGTTTTAAGCAAAATATACAAAGAAAAGTGGTCGATTAAATGTACAGACGATCATCATTTACAAACTAATTAATAAGAAATAACCATTTTAATACTTTAAGACATAAATAATAACACATTTTAAACAATTTAACTTGCTTCTTTGACTTAAAATCTCTTATTACTATTTTTGACTACACTAATAGTATAACCAAGTCCGTTATGTTACATTGTTAATTATCCTATACTGACATAATGTAAAGGCGGTAGGCAGACAACTCCTTATAACTACGGACTCAGAAACAGAGTGCGAAGTAAGCGTCGGGAAGAAATAGTAGTATGTATAAAACTAGGGCTACTCTAAACACGAAATAAATCATTTTAAAGGTGTTTAATTTTGCTACTATAAACTGTTGTTGCTAAAGTTGACACCACATTGTTCCAATGTATTCAGTAGTACTGAATTTATTTCGGCAATAAACTTTTGAGACCTATTCATTTCATGTTCAGAGCCCTCTGCTCTCATTAATAAACAAGATCCTAATAAAATACATACACTGAAAACACTTGAATCACACCACAACACTTAGTGATCTGACAGAGTTAGAGAGATCTCTTGTCTATAAATATATTTTTAATTTTCGTCAAGGAAAACTTATCCAAACATAAAATTTTACTAGTCATAAGTACCATAATGTATGATTGACATTATTATTGCTAAATGTTAACAGTGTTTGGATCTCTGTAAGCCTGCCAGGTCCACAACACAATATTTTGGACTACAATATCACAACATACATACATATAAATAGCTACATAAACGTAACACACACACACACACACATTATTCTATCAATATGGTGACTTGAACTAGCGTAACTTAATAATGAATAAATGATCAGTCTTAAAAATTCATATGGTTCCGTGGATACGACCATAGCATTATGACATCTGCAAAGCGTTGTACTTGTTGATCCACTCTGTTGCTGAGTCAAACTTAAAATACATTCAAAACTTATAAGAAAAATATTAACAAAAGAGCACGGCATTTTACATTTTTAACAAAAATGTCAGCACATTAAAGCAAACGTTAATTAATCACTGTATAGAATATTACCTAAGTCACAGGGAAATATAAGAACTGTGAACCTTAACTCTTATAAAGTAAAACAGTGAAACATGATTGTTCACTATAATTTTGTAAATCCCGAAGGTAGATTAAATCGGTACCTATTTGGTAGAATAATCTAGTAATTGTAATTTCAATATCAATAACTTGACTGAATAAATGTAAAACATTTGTTTTTTTCAATCTTGTATTAAAAATCTGAGCTATTTAGTGCTTTTATGTAGAATATATTTTATCTCACTTGTGACATGATATACATTATAGTTCTTTAATAAAACAACATATTAAATCAACTGTTCTGTAGTACGGGATGTATTCAGCAACATCTTGTCACTTGTTGTCAACTACACTATCTATTATATAAATCCTAACTGATTAAGACCTAAAAGTAGTTTCAATCAAAGAATGCTTATATGAAGCCATACATAATTATACTAATCAGTTAAATTGAATACAATACATCAACTCATGTTCCAATCAACTATGTCTCATGCAGAATAACTCTTTAATGAGAATTCAACAACATGGAATGCTCTAAAATTTCTGTATCTATAATTTAGAGATGGCAGCATAAAGCGCCTATAATTTACCTATGTCACATACAAAATACGCATTACACTGGGTATTCTAACATGAATAAAAAAAGCAGCAACACTGGATAAATATTAATCAATACATTATAATTATTATAGATTCTATATCAACATTTTAATTAAATATCATAGTGATTTGTCACCATTATTTTGAATTCCGAGTATTTTTTCTCAAGGAATTATTGTTTGTTGATTTAAATGGCATACCAACAAACAGCTGATGATGGTCGATTTTAGTGACTATATGAAACGCCATTAATTTATTTATCTATGTACCTACTACATTCATTTATATCATGTGTCTGCATACATTAATTAAAATAGTAAGGTAAATTAATTTTATTAACTGCAAAGTTAAAGACTTGTTATAGCCGCATGCCTGCATACCCTGCCTTCTGCCCAAAGCCAGACAAGCTAATAGTGACCGATCAACTTCTTGCTGTGACAGTAAAATGCTAGACTAATACAATACGGATTTTTTTTTTCTACACAAGCTAAATGCTTTCCACTAAAGAACTATCCAGTGTCCATGATACAACTTTAAGCCTCAATTAATTTCTTTTAGTTTATTATGGCAGTTGGTGGAAAATTTGTTAGTTAAAATTTAACTTTGATTTAATTTTACTCTCACGCACATTTATTCCTTTTACCAAAAACTGGTCTAAAGAAATAAAATAACATTGGCACGCGGCATGGTGTACTTATCCTTCATCATCTAATCTTACTCAAGTCAGTCAAACCTCTTTCCATCAACACATGCTGCAAAAAGCCAAATTAACATAAAATTTAAACATTAATATTACATTTGAGACTAAACTAAGCACAGCGCCGATCGGCATACGCGACAACGCATCCAGCTAATTCTATACCACTTATCGATTCGACATTAATGCGTAATAAAAAATAAACAAAGACGCAGACTTATCGATTCGTCACTTTGGAAAAGATAATTAGACAACTAAAAATTTAAAACTATATTCGAGGAGGGTCAGGAGTGCTCGCTAAGCAGAAGCAAATTTACGAGCTTTAAGTCATAAACACGTTTAACGCGATCACGAATGCTTCACAACAATCACACCAGGTCTCGGCGGCGGTGGAAGTTCCGCTTTCTTAGTTAGAGCCAGAGGCGCATCCCCTGACTCTTCCCGGAACAAATGATCCCCCTCAAGGTGACGAATGGCTTCCACAATAGTTTCCAGGTTCTGTCGACTAGTGCTTGCAAGATACAAACGTGATGGCGTATCGTGCGCTGCATCAGGAAGAACCTCAACTTCAACACGAGGCTCAGCTTTAATAGCAGCTTCTAGTAGTGGAGCGGCAACTACTGCGGGTTCCACAGGTGCCGGGGCCTCCACTTCCTCACTTTCCAGTTTACATTCAGAAGCAACTTCTGTCTGTTCAAAATGAATAACAGGACGAGCTAGTTCATGTGCATTGTTAGGATAAATCTGAGCTTCAAGGGAATGAAGGCGCTCTTCCAAGTGCCGCCGCAGTCTTCGTTCACGATCCAGTTGAACACGTAACTCACTGCCTTCTGTTTCTTTTTTCTGTGAAGCACTTGTCACAGAAATCACAGCCACTGGCTCAGGTGATCTAGAGTTGGTCATCGTATCTTCAGTAGAATCAGGAATTATTGCTGGGACATGAGTAAGAATTTCGCCTTTTCTTTTTTTCAGTGGTATTTCCCCACCTTCATGTTGATTCAGTAATCTCTTCAGCTGGCAATTCTGAGATAGAAGTCTTGTCTTTTCTTGTTCCAAGTTGTAAATATATTCAGCTGTCTGCTGTAGTATTGCAGCCTGTAAAATATTAAAACGATAATGATAATTACTTAATAAAATAACTTTCTTAAAAATTTTGGGTTTAATAAACTAAGAAACTGTCATAACCTTCACTAAAATATTCTTGACTGAAGATGACATAGGACTAATAGTTTACAGATAATTTATGTAAAAACAGTGTTAATTACTCTTCACTAATAAATAAACAAAGACAGCTTTATGTCATTAACCATTAGTGAAGGGTCATGGAAATTCCTTAACTTGTGAAATATTAAAAAAAAAAAACAGTTTTAGAAATAAAACAAGCAAAAGGATGGTTCATCAAGCAATAAAATAGTTTCAAAAGAATTTTTAAATACTAAACTACAGAATTTAAAGAAGCTTTGCAACATTGATATTTAATTAGAAATTTCAGTTTTTAATGTCTCAGTTCATGTTTTGATCTCAAACTTGTTTTTTTTTGTGCAATAACATATATTCCTTTGTTATAATGAAGATATTCATGATAATATAAACTTTACATACTTTGCTAAGCTTTTCACCCTCATGACGCGGTAGCAGGGTCCGCAATGCTTGAAAGCCAGCATTAATGCTCTGCATTCGTCTACGTTCATTGCTATTAGCAATTTCTCTTCGAATCCTTTTTTCTGCCTCCATTGTTTTTCTTCCAGAACTTGGATGCTTCTCACTGTAGAAACAAGAAATTATGTAAATCAATAAATTTCATGTCAAATGATCTAAATCTTTATTTATATGTAAAGTAAACATAAACATTTCTAAGACTAATTAGAAAATACATCTTTTCTAATTAGTCTTAGAAATGCTAAAAATAAGATGAACTCATAAACTAAATAATTCAAAAAGGTCCAGATATATTGCAAGTACTTATTCAAATAAAATACGAATTTATTAGCTAGAAAACTCTTGAAAATGTTTCACAAGAGTCCAATTTATTAGACACAATAATTGTATGAAATATATTACTATTATTCTCATGGAACATACTGCTAGTGAGATAAAATTATCCAAAATATATTTACAATAACTCTATTTAGAAAAAAAAACATGAATGACAGTATTTACGCTAGTGTACATATGTTTCATAGTACATTTGCGTTATGTAGAGGCGCCTACTACGCCTATTCGATTTGACCAAACATGGCGGCCCAACAGCTGACTACAGGCCGGTACGGGGCGTGAGCGTCATCATATGGCCCGCGCATTCACAAATTTACAGTGAAATCAGAAGATGATAAATATTTTAAATCAAAATTGATGCATATATCAATGACAAGCATGAATGAGAGCAAACGAGTAAAAAATCGGCGACCACGCCGGTTATCCATACCTGGTTAAAGCGTGATCAGATGCCTCTTCTTCGTACAAGTTATAATCTTCCACTTCTAGCAAACAAACGTCATTACCGTGTAATGACATTACTTATGTACACTTATTACTTAATACTCATCTAAATTTCGAGGGATACGCACAGAAAAATCTATTTAATGATAAAATCACTGGCCACAATGGCGGGAAATGACAATGAGCTCAGTCAGGTGACGCTACACAAAATAAAGAACACACCAGTTTATTAGCCACAGAAATCACTCTCCAAAACGTTTTTATGATAGAAAGCAAAATCGAGATACACAATTTGAGTAAATTTTAAGCAAATAACTTTTAAAAACAGTAATTAGATAGAGGGAGTCAAGGGCAACGCGACATCAATGCTTAGTACACCATAGACTAAATTTCAGCTCGATTTTACTTTTACTCTACATCAGAAAGTGCATAGAGAAATGGCGTGTCAGTGTATAGGCCTTTTAGACCAGAATTATATTTCCACACTTATATCTATCACAAAGATTTTATATATCCGTCTATCACCACCTAACATGTCAAAAAGAACTATACGAACAATACTAATCAAAATACTCTTATCACACATAAATTCATATTGTACCTAAGCTGCTTTAAACATTTTTTTAAAAGCAATCTTTAATTCATGAATCCCCAAGCGACCACCGGTGGCCGCGCATCTATTGTCTTACTATTGTGTCTCTAATTGACGGTATCTGAAGGGTTAAAGGCTTATTACACTATACAATTTTTAAGAAATCAATTTAGGAAATCGGAAGGTGTAATCGCTAGATCAGATTTGATTCGTTTTAGTGTAAATTGGAGGTCCCAACCGCTCTACTTCTTAAAGGGCCTAATATACTACGTGTTATTCAGCACTAGAGATGGGCGGTGGCTAAAAACCCATAGGGTATTTACCGGGTAAATACCCATTTCGGGTATAAAGAGGGTTTTTACCCGCTAAATACCCAAAAACGTGGATATACCTTTAACACTTTTTGGGATGATTTATTAAATAAAGTGTAGTTGAATTTTAGATCGTTTACATGTTTTGAACACCTTCATGTTATAAATTTGGCTCGTTTCGTATATTTTTACGTTTCAACACCAGATTATTATTTTTGTTAAATGAAGTTTAACTGTAACTTTGGCATAAATGTAAAATTTGATAAGATAATATATAATTTAAATTGTAACAATAAATACCTTATAAAATGTTTATTTTTTTATTTTTTTTATTCTTTTTTTGTTTTTAATTTTTTATTTTATCTTAAGTGTACTACATGTTGTTTCTTAATTTTGTATATCTGTGTAAGTGTCCAAAATAAAATACAGACGTAAAATATTTAAAAAAATACGTTCGTGCAATTTTTACATGATTTGTAGAGTAGAAAACTATTCTATTGCTGATACCATGTACATTTCATACATAAAACATATTTGATGAACATTTTTTTAATGCTAAAAATTTATAAAAAAACAAAAAAAAATAAAAGTAAATACCCACCATTTGGGTATTTACCCGGGTAAAAACCCTGCATTTGGGTATTTTGGGTATTTACCCGGTGTTTACCGGGTAGAAACCCATCTCTATTCAGCACATGATATCCAGATTCGTCTTATTTTTCATTCGTAGTAAGACAGTCTGACCCTTATTATATTAAACTACGCGTGACGACGACCGTTTTTAAGAACCGTTTCTGACGTCGCAAGGCAAGACCGGTTGCGCTTCGTTGTTCGAAAATTCGACAACGACCCAGTCACCTGTCACCAGCACCACTAGTGTCTTCCACACTAAGAAATCGCTAGCACACAAAAACAAAAAAATATATATATACAGTAAGTTTTATTTATATCCTATGGGCATATTACACCACTCTATAGCATAGTGTAGTGTAATAAAGGTCAGACTGTTTTACTATGAATGAGAAATAAAATGATTCTGAACATCGTGTTCGTGATCGTGCTGAATAACGCATAGTGTAATAGGCCCTTCGGGACAGAAAGTGTGTCACACTGTATACTCTGTGCAGCCTTTGAAATTAAAAATGCAGCACAAGTTTCAAGTATTGAACCAAACAAATTGTACTATTATTATGATTAACTCTTTAACTAAAAATTAATAAACATATTTCTACGCCAATAAAATGAGTGTGGCAACTTTTCAACGCGCCTGAAGAGAATATCACGCCACGAAGTTTTATGTCAAGTTGGTACAAACGGTTTATTCTTTTTTATGAGGTTGGTGTTCGAAGCGTCTTGAATGCAACCAATCACAAGCAAGTTTTAATTTTGAATTACTATTTTCGAGGTGGGGATTTCGTCCTGCCGCCATATTGTGTTGAGCTGTGAGTGCTGGAAGTGAATATTTTACGTATTTCAGTGTAAATTCTTTTGTTAAAATATTTCGGATTGATAAGCCTAAAGGTAATCCTTGATTTAATATTAGTTTTTGTCATAACTCTCCCATTTGAATCTATAAATATGAAAACTATAGACATAAAGACCTCACAAGCCGGTTGCTCTAGAATTGCAGCATCGGTAAGCAGTATTGGTGCAAGTACTGATCGAGATACTTTCGAAATAAATCTTTTTACAGTGTCATGACTGCACGGTAACTTGGCAGTTACCTGAAAATATATTTCTTTTTATGATCGAGCTAAACGATAGATAGTCTCGAATTTCAGAATGGGATATTGAATGCATAATGCAACACAAGGGTGTTATCTGTATGGTGCCCGTAAAGTTGAATTGACATGTCTACTCGGTTGGCTCAATTAAATTATAGTAGTACTGATTTATTGGGTACCTCTTTTCCTGCTATTGAAAATGATTCATTTGTTTGAATTGATGTAAATACCTACATTATAAAACATTTCCCGGTAAATAGGCATGTTCTTTGTGATTAACAACGGAACGATGAATCATCGTTGTGAGTAACGGCTGGGGGAGACAGTAGAAACTAAAAACAAGGGTGCCCTAAGTGAGTGGGAAAGTACAACCTGAGCTTAAGACTTACTTAGTTTGATTTGTCTTTTTTCAAGCGTCATTGTTATAAAATTGTCGGTCTTCAATTTTTCTAAATTATATTATGTTTTGTACGTAAATTTAGCTGTCAAAGATGTAGATTTAGAATAAATAAGTTTTCTTTGTATCGCGACAATGTTGAAATGTTCACTATGTTAAAATGAATTAAAAGTAAAAAGCGACAATATCCGCCTCGTGAATACGTATGATTTGTTAAAACATACTGATTCCATTGAATTCACTTGATAACATGTTCCCTTGATTGCTGTATCTACATAATCACGTCCATTACTCTGTGACTTGGCGGTCGACAACCCCCCCAGGGTTTAAATCGCTTGCACCCGGAGTTCGATCTCGGCCGTAATTTTGTCACCTTGAAACTGTTGAAATATCCCAAATAATGTCAGTAGATTACTACGTCGGCGTAAACGGTAACCTCTTGGGCGGGGTTTGGAGGGCTGCGGTTCCGTTCTTAGATCAACTAATTTTGCTAGTTTAGATTTGCGATAGAACCGAAGGTGATATATTCTAGGTAGGCACCTCGATTCACGAAATCAGTTGGTATTATAGGTACCTAGTATTAGTAGAATATTATTCTATCTAGGAAAAGTTCATCAAAGTTCTGCAATCGTCGTCGGTTAAAAATGGTTCCAGTCATAACTTTTGGCCAATTCTAAGTTCCGTATGTATTGTAGGTAGTTAACTTGCCACTAAATACCTATCTAAAAAGGGTTGAACAAGAGAAAGAATGTATCAGTGATTAGGACATGGCGATCATGCATGGCATTGTGACAGTCCTGAGGCAAAATACGAAATACCTTTTAGATTCACCAGATTAAATTCGACCGCACATTGGATAAAAAATTGAAAATACTCTCAAGATCGAAATTCATAGGGTACTTCCCGTTGACCCAGAATCCAAAAATTTGGCACAAAGCAAGGTCCTATAACACAGGTATAGGAATACGTCTGAAAAAAAAGGATTTATTTTTGTCATCTATATCAAAAAAAAAAAAAAAAAATTTGCAATTCGGCAAAATCTTGGAGACTCCATTCGGGAATTGTAGTTTGCACGGAACCCTCAGTGCGCGAATCCGACTCGCACTTGCCCAGTGTATTTTTTTTTTTCTATCTATATATATAAAAATGACCCCCGTTTTCCGTTGTCACGACTTGGCATGAAAACGGCTTGACCGATTTGGCTGATTTTTTTTTTTGTTGTGATTGTTATTGTGAGGAGAAGGTTCTTATGGGAAAAAAAAATAGGGTAGTGTAGGGTAGAGTACCCTACCCTACTCTACCCAGTAGGGTAGTGTAGGGTAGAGTAGGGTAGAGTTGGGTATAGTGGGGTGGAGTAGGGAAGAGCGGGAGCGAAGCCGCGCGGGCAAAGCTAGTGATACAATACAATAGTGTTCAACAAACTTATTAGGCCTGGACGCGTTTGAATAAATGTACTGTGCTTTGCAACTACGTAGTTAGGCGCTACACTAATAATTGTTTTTGTTCGTATTGTTATGATGCAAAAATGTTTGTCATCAGCTTACACCCAATTTTATCTGATGCGTAGGTACCTATCTATAGGCTCTTGGAAACCAAATTTCTGACTTCCGGACTCGCGCAAACCGGACGACGCGCGACCGACAGTGCCAATACTGCCAATACCAGTCTTAAACTCGCCGGAATAAAATTTTTGATAGCGTGTGGAATATGCAAACGGACTTCCGAAACGCGTCATACCTACATAACGTCATATAATATAATCCATGCACCTTCCAGAGACTCTGTATCCTTGGGGGCCGAAACACTTCATACATCGAAAGATTCCATGTTGTGTTTTAGGCATCTAGATTTATTTCGAATTTGTAAGCTTCGGTCAGACAGCGACGGAGAAACAAAATTACGGCCAGGTATTAATTCACAACGAAAAATAACTTGCGCACGTTTTCGTACCCGTAGTATGGGTGGACTTCTAATTTCAGAGTCAAATAATCATCATACATATTTGTTTATGAATTTACAAACTAAGGTTATTAATTACCTTTAGATTCCCAATCAACGTACTAGTTTCCAAACAACCAAAACTGATCAGGTTTTATTTTTACAAAAATACTGGTTGAGAATTCTTGATTATGAGCAAGTCCACGAGCTGCCCATTTTGGTACGCATCTACAACTTGAGGTCATGTATACACGGCAGATACCTACTAATTATAGCTATCTACTGTACATGCATGAACCCAAGTCTTAAGCTTAGTCCACCTAGAAGGAAGTCTAACCAACCTAAAATCATAAAGTAGAGAACTAGCGACCTTCCCCGGTTTCACAAGGATGCAATTAAGATTTAATAATAAAAAAAAGCTTAATCGTGAATTAGATAGATTAAACGATCCTAAACGTTTTCCTTGCACTTCCTCGGCAGCTTCACGGCGGGCGCGGCATCGTTATACTGATATCATATTATCTCATTAACCAAGTAAAAGTAAATACAGTTAAAAACACATGTATTTACTAATTGTTCTTAATTGCTTATTATTATAAGGATTAATAAATTGTTGTTAATGTGACCAGTTATTAACTGTAACTAAAGTTTTTAATTATTTTCTGATACATTTTTAGCCTTGTGATAATTTTGGAATGAAATGTCCATATTTAATTATTTACAGTTGAATTATGCAGTAATTTATTTTGCTAAGGATTAAAACGAAGATACAAATAAAATACCTTTAACGGCAGCGTTTAAATTCAGTTTTTAAAATGGAAAAATCGTTATCGACACTTTTCGTAGATGCATATTAGATATTTCGTAGTAAATTCCATCATCAATAGTTTTCACAATGCACGCGGAATTCTTTGGTGGACGCAAGCTTAAAGAAATATTAAAAAGTTAAAGTACCACATATTTTTTTGTAATACTGTACCTCTGAATCCCCTAGGTGGCATTTTAAAGCAAGTTGCTGGTGAATAAACTTGCCGTTAGCCAGACGAGAACAACCAGATATGTATCTGATAGAAAAGTCCTTTTGCAGTAAGTCACTGGTTGTTTTTCGTCAAAATAACATCGTCCATAATCGCACTGACAAAACTTTAGTTTCCCTTAAAAGGTCGCTGACACGTAACAAGGCCACGGGCGCCGAGAAATCTGCATCAGGTTAATTGAGAGCGCGATATAGGCACCCGTGGAGCTCATTGGCTTTTCATACTTCCTTTCATTCATCAGTAGTGAGTAATATAGGTTTGCGCCAGTTCTCTTTAGACAAGAACAACGAGAGACCCTTGTCCACCTTGGATTCACCGGGATCGACAATTCTTTTTGCTTATGACCATATCTATAAGAAGAGATTGAGATGCTATCAAAAAGAGAGTTATTAGAAACTGCGGCTGAATTGAGACTGGAATTGTAATGCTAGGACCGCGTGTAAGTTTTTCTTTTCGGAAAATGCCATCTTGGTATCGGCCTCTCTGGGCCTCTATTTTTTGCTGACGTCTTTTTTGTGAAGCGCGTGGAACATTACGCGCGGTCGACGTCTCGGGCTCGGTCCGGACGTCCGTACCGCGACCTACCCATTGTTCGACGTCCGCAAGCCCGCGCCTATCGTGGCTGGTAGTAGGGGTGGCGGCTGGGGCGTGAGGATGTCAGTTCCTTCACGCGTGCGGCCGTCTCCTTCTCTAGCATTATTATTTCGCAGAAGGAGGCAACCGCCTTCCATTGTTCCTCGCTCTGGATTGTGGCCTGAACCAGGGCCTGGCGCGAGAGGTCACTGAAGGCTATCGCCTCCACGAGGACACGGCGGTGCTCCGCGCATTCGGGGCACCTCCACCGTATGTTCTACCGTGTCCTCCGAGTGGTTCACACAATGGTTTCTTCCTGAATCCGATGCTTGAACCTCCCGACCTTTCCATGTACACTGAGGACCTGCGTCATGCAGAAGGTGAGGACGCCGTGACGCCTCCTGCCATGATTATGGTTTGCCCAGCAATAGGTTGCGACAGTCCCTGTCGCCATGTCATCATAGGATAGCACAGGAAAGTTGTGCGCCATGGAGTTTCGCCCCGGTGTTGCATTTCTATGTCAATCATTAAATCTTGCTTGCGTGCAAGGACTTGTCTCCAGATGCTACGGCAGCAGGCCGGCAAGAAGACTCGGCGCTTCGCTAAAAACCGTGCGATATCCCTGCATCATGCGGATGAGCGCGTTTTCGCTGCTATACCATTTTAACCAGAAGTTGTGTAAATTCGTCTGGTCATGAAAACTAATTTGGTAACGGACAAACTGATCTGGCTACATCTGGTGGGCTGATGATTATTTTACCCATTTCTGGTATAACTTCTCACGCGTTCAACAACACGCATCCAGCCACAAGAAAATTGTGGCTGGGTGCGTGTCATTCAATCATATTATTTGTTTTACTATGATATTTAAAGGTTTTCTTATTTGTTTTTATTGTAAAGTTAAGGCTTTTTATAGGTCAAATTGTATCACTATTTTGGGTAAAAACTGTTTGGCAGATTAATACTACCGGCTTCGTCTAGCATCCATTCTAGAAAACGTGGGCTCCCAATTTTATCCTTGATAATATAAAAGATGCAAGCAACTTGTAAATTGATAAAGTCTGTAATTGCGCTTATTCTTAATACTGCCTACTTTATAAAGAAGGTGAGTAACACCAGTAGTCATGAATAAAGTTTAAAAGTATAGTATAGTTAATAATTTATGTCTATGGTTAATCCCATCGGGTCTAAGGCTTGTTCTACCAAAATGGCCAAGAAATTGTGTTTCCCAATGGAGCGGACAGTATAACTACGGGAACTCTTTTAATTCCTCTCAAGACTCAGGAAAACTAAAGTAAAACTTATTACCAAAGTCTTAGAAATCCGTGCAGCAGACATCCAAAATAAACCATGAATCTTTAAAATGTTTCTTTGCAGTTTTGTAACTGCGAAGTCTACTACTGTTTCTCATCTGCGTCTCAAATTTCTTAATTTGATTTACTTATTCTGTTATTTATATTATGACGGGTGCTGTGTTACTTGCGGTTTTTATCCACAACTGACCGCTGCTATCGATTTTCTACTAGCCGTGCACGTGTTCTGTACAGGGGTATGCGGTACTTTGCTGTTTGCACTACTTGCATGTAATTGTATTAAAGGTATTAGTACTTCTTCCTCTTTATTAAATGTTCATTGTTTGCCCCTCTGGTTTTCAGGTGTAACGCCTGGGCAGGTACTTAATTTAGTGGTCCAATCAATGACGTGTCCAAATCTTCCCGATAAATCAATTTGCATACTTTGAAATTTTAACATTCGCCAATATGTATCTGTATGTCCTATCAAATACATTTAAAAAATACCAACATTCATTAAACGCCAAGCGAACGCCGGCGTTCGCGCTCTTATTGTCTTTCTATTGTGTCTCTAATTGACGGTATCTGAAGAGTTAAAACAAATTAAGGATCAATTTAAGCGGGAGAGTGCGAGTCGGTAACGGGCTCCGTATCACATCACAACATCAAACTGAAATACGTTGACTAACTGATTTTTGCACACGTTGAATTGAAACTATCGGTAGGTAGATTATTTATTATGAAGTCTCACGACAAGGCGCGTCCAGTAGAGGTATAATTCCATAATTATGAACCTATAACATCAGATCAATTCTCAGTGACGTCCAGTCAATCAAAATTAGAAAAATACACAAAACATTTTCTTTTTATGATTCTAACGAAATCTTCAATTACTGGCAGCTAAAAGGGAATTTTTTATTTAAATATTCGTACCAGCTCAGCCGTTAACCTTGAACGCACCAGATTCAAGGTCGCCAACAACTAGCTTTTACCCAGTCAAACTTTAACCATCCCTACTTTAAAGTGCCTCCTATTGTATCGCTGATGACAATAATACGTTTTGGTTGACTGGTTCAACTAAAAGTTAAAAAATCCCAATGTTAGAGGAGGGGGAAAAGCATACGCTGGGTCAATAACCTAAACGCGTGAACCGATTTGAAATAACTCCCCATCATGACATGACGAACGCTCTTCGCGCACCGTTCGCTGTACGATCAAGGACAAAGGATATTACAGTATGTGTAATTGCTGGTTGCTTGATACTACATAAGCATTTTAACATACTGGGGCCCAGTTTAGGTTATGTTTTATCGTAATATGTATAGCTGTAAGTCTAATGGAATTCAATCTGCTTTAAATGCTGGCTTGCTTAGGCACCATGGGTCTTGACGACTTGAATGCTTTGCTCTTTGATCTATGATTGTCATAATATTAAGTTGCTTTTTATTTCTATTCTTATTTAATTCATGAATCCCCAAGCGACCACCGGTGGCCGCGCATCTATTGTCTTACTATTGTGTCTCTAATTGACGGTATCTGAAGGGTTAAGGAACTGATTCCGAAATTTTAATTACGTTCATTTTATAGGTAAGTACTTACGTATAATTAAGAAATGTAAATATTTGGTCAAGTCGTTAAAAAGCCGTGCCTAGCAGTGATGGGTTAGCGTACAGTAATCACAATACTGCAAGTAACACAGTTCCTTTTTCTGTAAATATTTAGTCTCTAGTGAATGTTTGCGCAGAGATAAGCATCGAGTCCTGCCTGCGTGACTAATGTCGCTGCTATTTATATTTGTATTGAGTGTAACGAGCGGGATAATGAACGATAAAGGCGACGATGCGCTAGGAATTCGGTCCACTGCTAATGATCAATGTGAACAATATCCATACGCGGGTTGTTTCACTCACAGTTTCATTATAGACGCCGTGACAGTAGTGTGCTTCCTGACTGTTGTGACTAAAGTGCGGAACGTAACTTAAATTAAAAACGAGCCAGTCGAGTAAAAACATAATTAGCATTATTGAGTGCACAAACATAAACAAGGTAACAAACTAATGATTTATTGTGTATCATAAGCTTCATTGTTATGGGTTTTGTTTGATGAATCATCTGTAGGTAATTTATATTTTCTTTATTGAATATTTTATTCATTTATTATTCATCGTTCTGAAAAAAATAATTGTGAAACAATTGTAGTGTTTGTTAACACTGCGTTACTACTACAGGTAATGAATTAGTTTTGCATGCATCTCGGTGCACTTTCGTTGGCGCTATTTTGGGCGACAGTTTAAATTTATTTTAAGCGTGTTCCCAGCACCGTGACCCACTGACGTGCTTTGTATTCCAATTTGGTTCCTCCTCATACCTGATTCATTTATTTATATAGCTCGAGTAATCCTTGGTATTTATCGTACAGAAATTGTTTCATAAAATAATAAAGCTCTTAGAGCAGTAGTGGCACAGTGTTAACTGCCCCGTCTTACAAGTTGTAGGTCGCGGATTCAAACCAGCCAGCCAGGCGCTCAAAACAGTGAAGGAATACATTGTGAAGATACCGGCAATCGGCATGTCCTAGAACCAAAAAATTGAAGACATGTTATATCCACCAATTCGCGCTGGTCCCTCGTGGTGGATTACGACCCATTCCCTCTCCTGGTGAGAAGACCTGAGTCCCAGCTGTGGGAACATTACAAGGCTGATTACTATTCTTATGCGTAAAGCTCCTAAATAGATACAGAAGCGCATTGTAGCTACAAATCCTGCATGTTTCCGATATAGCTCTTTCGTATAACGTTCAACTGTTACCAACTTTTAAGCAAGTGTGATAATTCGAAATTTATCAAATCCGACCGGCTGTTCCACGCGTTCAAACCAACTTATAATATTATAGATATTGATTTATTTTATTAGTACCTATAGATAACTACAAAAATAAAAAGATATCTAATGAAAATTTATATGAAAACTTGCTTACAGTTTTCATATAAATTTCCATTTTTTTTTTTCATTAGAGATGCCAAAAAATAGGCAAAACGCAACTTTTTAGTTTTGTTGACCTGACCTGTTTCAAATTCCTTGATGACGGCTGAACGGAATTCAATGAAGCTTTAATACGACGGTGCTATTGAACTGCCCACTTCCTCTTCTTAAAATCTATGTTACATAAATTGGTTGAGTAGGTTGGTCCTCTCATACTTTGACCTCTCTTTTAATGCAGTCACAAAGCAGATTTCATGATTGAATCGATGTTGGAATTGACATAGTTTACCGAACCCGTCCAGTAATCGTTGGTCGTTGGTTACTTTGAAAATTTCACAACCTCGTGATCGTGGTAGTTGTGGTTCGCTGATGTTGTTTAGTGACGATTATCAAAATATTTATTTTTAACTTCTGTGTGTAAAAATCTAATAAATATAAAGAGGTAAAACCAGAAAGGTGGTGTTTATAAACAAGTAGTCTTACCAATTTTAAGACATGCGCCGCGTGGTGACCGTCGCGCTTCAGTAACTATGGTTTACCTCATACGACGCTGGTAGCGCGGGCATGATGGACACAGTTCATGAAATTCCAGCCTTACTTGGGTCGTGGACATAACTGACATAATGTCCGTTCCCTAAATCCATTAGGCGTAACTAACCGTAATTTCATTAGCAACATGTCTAGACTTTCTTTGAAATTCAACTGAACCTAAAATATGGATTTTTGTTCCAACAGGCCATCAATAAGCATGGGTGCTAAGCAGAGCAAGCGCTCGGTGGACATAAGCGGCAAGGAGGCAGAGGGTGCCGGCGAAGTAGCAGCCGCGGGCGCCGGCGGTGAAGGCCGCGTGGAGCAGCTCGCAGACGCCGACGCGCTCAAACCACAGCTCAATGGAGACGCGCACATACACGACCAAACGGTAATTACGTTTTCATAAATATACTCTCGGTAATACTGCATCTGTCAACTAGGTTACATTCGGGAGACATATAATTGTTCACAATAACGAAGTATTAATTATAGAAATATCAACAATTTAAATTAGTGACCACTCGCCATATTATGAAGTTTTTGCTGATAAACTTGAGTTGTTTTATCTTGGAGCATGCAGCTATGACTGACGGGGCTGGTATAATTTACTCAACAATATAGTCAATATTGATAAATCGTTTTATACAATTTTTTCTCTTCTTTATTTTTTCTATTACTCATTTATGTATGTAATACAATACACGTGAGATTTATTAGCCTTGTATTCTTGATTATAGGAAAAACAAAAGGACATTGACAGCGGCACTCCTGAAAATGAAAAAGATGCTACCACAGAGAAAGAAGCAAAACTCAATGAAGAAGAAAAAGAGGCGGCCCCTCTGACTAATGGAGAAAGTGAGCAAAAAGTAGAGAACGGAGAGTCCACACCTACACCCGAAGACGGCAAGAAACCCAAGAAGGAAAAGGTGATTTATTTTTATGAATGGTTGTACTTATTTAGTTACCAACATCTAACTAGCGTTGAGTTTTGATTGCATGTGTGTGCCTATTCACTGTTTATCTTAACCAAGCATGTTATGGGCAGGTCAAGAAGAAATGGTCGCTCAGATCGATCAGTTTCAGCAGAAAAGACAAACCTAAGCAAGAGAAGAAGCAAAAAGAAGAGGAACCCAAAACAAATGGTGAATCTGAGAAGGTGCCAGAGGAGGTATGTACCTAATTTATTTATTGCTTGTGGCTCTGGCCACATAAAAGAATGTCTAAGCGCTCTCAAATATTGAGATTTTTATATTTTAGTATACCTAAATATTAACTTTTTGTTGAGAAATAATTTACTTGACATCATGCCTGTATTTTCCGAAAGGTTAGATAAACCTAAGGTATTCCCATATTTCGACATTTATTTTTCAAAACCCGTGAAACTAAAAGTGAGCAGCCTGAGCACAAATCCAGACTTCATCCAGCAAACAGGACTGCAAACTTTGTAAACTGAGCAGTATACATAATTATAAAAATCGGCTTCAGCCATACAAGCTTTGGTATCCATTTCGTGGCCTGATCATAGAAATTAATCACTTCATGATTTGGCCAAGTTAAACTGGCCAGATCGGTTTAAACATTAAACTTTGACGATATGCCAATCCTCGTTTGGCCTAATGTCTTTAAACTTTGAATTATCATAGAAATCTTACAACAAAGATATGGCAAAACGTGGATCACCATATCATCAAATGTGAGTAAATATTTATTATAATATGAATCAATGAAACACGTAAAATAGAAGCGACCCTTCGAGAAAAAACGTTCTGCGTAAGAGACCTTTTGCGACTAGGCTTACATCACATATCGACGATGAAGTGACAAGAACTCCTAAGTGACATTTTTGGGTTTTTTTTTTTACTTAGATAGACTTTAAAAATAATCGTTTGCGTGAGCTGGCAAAAGCAGCTAACTTTATATCTTATTTTTTAACGAGTTAACTATAACTGACAATAACTATTAAGCAACTATGCATCCAATTTGCTGACAAGGTCACCTAATGAACTAACACAATAATAAAATTATGTTCTGGTAGATAAAGGTTCTTGTCACTTCATCGTCGATATATAACATGAATGTCATAACAACTAACGAACCTAATGGATATCATTTCGATAAAATGATATCCATTAAGTAAGACAGCTAATGAAGAGTTTTATTAAAATTGCACATTTGCATTTGCACCATCATCATAATAAAATTATAGTACAAGAAAAAAATTACTAAAACACCATAGAATCCATACGAGCAAAGGAAGTTATTGTCAAATATAGAACAACGTGGTCAATTAGTATGTGGAACATGCTTTTTTGATAGTGACATATTTTGACTTGGACATGTGCGATCATCTCATCAAACCCTAAATTTAGGTACACCACATGACCGTATTTACAATAACCCTCTTTTGGCTTTGCCGTAGTCGGGTAAAAAACGACTGGGCCGCGCCGTCTAGGTTTTATTTTTTTCAATATCCATAGAGCCAATCTTGCTTAAGTTCTCAAGACAAAAATGATAACTGATTAGACCGTCCCACTTCCGAAGCAGCTGATGATCAAATCTCTTGTGCTATGGGAAAACTAAATTATTGTTATGATTCTCAGCCAGTATGAAATTACTTGTTTAAACTAACGACACCATTGCGTTGCATGTTTATGACGCTGGTGGACAGTCTTTGTCCCGTTTTAGATATGCAGCTTGTTTGTTAATTCAGGTGTATGTTTGTCAATTCAGGTGTCTAGTTCAATATTACTTGATAAAAAAATACATACATTCATATTTATTTTCGCGAGTGATAGATATTCGCTCCACTTTGATACAGCCGACTATACTTCATGGATATATTGAAGATGATTCCAATCATCTCAGACGCTTTAGCTTAGCGTGAAATAACTTTTTATACAACTTGGACACTGTTGCCTTCGAAGCTTCCTTGGATGCTGCTGCTGACTGTTATTTTGGTGATATAATTGAATATTACGCAAATCATCATCATCATTTCAGCCGATATACGTCCACTGTTGGACATAGGCCTCCCTCAAGCGTCGCCAGAACGAACGATCCTGTGCGTCTCGCATCCATCGGTTTTCCGCAACCTTCACCAGATACTAGAGTTTAATTAAGTCGGTGTTTAACCTTTCGAATACCGTAATTAGAGACAATAGAAAGACAATGAGAGCGAACGCCGGCGTTCGTTTGGGGTTTAATGAATTAATTTCCAGAGAAAATCGAGCACTACCTAGCACTAATATGAGATGACTTTTCTAGCTTAACACTAATAATCGAAGAATAATAAACCTTTTCCTGTAGTTAAATTATAGCGGTAAAGGTGCCCGCCTCAGCCGAATAAGCGGCCGAAGGCGGCGCGGCAGCGTATAAAAAACCTAGGGAACTGTAGCTACCTTGCCCATTGGTAAGATGTTTGTTAAACTTACGGAGTTCTTCGTAACGACTGTCAGAGATCTACAAGTGATATCCGGGTTACATTACAATAACTTAACGTGCTTTCAAAGGTACGGAGAGGTCTCTGTGTGAAAGGGTCCATCGAATATTGCGAATGGCCCTCTTTTACTTTTTTGAGTTTGGTAGTCATCAAATTACTTCTCTCGCTCTAGGTGGAGCCTGTTACGAACTATATAATCCTCCTGTGTTTTTGGGCCACGGTAAATGTTTCGAACATTTCGGGGTTTTTTTTAGGTGGAAATCAGTTAATGACTTGAATTCAATTCAATTCTTTATTGCTATATCACATGTTACATAAGATGTTAAAAACTAGTTAAACAATTTCATAGTGGTAAGTAGATAGAATTAAAATTTTTAGGGAACAAAGAAAATACAATTTTTAGGAAAACTTCTCCCACTCTAGGATGGAGCGAGAGGGCATAACAAACTTTTACTGACTAAAACCAACTCCCACGTTCCTTGTTTGTTTTGCGTCCTAGAGCCCCGGAAGGGAACCCCCTTCCGGACGACCCTTGCGATCGTTGTTCATAAAAAACGAGTTGATACCACAATTGAATCTAGATCCAGCAACATGTGTAAAATATTTGATTAGTCCTTTTAGGTTTTAATGAAGTCTAATCAAATGAATATTATACCATGATGATACACGACGTAATTCAATATGCCTTAAAAAGTTAGTGCTAGGTGCAGTATTGCAGCGATGCCTTCAGACCAACATATTACACTCCCCCACCGTCAACGCTCTCCGTTCCCTGTTTTCTCAGATTATCCCTCAAATGCTGCATGACAAATTCATCCGTTATATTTAATAAGTGCTATAATTATTTCTAATGCTTCAGGTTTTTGTACATATGTTTATTCTTTTCAAATGTAGTGTGGCACATATCTATTAGTCCAACACTAAGCGAGCTAAGTCAGAGGCATTGTTTGTCTATATTATTTTTGGCTCGTAAAAGTCATTGACCTTATGCTGTGTGAAAAATTAAGGATATGTGAAATCGCGCACACATGTGCGTTCAAACTGGTACGAGGCCTTTGAATCTACATCGTGTTAGTATTGTACTTATCATCGGCCGTCAACTAATAAAAAAACGAGCACATTGTGATGTATTCAAACCAGCTAACAATCAGACTATTAACCCTAGAAAGATAACCTACGTCGAAACGACGTATTCGATTTTGTAAAAATGTTGTAACTCGTTTGTTTTTTGTATCACTGAATTGCCCTTTCCTGCCAACTCAGTCGGCTATCGAAGCTTGCAGGACACACTTTTAACACTCGGGTAAGTTTAATACTTTCGTCAATATTTATCTGCCGTACGTCGAAGCGACGTATGGTTATCTTTAGTGTCAGTTTTTCGACTATTGGGAAAACGTGTTACTTTATTTTTTGAGAATAAGTATACATCTTTTTTATTTGTTTTTTATTTATGTTATTAATAACATAATGATGTCCCTAAATCATATAGATGGTTCAGAAATCAGTCTGTTGTTGCATGAAATGAGCGATGAAGAGATTCAGGGGTCGGACATTGAAACTGAAGGCAATTTATTAGAAGATAAAGTACAAAGTGATACGGAAGACTGAAGTGAGTGCTCCCCCAGTGGTATACCCATTCGATATTGAAAATATGTCTGAAAATGAACCTGAAACTCCTGAAATTGCTTCGCCAAGTATGCTGAGTTGTACTATTATGCCACAGTGACAAATTCTTAGAGTAAATCATTGTACAGCTACTAAAGGTAGAACAAGTGGCCAATATTATGTCCTTACATATGAAATTAGCATTTTGTCTACAATTGCAATGTCTGCGACACCCACCGTACTCCCCGGATCTTGCTTCAACAAAGTACCATTTTTTCCGAAATTGGGACAACTTCTTACAAGGACAAAAATTCAACTCCGATGCGGCAGTCCAATTTGCCTTCAAAGAGTTTATTGATACTCGCCCCCATGTTTTTTTTTAGTAAAGTGATCAATGAACTACCTATGAGATGGCAAAAGTGCATAGATAACAACGGTCCATACTTTGAATAATTGAAAAAATATTTTACAAAAAAAAAACTTTATATTCCTCCCGTAAAAAACGTTAATTTCATGTGTAAGAACCTAATATTATATTATACGGACATGATGAAATTTATGAAGAAACTCAGTAGATAATACCTTGATAACCCCATGAATGGAGACAAGGTAGCAAATGCTTAGTTAACAGACGAATATAAAAGATTTTTTTTATATTATTGCCAAAAAGACAAATTGTACCTCCCACACAACGTAAAGGTATCCCTTAGGCAAAGAAAAGAAAATATTATGCCTTTTTTCCATCAAAAATTAGAAAAATGACAAAAACAAAGTGTGACGGCTGCAAAAAATCCCATTTGTGAGGAGCACTAGTCCAGCGCCTGATCTAAGTGCCGTTGAGGCTAAAATGAATAAAAATGGTTATTTTATCATGTTTTTTATATTATAGAGATTGTAAAAAGTTAATTTTGAAAAGTTTACATAATAAGTTATATGACTGACGGAGAATTTCCGAAAGGCTTAAGATTGGTAAAGTAAGAAGTACCTTGTTCTGTTAATTAATTTTTTTTTCTATTAAAAATATAAATAAACTCTAATGTTTTTCATTTACTCACAATACAATTATAGTACGTAATACATTATATCACATTTATAAACCTATTATATACATAATCCAATATATGCTCACTCAAACATTCGCACGTCGAGTCGACGTATGGTTATCTTTAGTGTATAGTGAAATATGGTTATCTATCTAGGGTTAAAAAATAAATGTTAATGCTCATATTTTCACCTCTGACTTTTCAAAACCTCAAAACCTACTGAATACAGACACTGATATAGACACTGAGAAAAACAAAAAACGTAAATTAAAACTTAAGATACAACTGCAAAATTAAATAATGCACGTGTAAGCGCGGGCTCGAGTCATCACTGTTCGTGAACTCGATCCTAAAACTGCGAAACAAACCTCTAACAATGAATTACGACTAAATATGACTGAGGACATGCAACGGAACGTTTATACAAAATTTCTTAGCAATTTCCTTTCCTTCAATGCTTTTGGGCCCAGTAGGTTGCCACGTTTATAGCGGCGTTAGTGGCGTTTTTAGGTCCTCCAAAGTGCAGGTGTAGGGTTACTGGGCACTCCAATAAGTAGGCCATCGCACTGGGTGTTGGATGGGTCTATAATCCCCCACTTTGCCAGGTTATGTTTGCAACGGTCTACTGCGTGCGAAAATCAAAAATAACGCTGTTGTTTATGGAATATATTTGTTTTTCTTTTTTAGGTTTAAAATATTTAGTTGTTTTTTAGGGTTCCGTACCTCAAAAGGAAAAAACGGAACCCTTATAGGATCACTTTGTTGTCCGTCCGTCTGTCAAGACCCTTTATCTCGAGAACGCATGGAGGTATCGAGTTGAAATTAAAACCATATACTCGGGCCCCTTCAAGCTGTGAAAAAATCAAACTTCTAAGTTACCGAATAAAAAAGATACGGCCGATTATGTCGCAAAAAAAAACGTATATTTTGATACTCAAAGATCGAAATTCATAGGGTAGGGTACTTTCCGTTGACCCAGAATCCTTAAATCAGGCACAAAGTAAGGTCTTATAGCACAGGTATTTACATCTGAAAACAGTAAAGTTGTTAACTACGAAGTCACAATTTTTTTTTTTTGTAATTCGATTTAATCTTCGAGACCCCATTCAGAAATTGTAGTTTGCACGGAACCCCGTTTCCCGTCACCGTTTTTTTTTTTAGTAACAAAAAAATAATAAACGTGTTTCTTAAAATTTTTGGAATTGCTTTTTGGGGTTTTTTTTTCTATAGTAATATGACTGTAGTGTAAAACTAAACATGTTGCAATTGTTATTTTTCTTTTTGCGAAGCGACCTTGCGGTCAGACATATTAGAAACCAACGATTTCTATGACAAGTAACTATTGCGCCGTAGTGCATTGCACCCAAACTGGCGCAGCGCGAGGAACAATGCGCATTATAATTCAAAGTGTAGCTATATCCGTGCTAACCAAACGTGAGCCGCCATTGTCGTCGCCCGTCGGCGATATCGCACTATTAATGAAAGTTTTAATTCATTGACTTCTGTGACACCCTCAAGCCCTCCAAATATGTAGACTCAGTGAATCTAATGCCAAACTAACTTACAGTCAGTTTCGTTTGTTTGGCGTTTCTTTATAACAAAAATTGTTAACAAGCTAATCTAAATTTTTTCTCTAGATTTTGAAAGCAGTAAAACCTTCATAGAAATGAAACTTTTTAACAAAAAAACTTGTCAGTAAATCAAATCCCTTGTTATGCCAATGCACTATTCAGTCATCGTATTATGAAAATACAACGGATGGACCGCGTCGTGGACAAGTCTCCACCGACGCCACCGACGTCATTCAATAAACATGCAATCTGAGCCTTATAAGTTCATTATGTTTCCTTTACCAGTAGCCAGTTTGTAGGTATACAGACATTCAGAATACGATGCATTGTTCACGCGGCGTCGCATCTTGTTACAGATTTAACTGATACACTAAACGTAAAATACGTAGTCAACTACTACTACTATCTACATAGGCACTTATACAGAAAAAACATCTCTCAGCGTCATCCGCTGGATCTAAAACCATTAAATTTTGCACTAGAATTCCCGCTTTAATCAGGGTGTAAAAAAGAAAAGCAGTGCTAAGACTTTGATCGTAGACATTGCCTGATAAAAAATTAAAAGCAAGCAGGTAGAAGGAAAAGCTGTTTGCCGGCCTCCTACGTCTCAGCCTCGCGCAACCCGTCCGGTCTCCGGACTTACCCACCCACGTGTGTAGCGCCACACAAAACCTGCCCAGGATTGCTAATTTTATTTCGTACTTACTAACTCCACAAACTTGTTTCCTAATGCCCCTGTCCTTGCGTCATCTCTATACCGATCGACGTTAGTTTATGCGAAAATGCACCTTCGTCAAATAAAATATGAGTAATTTAGTGATATGGATTTTAGGTTTTATAAGGTATCCTGCGAAATAGCCCACAGAGTCTATGAAATGCCCACGAAACATTAGATAAATAACAAAAAAAAACAGGATCCACGAAATAAGCTAACCGTAACTAGTGAAGCATCGATGTCCCAAAATGTAATCAGGGGCGATTACATTTTGGGACATCGATGCTTCAGTCATGATTCATCAGACAAATAGTGAATTTCATTTATACGTAAAGCTTTTTATTTTACTGTCTATAGATAGACCATACATAAAAACAGTTCAACTGTACATGTAGCTTACAATCAGTGCCAAGAAAGGGCGTTCAACCTGTGATAGCAACTACGTCTGACGTTTTATATGACACTAGTAGTGCATCTGAACATTCTCCGTTATTTATTGTCATGCAAATTACCGTCGTCCGCCGCTGCTCCGGTCACACGATTCCTTGAAGAGCTCTCAGGATTATGCCCTGTGATTTGCGTGTGTAAAGTTGCGTTATGACAATTTGTTTTTTTAAAGGAATTTTAACCTGATGAAAGTCGTTTATGTTAACCAGCGACCGAGACAAATAAAAAACTATTCAAAATGGACATGATATGGATTGGGTTGAATTTAACATAAAACGGATGAGCCTAATTTACTGTCAAAATAGAGAGTTGAACTGAGGGAAGAGTGTTTCAGAGCGGAAAATCATTACCATAGCCAGGTGCCTGTGCCTATGGTTGTGATTGTAAGGCACTTAGTGACTCATTTTTACCGTCGCATACTTTACCGTTACATGGCGGATAAAGCGATACTATGTCTGCATAAACAGCCGTGACTGGTGCCCCCAAAGATACATCACTCCACGACAATGAATCACAATCAATCACATCCGCTCAGAAATCTATTGTGTGGACTAACTAAATAGTTATGTTACCAAGTTTTTGATAAACTCTGGGCTTTATATTGATTTATGCTAGTTTAACGCTCACGTTTTTAGCTAGGTATTTTAGATTTAACCTTTCATTGCACATTAGCATAATACCAATAATATTATTTGAAATAATATTTTGTTTTAACTATGTGAGTTACAGAATTCGTATCTTCACATTACCTTCACACCGTTATTATCCGTATTTTAATACTGCCTCCGCCTAAATATTCGGACAATAAAAACGGGACAATTATACTACCACCAACCAATTGAGCGGATATTTCTATTATTGTTTTTTTAGTAGAAATATTCCATTGAGTGAGCAAACTATCGTAAACTGTAAAGGGCTACTTCTAGCCGAGTTGTATCTTTCTACATCAGTAAGCAAAGACGGCCTTGCAGACTGGTATCATTTTATTATTTGCCACAACCCTGCGGTTGAATATTGCTACAATATGAAATAAAATATGCCGTATATCGAATTGTTTTTATAAATAAGAATCATTGCAAAAGTTTATCTTTTTTACATTTGTCGCAATTATTTCTAGTGGAGTGCATATCTTTTTTAAAATTTGTAATCTTCAGCCAGCGATGTACGTTGTGGGTTAACACTCATTTTTTTTTTTGTATATCTATAGACTTTGTGGCCTTTACATTTTAAATAGAAACAGGATCTTATAATTGTTGAGTACTAGTTGTAAAAATTCCGGCCAACTGAACTATGGTGACAATGACTACATATACTTGTTTTAATTTGATTGTTTGAACTTGAATCTTTCTGTCATAAGTGCGCTTCATGATCCAATTAAGCTATCGCCACCGACACTTGCTAGCTATTTGAGAGTAACTAATGGTAAATTTTAAATTATATAAAAATAATAACGTAATTGGACAACCCTAGCTACATGCAATATAATATGTCTTTGATCATGAGCAACGAAGGGAGACTACGTATTTAAAAACGTAAGCCAATCTTCCGTTACAGAATACAATACTATATAAATAATATTGCACTCGTTAATCTCCCTTCAGTCTCAGTGCAGATTTGACGGGTTTAACGTCGTTCTTGTAGCCATGGCCGATGACAAGGTACTAATAATAATGTTAATTGTTAGAAATATAAAATTATAATAGCAGTTGCTACGCATCTATACTGCATACCCATAATTAATAGTTGATAACCATGGATCCACCATCGTATATCATCGTATATAGACGCGAAATATTTTATTCTTTTTTGGATTTTTACTTAACCGTATTTTTTGTTTTTTTTTTTTTTGTAGGCGGCCGAAGTCGTTCCCGAACCTGCTGTTGCTGAAACAGCAGAAGAAGCCAAGACTGATGGCGAAGCAAAAGAGGAGAAAACGCCGGAAACCCCCGTGACGGAACCGATCACTAATGGAAGCACCACGCCTGAGTCTCCGAAGGACGAAAGTCCAGTCGTCGAAGAACCAGCCGCTCCTAGCCCTGTCATCGACAGGCCGGAGCCTCAGCCAGAAACACAACCAGAACAGTTACCTGTCAATGGGCTTTCCTTAGAAGAACCAGCCAAGGAAATTATTGAGGAAGAAAAGATTGATGAGAGCAAAGAAGAACCCACCGCTGTAGCAACAGAGATTGTACCTGAAACTCCCGCCATAAAAGAGGTTTGTGTTGAACAAATGCCTTTGATAGATTCCACGCCTCCACCACTTCCCGCAAATCCTCCTCCCTCTTCTGTGGCATCCTTTGCTGCCACCACAATGGCACCAGAATCAACAGACGCTTCGCTAGCTAACACCGCTGATAACGCAATTCCACCACAAACTTCTGATCCAATTGCAAATGACAAAAAAGATGAGTTGCCCCCTCAGTCCGAAAACGAATTAACCGACACCCAAACTGTTAGTAACGAAATTCCCTCTCCCGTCAAAGAGGATACCGATACAGTTTCAGTTCCTATTGCTCAAATTGAAGCCGGATTTGAAACTGTGAAACCATTAGACAGCGAACTCCCGTTAGAGGGAACTCCAGCAGTTGAAATCGAAAATGTAAAAACTGATAGTGTCACTGTTGAAGAATCATCAACAATAATCAAAGAGGAAACCGAAAACACAGAAATGTCTGAAAATACTGATGTTGAAATAACTGCGCTTCCATCTGAAGACTTAGAAGTACTAGAGGATAAGAATGACATATCGAATACCACTGAGGATTTACCGTCTCCTCCTTCTCCGATATGTGATGATGCTGATGTTATAAATTCTGAGAACATAGTCGAAGATAACGTCGATAATACTCAAGTTACGATTCATGAAACAAGAGAAATTTCGGTAGTTTCTAATCACATATCTGATACTGAGAAAATGGCTGCTCCCGAAAACGAGGTCGATAGCATTATCTCTGAAAAAAATGTTAAGGCTAAGTCCAAAGACTCGCTCGGCAATCTAATTGAAACAATAGAGTGTAATGGTAACATCGAAGAAGAAAAGGAAACATCAGAAATAATGCCACCGATCGACTCCAAGGAAATGAAGAACATTGAACCTGTGAGGACGGCGACGACTCCCGAGGACTCGTTGCCGCCGTCTCTGTCGGAGGCGAACGAGTCGGCCGCGGCCAGCAATGACGCGTCCGAGTCGTTCCCGCTGCCGCCCAGCGAGCTGTGCGCCTCCCCGCCCGCCTCGCCACAGGTGAATACTGACCGGACCCTCTTGTTTTGTAGTGGAATTAGTTCTGTAATATAAGAAGCGATTGAGTTGCCCCGTTAACAGATCTCGTATTTAGTTTCATGTGCATTTCTCTACCAGCATGAGTGAACCGTTAATAACCAGGAGAAAATTACGAATGTGATCGGTCTGACACAGTAGCGAATACAGCCCGAGGCTGCATTCCTATCCTTTCCCCTTCCTAAATGCTTGAAATTGTGATATGGATACGTATTAATATGCTAGCATGGTGACGTAAAGTAGGCTTGTGATAACACATTTTCATATTATCGCAATTTTTGATCATTAGTATTATTAATTTGATTCACACAGTTGCTCATTATTACATGAATTCATTTTAGTTTAGTTCGATTCGCTGCAAGTTTCAAACTTATTTTCATTCATAATAATTATAAAACTACTAACACTTGCTTTTGTACTTTAAGAGGGATAAATAAAGTTCTCTAAAATTTCATCAGAAGCGTCGAATTCAATATGCTTCAGTTAAAAAAAAACCGTGTCGTCACGACCTCACATGTAGCCGTAAGCGGACAAAAGCGGCAATTCATTTTTGTTGTTCAATATTTATGTTAGTCAGTTACAGACACATAATTTTGAAGTCAAAATGTTGCAGTGTTACAAACAAGACTAATGCTTTTTTCAGTTTTCACGATGACATCCAATAAGGTTGTACTGTAGTTCGTTAACATTACCTTATATTAATAATAATAACACAAGGTAATGTTAACAAACTACAACAGCCCGTAATTCTCAGAAATGCCGGCGGCTGCGTTATTAATGGCTCCCTAGAGTGATGTCCCTTGTTATAAAAACAATGTTCAGCTATTAACCCTTCAGATACCGTCAATCAGAGACACAATAGTAAGACAATAGATGCGCGGCCACCGGGTGTCGCTTGGGGATTCATGAATTAAAAGAGAACGAAACTTGTAACATTTTAAGGCACTCTTAAATTAGGTGCTCGAATTAAGCCTATATCGTTAGTGTTATTAACAATTTGTGGATGTGGCTGTAAGTGTGTATGTCTGTGCTTTTATGAAACTGTTATTGCTACCAATTTGGTCACTACTTTACTATTCTTGGTAAAGAATTTGATTGCGACCTCAATATTGCTCGCTTACTCAGTCGTTGACATGCTGGTAATTATAAGACTTGTACTGTATGATGTACATCGTGAAGCGAAACCTGCGTTTGAAATTCGACGTCCTATCAAACGACATCTACGTTGATTTTGTCTTGTAGGAGATTTGGAGAAGATGATCAGAAAATATAAACGAACAAACACGCTGAAACAGGTGTTTGTTTTTATTAAAACACAGCTAACTTTGGAGAAACAAGTTGACCTATCTAATTAATTCAGTGCAAACCAAAAGTAAAATTATTTAAAAATCATTTTAACATTAACAGGCTCTTCAGAAAGGACAGGTGAGTACTAACAACTAGCGTACGTAAATGGAAGTCTTTATAAATATTACCGATGTAAAAGGACTCTTAGAGCAAGATTCGCCAACATCATAATTATATTCTGTTTAAATATAAACTTAAAAGAGGAGACTGACTAACTGTCATATCAACGCAGAGCTGGAACTAACGAACTGGGACTCTGGGAGGATTTTTGGAAATTCAAACTTTAAGGCGGTAAAAATTCTAGTCAAAATGATGTGTCCATTTTTTAAGAAAACATTCTCACGAACAAAATCGTAGTCAAAATGCTAGTTACTCATAACAAAATGTGGAGACTATTGATAATAGGGTTTTTTTTAGGGGTACGTAATTAAACCTACACATACATTAAACACCAACAGCCTTGGTGAGATAAAGCTACTATAATCCAATTTCCATTGTCACGAGATCAAGAAGCGAATACGTTCAATGTCAAGACCTAGTTGAGGCCATGGTCTAACTGTATCCAAATCTCTTCAGCCGCAGAAACCTCACTGATTAACAAATACTCAACTCAAAAATACATGTTTCACATTTATAATATTAGTAGTTCTAGGTATCAGTGAATGTAGTTAAGTTGTTGGGTGCCTTCATTATTTTGATAAAGACGCGCAGCGTTGGTACGTCAATTACCATTGTTATCGTATTTTGTTTTCCAGGTTTTTTTTTTACTTTAACGACTTCAGAACAAACTGAAAATTATTGTGTTTCATTTCCTAACACATACACACACTTACATTTAAAAAGGATTTATCTGTGAAGGACTCAAAGGTACATTTAATACATAACAATGGTGTTTTTTTGCACATATGAACTTAAATTACAAAGGGCCCCGCTGGATAGATATTTTCTTGATAAATTTCTCCTGTTCAGTTAAATTTCCCATGGAGATAATACATGAATTGAGAGGTACATTGGTACAATTTACGATCAGTATTATTTTTATGTACTCCAAGCTTAATAGAACCGACGGACCGCTTGGACGAGGTGATTTATTGTAAATTTTTATGAAAATAGGTGAGGTGCACGCTTACTTACATTGGATTTTGTCAGTAAATTCGTGAGGTACATTGAACAAACAAAGTAATGCCACTAGTTTTTTCGGTCTAGCTCGAAGGGCCCCGCTGGGTAGAAACACATGTTCGTTTTTCACGGTCATTAAACCCGTATCAGTAGTATCACTTAGAAAACCTTAATTTAATTTGTGGTTTGATTAATAATGCCTAGTGGTATTAAAACAACCTTATAAAGCTCTAAAATTAAAATTGGACGCTCGAAGAACCCTCTCTTGGCTCATAAGCTTAGTTTAATTAACGACTTTGTGTAGTCTTATTGAAAGGTTCTTGCCCCTATGATGAAGCAAAACAGGTCAGTTTAAAACATCTAAATATTCACTAATTTACCACGGTGTGTAGTACAATAATATCGATTATTTCAAGAATACATTGTGTCATTATTTTCTTAAATTGTATTTCTAGTTAATGAATATGCATTTGTATTGTCCCATACATGTATCATAATAATTTGTTATGTATTCCATGCCTGTTTTATTTATATTATTTCATTAATTTGCCCATGTTCATTTTGTTTAACTGAAAGTAGATTCGAGAATGTACTAATAACAAAATTGTTATTACAGGATCCCCTCCCCGTAAGCGACAAATTGGCAGAATTGATCCCGGAAGTCCCGGAGGTGCCAGAACTCAAAACGGAAATGGTACAGTTCTTAGTTAAATGTGTATTATAAAATTATATTTCAAAGTGCAAATTAGTTGATGTTAAATTTGATTTATATTATTGTTCAGTTGCAGGAGACGACGGGCGACGTGGCGGTGGCCAACTAAACACCATAGAAGATCGCAACCCATTGTCCACGACACGATACCGTGTCTAAAATGAGCCTTTAATTTATTTCGATTTAGTACTGTGGTGTATTGTCGAACTAAGTTCGGTCAATAATATTTCATCGTCAATAATGTGGTTTTCAGTTCAGATGTGACGTTTCGTATAGATTGATTATACTGTAAGTTTAGCGTGCTTTGCTTCTATAAAATTAAGATTTTATACATTTTATTCGCTAGAATCGAGTTTTTATAATTATATTACATTAACAAAGTTATATCTAGACAGTATACGGTGCGATAAGTTGGTGCCATTATTACAGGGGTATAAGTTTGACGTCGTCTCGTGTCGCTCGCTCGTCTCGCTCGCTCGTCTTTATTAGATCTCCCATGTTGCTATTACTTGCAGCTCTTCTTCAGATAAATATTATTTGTGATATTTTTGATCATCTTTTTCTCAACGCAAAAATAAACTTTGCATTACAATGCGACAGCAGTTATTTAAATGCGTCGTGTTTTTAGAAGAAATTTTATTCATGGCGACCACAGAGCATAAAGATGGAAGATTTTAAACATCTTTTCAATATCAGAAACATGTTTTAAAATAAATTCAGGGACGTACTACTCGAAAAACTTGAAAATGAGGCCATTTTAAAACCTATTTAGTTTTATTGATTTTAACTATTACAAATTGACTTTAATTAAAAATGTGTTCTAAGTTTTGGCCGACGCAAATCACATCCCATTCTGGTATAAATTGGTAGACCGTATGCATTGTGTACGACAATGTACTGTATCAGAAACATTGTGCTAGTACACAGTAATATTTCGTACAGGATACGATACGTAGACCCGTCAATGATGATCAGTGTCATCAGTTTAGTAGATATAATTTGAAACATTATTTTATTATGTATATATGAACACCGATTTCATTTACTCGTAAAACATACATTATGTTAATTATCAAATTGAAGTTTGAAGTAACTTGTAAATTGTTAAGTATGAGGGAATATGAAATCTCACTAGTTTATGCTATATTCATTGTGTTTTATTTCTAGGTTATTTTAAGTTGTATAAAATTAGTGTGTCAGCAGCTCTCTGTAAGGCAAGCTCATAAAATTTGAATTCATTTAGTAAACGACGGAAAGTTGCTCCTATGTGTAAGATGACACAGTAAGATTTTGAACATGTTTAGGCATTTTTCGTAAAGTAGCGTGTGGTTGTTGTATCTAAATTTAATGAATGAGGATGGATTTATCGTTTGAAATTGATATTCAGTGGCCAAGTTTGTGATTACTATACAATTTATAAACTTATACAGACATGATTATATTGTACTATTTAGAATTGTAGTTTGTGTAACGAGTTAGTAAAGGCGGTGTGGTTATTATCAACCGCTACTAGTATATTGGTTTCAACCTCATTCGTAAAATACAATTAGATGACTTATAAGGTTTGATAATACTATACAATATTCATTCTGTAATACCTACTATATGTCCAGTAATCATATGATTTCAAGATCATTTTTGTAATTTTATACATTTTTTATGAAATTAAATGTGACACACTGCACGATTTGGAGAAGTTCTCCTGGTATATAAACTGTAAACGTGAGTGAGACATTCCATATCAAGTGCAAACTAGATTGTCTGAAATTCTGTAATATTGCGTGTATGCACTATAATTATTTCGTAAACTGTCAAAACGATCTCGTAATACGAAAGTTGATCGTTCAATTTACTACTAACAACTCCAGCAAGAAGACTCAACACTATGCTAGAGGTGTCTTAAATATATTTGTAGGAAATTGTAAGTACCAATATATAAATTAATTCCTCTTAGAACTGATATTGTAGTTCCAATTAGTTCCATTATATATGTTTGAAATTAATATCATGGTATCATTCCTGTTAAACCTAAAATCACTTCCAAACATTTTCCAGTAGTAGTTATGGTTTGTTTTAAGGATCTTCTTACTATGGTAACTCAAAATTGACTGAGGTTTTGGAATTCAAAGAAATTTACTTATTTGCTCACTATGAAATGTGGAATTAATTATTATAATTATAATAGGGAATTATGTTAATCCAATTATTGAAACTTAATGTTGATGTGTGAATGTCTCTAATCAATAAATATTTAAAAAATAACTGTCTTAATTTTTATTACATAAATAGCACCCCACCCCTGCTTACCCTGGACAGCGAGCCATGGGTAGCTCGCTGTCCGATCGTCCGGTAACTGTCCGGACCGAGCCAAGACGTCGACGGCGCGCACCGTTCCCGCGCGCCTCAAGGAGTTGTCAGCAACAGGAGGGGCCCAGCTGGGTCGAAGCTTACCGGGGTCGGTGTTATCCGAAAGGAAACTAGAGCCCCGGTATGAAGGCTAGAAGGAAGGAACGGCGCGGGGTTTTTAGTCAGTAAGAGTCTGACACTATCTCCCGCTCCACCCAAGAGCGGGTTTAGTCATAAGATTTTCCCCGTCGTCAAAAAAAAACCCCTGCATACCTGTTACAATTTTATTCACACAATTTTTTTTATCAACACATGAAATAAAGGGCACAGACTGCTGTAACTTAACATGCAAAGGAGCATTTTTGAGGAAACTGGCATCGGCATGACAAAAATTCGAAGACGTGGTGAATCACATGTTTTCGAATTTTCTACCAACACTGGGCCATGCGTAGTGGATTGCGTATGGGTCATTACCTCCCTCAGAGAGGAGGCCTGAATCCCAGCAGTGGGAACATTAAAAGGCTGATTATGCTATGCGACAATGTGGACGGCAAATTCTGTCGGTGAGTAGATATTACATTGCATGTTACGTTACAGCAGTCTAGGTTGTTGATACTCAGTCGTCGTTTACGGGAAATGTTTCGTTCTCGCGTTCGTGTATAGGTACTCAACAAATGCGTATGTGTTCACAAACGCGACATTTTTGTCCCAATCGTTCTGAAATTAGAGAAAGAAAAGTGAAATAAAATGGCACATTCATGGAAATTGATTGTGCTTTATTGAATGATTTTTGTAAAATGGTTTACATTTGAAAATGGTCGGTAATAGTATTAACGACGCATTATTAACAATTGGGAAATACCCGATTCAAAGAAGAATTAGAACCCAGACATCCTTAAACTTGGACGACAATGGAATTGAAGACCTAGATCTGCCGACGTAATGAAAAAGGGCTTTAATTAAAAAGAGGGTTCATTTTTAATTATGACAGAGATCTTAATTCACCTTCCGCTTGAAGCAGGTTCTCACCGAACGTGGTCAGTTGAGGAAGTTCCTGCACCGGGTTCGTGCGGAAGAAACGAACGGGTTGTCACCGCTGTGTGGACACGGTGGAGCATATATACCGTAGAGGTATGCTCCGCTTGGGCAGAGCACCGACGCGTAACCGTAGAGACCGAGCAGAGACGAAGACTGCTGTGGCCATTGGTTCTCTTCTGAGAGGAAAACCCGGATCTAGAATGCAAGGCAGCGAAGGAACATAGGAGTGTGTTTTAGTCAGTAATCAGTCATATCTGACGACGCACCTGCTGGTGCTGGCAGAAGCGACGGCTGTCCCCAGATGAAGTAAAACATTTTTTTACTTGAGCGAGGGTTTTTTTAAGTTGGTAGATTATCCAATGACTTCTCCCGCTCTGGGTGGAGCGAGAGGCGGCGTGTCAGGCTTTTTACCGACTAAAACCACACCTAGTGGAATGATTCGGCCGAATACGAGTACCTAAAAAGTCTGTCTGATACACCAAATACGGAATATAAAACGAATGTTCGGCGCATCTAAACTAATATAATAGAGGGATTTTTTTTATTTTGTATGTTTGTAATGATAAACTTAAAAACTGTGCTGATTTAAAAAATTCTTTCACCATTGGAAAGCTACATACACCCTGAGTAACATAAGCTATATTTATTACCCGTGCGTGAAATTAATAATTATGAAAAATGTTGGCAATCCATTGGTACATGAGTTCCGTGTTTTCAGTCAGTCATTGCAATACAAAAAAAAAAAAACAAATACATACTTCATAACACATCTTTATTGTATAGACTCTAATGCATTTATCATTTTCCATAAAATATCTTTTTTGGTATCATACATAATTTTGTCCTGTTTCCCATTTTTATTTAACGTAGACATCATCAACTGTAGCAGTGGATATTTCAATGTTTTCATTTCACTGGTACCAACAACGAATTTTAAAAACCAATCAAAATTAACAACTGTGTCACAGTAACTACTGTTATAGTGATTCAAAGCTGCATGAAGAACTTCAGATTTGTTAGTTTCTAACAATTCATGAAAACATTTCACTTTTTCTTGTGGCCACCCCTTTCTGTCAATTGCTTCTTTAATTTTATTTAAATCAAAATTACAATCAGATATGAGAGAGATCAAGTCCTGCTTTGCCTTTGCTATCACATCATCTTTTAAGTGGGATGATAATGATTCAAGTGATCCTGAATAATACAATTTGGTCAAGATTTGTTGTGCTACCTGTAACAAGAATATAAATATAGGGAGTTGGTCCTTTTAAAATTGCTTCTTCTTTTCAAATCAATGGTAAACTTGTTAAACCGTTGGGGCTCAGTAGCTGGCCACGTTAACTGAAGCATCAGTGACACTATGTATCACTACAATATATCATTAAATCCTCTATAATGCTTTTTCAAAACATCATCTAAATTCACAGAAATGGTTATTAAACCTGACCGAAACAGTAAATTTTTTATATTATTTCTATCATTTCAGTAACTTACCAAAATAAGAAAAGAAGGGAAACGTTTACACATAACTGCCTTAAGTTTATCACAAGCTCTATTCAGGAATGGGCATGCCATAATTATGGCATCAAGTCCCCTCTTTGAGGAGTGGCTGGAAAGACGTCACGGCGTCCTCACCTTCCTCATGACGCAGGTCCTATCGAACTATGGTAACCGGATTCGTGCGAAAGAAACATCCGGGTGTCACCATTGTGTGGACCGCCCCGAGGATCCGGTGGAGAATAACGTAGAGGTGTGTCAGCGCTAGGGCAGAGCACCGCCGTGTACTCATGGGGGTTGGCGATCGGCGGCAACGGCAACTCTCGCACCGGGCCCTGGTACAGAGCGAGGAGGAATGACTGTCGGTCGCTTTCAGCGTAGCATTAGCAGGAGCGGCCCTCGCGCCCCAGCCGCCAGGATGTCGATCTCGATTTCTGCCACCGTAGGCGTTGGCTTACCGACGAACAATAGGTAGTCAGACATCCGCCTGTAAACGTCCGGATCAAGCTCGAGTCGTCTACGGATAGGTCTTAATACAACGTAAGGTTAAAGTAATAAATAATCTGGCCTTTCTAATGATGTTGAACCTAGCTGCGTTTTACTTACATTTTTGAATACTTCAGGCGATTCTATTTGAAATACTTGATCCATTTATTCTGGCAATTGAAACACGATTCTGGTCCGAATTAACTCGCTCTATCTTAAATTATGAAGGCGGAAAATTAGTACGTGTATTGTAATGTTTGTTTAATTAACAATAATTAACTAACAAGATACACATCAACGAAATTATGACGTATAATTTTGTAAACAATATACACTGGTCAGAGAATGAATAATATTGCAACCATCAATCAACCAAGTTGTCACATTGACAGTGACATGACATTAGCTAAGCGGTTAAGGACGTAATACACTGCTCTGAATAACGCGTACGATATTCAGCCTCGTACTACCTATTTTTCATTCATACTAAGATAGTCTAACCCCTATTACAGTGCGTTTCACTTATGAAGTTGTTGGCTTAATGTTGTAAAGTAATGTTGGCTCCCCTGTCTGTCTACAGAAAAAAGAAGGGAAAAAGAAAAGATTTGCCTACTCTACCAAAATTTTTGCGTGATATATGAAAGGAAATCGATTTTAACGGTAGTTGTACCACTTAATAGAGAATATTATGAGAAGAATGGGATTTTATTAACCTTTTTGACGCCCATCTATATAATACGCGATGTGTCCTCCAGCGCCACGCAACAAATGTAAAAAAAATATTTTCTGGCGTTTTTGTTTCTATTGGATATAAAACAAACAAGAACTTATTATGTGTGAAAAAGATAAAAATATGGCTTATAACAGGGCAATTTTCCATAAAAACATAATAAAAGGTCTTGTAAAAGTCGTAAATTTATTTTATACTATTATTACTTCTAATCAAGTAGTGGCGCTGAGGGCACGAAAATCTCGAACTTGTATACAAGTGATTGGTGTTCATCATCTTCCTGCCCTTGTCCCGTTTTATTTGGGGTCGGCGCAACACGTTTTTTTCTTCCATTCTGTCCTGTCACTTGTCACGCTATCACTAACTCCCTTTTCTTTTATATCACTTCTCACACAATCCATCCATCTTTTCTTTGGCCTCCCTCTCCCCCTCCATCCATCCACATGTAAAGTGATTGGCGTTCAAAAGGTTAAAAAAAAGCAGGTCTAAAAGGAAGTTGTTAATGGAGAGGTATGATATTGTGGAGTGGCGTTTTAGGTATTTGAAAGAATTGCAGGACAATCGGAATGGAGCCCAGCGTCCTATACTTTAAAAAATAGTTTTTACAGTTTCCAAAAGAAATATCATTTAATCTCCCTAATATTAAGTAACTTTATTGCTAAGAATATTGCAACACTGTTTTTCCGTGCTGCCAAAATTACGGCGATGGAAAGGCTTAAGTGAAACGCACTGTATTAAGACGTTCCTTTGCCGTAATGTTGGCAATACGGAAAATCAGTGTTGCAATGTTTTAGCAATTAAATTACTTAAATATTAAGTAATTATTAGGGAGATTAATTGATACTTCGTTACTTTTAACAATTGCTTTTTGCTTATTTTTAAATTATTTTTGCATAAAGTATAGGACGCTGGGCTCCATTCCGATTGTCCTGAAATTCTTTCAAATATCGAAAACGCCACGCCACAATATCGTTCCTCTCTATTAACAACTTTCTTTTAGAACTGCTTTTTTAAATAAAATCCCATTCCCCTCATAATTCTCCAAAAAGTGTTGCAACTACCGTTAAAATCGATTTCGTTTCGCATTTTGGGGAAAAATTTCGGTAGAGTAGGCAACTCTTTTCTTTTTCCCTTCTTTTTTGTGTAGACAGACAGGGGAGCCAACATTACGCCGATGTAACTTCTTAAGTGAAAAGCACTGTACGCGATACGTCGAACCATAGAGTAGATACGTTGAACCATAGACGAGTCTAAATAACGCATAGTGTAATAGGCCCTTTAGCCCCTCGGGCCTAGTTCCGAATTGCGATATTAGCGCTTCAAAGAATAGACTACAATGTTTTCCAAATATAATAGGACCAATTTTTAGGCAATGTTGTGACGTCATCATACTGTAAAATCGAGGAAATTGGGTACGGGGTGAGCAAAACAAGAAATACCTACCCTACCCAAATCATGAATGAAAAAAGTTTAATCAGCATTTTGGTTCTGCAGTTTTATTTTGCTCGTGAAGTGTCTGTGTGCCGCGGACAATATTACTATTTATACTAAAAATCTTAATAATTACTAGAAATAATTAAGTATTAAAATAACTTCAGTTAAAGTTCGGATAAACAGATAAACAAATTATCTAATAAAGTTTTATTTATTGAAGTTTTTTTTTTAATTACCTATATATTTCCGATGGATACAAAGTCCTTCAGGCAGAATATTAAAGATTGCATAGAATTTTTCATCTATCATTTATGATCAATTTAATAATCTAACCGAACATAATTTATTAAATCAATATTATGCATTTTATTAAATGATAAAAATGCATACAAAACATGAAATCATTATTTTGCTTATATTATTTAAAAAAAAATCTTTAAGTTGTTTTTTTTTTTATTATTTATTAATTCGTATAAACTAGTGCTTGACTGCGATCCTACGTGATGGTAAGCAGTGATGCAATCTCTGATGGTGAGGCGTACTAGTTTATTAAAAGCCTATTCACTCTAGCCTTGAAGATACCCAAATTATAATCGGACGGGAAGACCACAGCAGGCAAATTGTTCCATTCCTTCGACGTACGCGGTATAAACGACGAGGCGAAACGCTTAGTCCGGACCGTAGAGGTTTCAACAACTTATGGGTGGATACTCGCCGTACGTCGGCTTGTCCGATGGTAGAATTGAGATGGCGGAATCAAGTCATGCAATTAAAAAGCATCCTGTAAAATACCGAAAGGCTGGCTACCCTACGCCTGTGCTCAAGGCTTTGAAGGTTGGACTTAACCAAATCTGGATCACCAATTAGCCTTTTCGCACGCCTTTCCACCGAGTCCAAAGCTGCCAGGTGGCATTTTGCAGCACCAGCCCATATGTGGCTGCAGTACTCCACACACGAACGGACCTGCGCTTTGTATAACATTAAAAGCTGTTCCGGTGTGAAGTACCGCCGGACTTTTGCAAGAATGCCAAGTTTTCTAGCAGCTACTTTGGCTTTGGACTCAATGAACCGCCCAAAGTTAAGGTCTGAGGAAATTTCGACTCCCAAAAGCTGAAGACGGTCGGTACACTCCAGGGAAACATTCCGAAAAGCAGGAGCTAAGGTGAACGGGCTCCTTTTAGCGGTAAACAGACACCACCACATTGGCTTCACCCCGCTTGGAGACTGCCTGAAGTGAGATATTCGTACGCTCTACCATAGCCTCTCTTTCGGACTGTATTAGCTCCTTACTAGCCCGAGCACCGGGCAGGTATCTCTCTACAACTGTGCTATCATCTGCATACCCATAGATACCGGGCACCAGCAGATCGTTGATATGCAACAGGAAGAGAGTTGCAGAGAGAACAGACCCCTGAGGAACTCCGGCATTAATCGTCATCGGCTCTGATGAGCTTCCGTCGACAAGAACTCGAAGAGACCGTTCACTCAGGAAGTCTTTTACCCAGTTGATTAGACCAGGGGAAATGCCGTACGCTGGAAGCTTACTCAAAAGGCTAGCGTGCCATACCCTGTCAAAGGCCTTCGAGACGTCTAAGGATACGGCAATCGCTTCCCCATTCTTCTCGAGGGCCTCGCCCCACAAGTGGGTGGCATACCCTAGTAGGTCCCCAGTAGACCGCTTGCGGCGAAACCCGTACTTCCAGATATGCCATGAGGCGCGAGTTCAATACACGCTCCATAATCTTGCAGAGTATGGAGGTTACCGAAATCGGCCGATAGTTGGAAGGATCGGCACGACTGCCCTTTTTGGGCACGGGTTGCACGTTAGCAAGCTTCCAGGACTTGGGCACTATACCGGTCCTAAACGAGAGGCAATACAAGCGCGTGAGTACAGGAGACAACTCGGGTGCACAAGCCTTGAGAACAATCGCTGGTATGCCATCTGGTCCATTAGCTTTATTCACGTCTAGACGACGCAGCTCTCTCAGTATTTCTCGGTTCCTCATGTGGATTTCGGGCATTGAAGAGTTACAATGAGGCAGAGTCGGTGGAGTAGCATTGCTAGTGTCAAGACGAGAATTATGAGCGAAGAGAGATGCAAAGAGTCCTGCTTTCTCTCTTGCCGTATGAGCAAGTGTCCCATCAGGCTTTACCAGCGGAGGCAATGTGGGCCGACAGAAGTTCGCCTCGACCGACTTGGCAAGGGACCAGAATGCTCTGCTACCGGACGGCTGCGCAGAGACCTTTGTGCCAATACGGGTAATGCGGTCGAAGCGAGCCTTCTTCAGTGCCTTTTTGTAGGACTTGGCAGCATGGTTGAAGGCTCTCTTCTTTGAACTCAGATCCTGAGTTTTGCGGTCACGAGCGTCAACCCAAGCGAGGAACGCCGAATGCTTACGCTCTTCAGCCAGAATGCAATCGGCGTTGAACCACGGGTGAGCTGAGCCACCGATGGGTACATCGCTATAAGGGATATAATACTCCATAGTTTGACATATCACATCGGTTACAGCATCCGCACAGCTCGAAGGATTTTTAGAAGAGAAACAGACCTGCTGCCAAGGATAAGACGCAAAGAAGTGCCGCATCTCATCCCAATCTACTGACTTGTAACGCCACATTCGCCGTTCTCCACGTGTGTCGCGGTCAGGTGGGGAGAAGGACGATACGGACTTCACCAGACAGTGATCTGAAGTTCCAAGTGGTGAGGAAACTGTTACAATACATCTGTCCGGATCAGTGGTCAGCAGTAGGTCCAGACAATTGGCAGTATGACCAACTACATCAGGCACCCTTGTCGCTTGCTTTACCATCTGGGAGAGGCCCATCGATACCGCAAAGTTTCGCGCTTCTCTCCCAGCGTGGTCGGTCCTCTGGTATGGGAAAAGCCAGTCTTGGTGGCAGGCGTTAAAATCCCCCAGAGCGACCAACTGCTCATCAGGGTGCCGATGCAGAGCCTCATCGGCGGCCCCACTGAGGTGGCCAAACAGCCGAGTCGTCTCCTGGTCGCCGCTATGCAACCGGTAAACACAGGTGTAGACAATTTTGTCTACACCTGTGTCCACCAGCAACTATAAGGTTGAGAAACTGGGATCTTCAAGGTGACGGAGACGCTGGCAGCAGATGTCATTGCGGACGTATACACAGACCCCGGCACGCTGCAGGAAATGGTGCTCCAATGAGTATCCCGGGTAGTCGAGATACGCCGCATCAGACGGACATCTGAACTGCGTCTCCGTCAAGAAAAGTACGTGGGGCTTGTCAGTCTCGAGGTGATGGTGGACTGAATCGAGATTGGAGTGCAGTCCTCGTATGTTTGAGAGGTGCACATGAAACGAGAGGACGTGCATCCGCTGTACACACTTACTTTTCCTTTTACTTGACATTATTTTTGTTAAATTTGGAGTGAATAGGGTTTGTGAAAGATGGCAGTTGAGCGAGGTAATGCGATGTCAAACCCAACAACACAACCAGAACCGTTGCGCCGATAGAGGGTTGATCTGGAGACTGCGGGGACGCCCGAACCCCCCCAGAGATTGCCATCGGGTCCTCTCGTCCGGTCGCCAACCGGCACGGTGGGGCCACCCTGGGATTTTTCACAGATGGCGGGGCAGCCTTTCGTGTGTGACTGGCACACTACTTGGGCCCCCAACTGTCTGCGGTCGGCCAGCGGAGAACCGTGCTTCGGATCCCGCTACCCTCCACGATCAAACCTCCGACATAACAACAACTGGTGTATCATACCCGGCGTACATCGCAACACAACTACTCATACCCATCCTCCACCATACGGCTTCACCAGACAACATGACGAACACGACGGATCGCTTGGCGGTATGACTTTGTCTGGTGGGTGGTAACCTTTAAGCCGGCAGCCGATGCTATGGCCTACCACCGTATTTACTGCTCGTTTAGCACTACCCAGGGGACACGTGTAGACGCAAGCAGTTCATCCCCCAAAAAAAAGTGAAAATAAAATATGGTTGTTTTGTTTTAATTATTCGCAAATTGACTGACTAAGTAGTACCATTATTTCAACCAGCAGAAGCCAACGCTGTGTTAATTGTGCTCTAAATATTACTCAAATGAGACGACATTCTTTGAAGTTGCTGAAATCCGATCTGTGTGACTATGATACAAGAATGGATTTATCCACGACAGGTAAGAACTAATTAATTTGTACCATCACAAAATATATAAATAACATATTATAGATGTTGACGTTGAATGATACTTATTGGAATTAAATAAAAATAAAAAAGCTTAACACCAGGCGCTGGAAGGAGTTGAGTGTGCAAAATTTGAGGACCGTATTCCGGTGTTCCGGTGGCGGGATCTCATGGTGAAATGGTTTTAACGACTATCTCAACGCAACCGGTTGCTGGGCACGCCACAATTATAGTGGTAAGTCCTTTCTTTGAGGCGAGGCTGGAAAGACCTCAGGGCGTGCTCACCTTCCGCATGACACAGGTTCTCACCGAACATAGGAAGTTCGGAAGGTTCCTGCACCGGATTCGTGCGGAAGTGAAGCCTGGGTGTCGCCACTGTGCGGAACGCCCTGAGGACACGGTGGAGCACATAGTAGAGGTGCAGTGGCGAAGCGTGAAATATTGAGAGAGGTAAGCCGGAGCAAAAAAAAAATGCTTGCCTAGCCTACTCCGAGCGCGGGCACGCAGTCTTGAGTCCTTACCGAAAATCTGTGATTGGCATCCTGGCTTCAGTCTTGTATAGGCAGATGTATCTTCAGTCCACTTTTACTATACGTGTAAGCACTGAGATATTGAAACAGTGTCTTGCAAGTAGGGTTGCCAGGTCTTGGAACTGAAAAGCCGGACAATCTATCCTATTTAGCCGGACGTTTGGTCAAAAAGGCCGACATTTTTTTTAAGTCTAATAAAATTCATGAAATCTTTTTAAATTCTAATGAAAAAACCATAAGATTAAGTGATATTATTGTTATACTATTACATGTCCAATTTGCTTGTGCTAGCGATACAAGGTAAGGCAAAACTCTAATGACAATTCTAAACAAAATGGTCTTTAAAAAGCCTAACAAAAGCCAAAAATGCTCAAATTTGGCCGGACACGCCCGACCCTACCGGACCGCCTGACTATGTCCGGCTTTATCCGGACGCCTGGCAACGCTACTTGCAAGCATAATAGAAGTGGCTTTGATAAAAGCCGTTTGTGGTGAAATGATGATATGATGTAAATTAAACAAAACTTAATCGACTAAGTACTAATAATACTACTTATACTCTAAAGCTATTCGTCTATTCTTTCTTACAAAGTGCGCTAAGACATAAAAGCCGGGAAGATTCTTAATTTTTAGTAAAGAACGTTTTTCTATAGAAATAATTGCTAGGTCAGATAATCGTTCTTGTTTTTGAATTACGAATGTTGATATTTATTGTAAAGGGATATATGAAAATGTTTAAAAAAACCAGCTCTGAGAAGAACTTTTGCGTAGGTGTAGTTTTAAGAACAAAATCTAAAAAAAATCGCACGAAAATTATCAGACTTCGCGCACGACCTTACTCATAGATCTAAACTCACCTCCCGCACGCGCACCCCCGAGCCCCGCCTTGGTGACGCTTGGGCCGTCCAGCATAAATCGTAATATTTTAATTTCGCCATAACTTCAAAACCAAACGTCCAATTTTAATCATTCAAAGACCAAATATTATCTACATAAACTGTACTTAGTGATGAAATAATTTATTTTGATAAGGGTGAATAGCATGAGTAAAATAAATGCGTTCAAATGTAATCCAAAAAAAAATCAAGATGATTAGATAAAAAAATGGTTGTTGTGCCTCACTCGACATAGATAGGTATACTGTTTCGCTGACTTTTTTGTAGATATTTATAAGATCTACAATTAATTAGAACATTTTACGGTTCTATCTTTAATAGTTCAGGCAGCGTACGCAAAATAAGTAATGTTTCTGGTTGATTTTTTACACCTTGTGTCCGAAAAACCCAAATATCTTACGGAACCCTATTTTTTTCCAAAATAAAATTTAGCCTATGTTACTCGTGGATAATGTAGCTTTCGAGTGGTGAAAGAATTTTTAAAAACAGTCTAGTAGTTTTTAAGCCGATTCAATAAAACTCTATCAAATAACTCGAAAAAAAACCGGCTTGCCGGAGCGCTTTAGAGCGCGCAGGTTCATCGACCTTTGTGTGACGTCATGACGTATTCTTGTATAGAAATTTAAACGCTAAAAAGCCGATTGCGCCTGCGGCTTATTTTAAAGCAACATGTTGTTGAAAAGCAAATTTTGTTGATTTAATGTCCATAGTGTATACTTAGTGTAGGCGTTTTGTAATGTTTCTTTGTAGTTTTATAATTACTGATTGTGCCATTTCTCAATTACGATAGAGAGTGGTTGTGTTCTAAACTTCTGAAGGGAAGCCGGTGGGAATCGAGTTGTATGGAACCTTCGTCACTGTAGAGGTGTGTCCTTAGTGTTTTTGGAATGTTGGTTAGTTGCGTAGTGTTCATGTTGTTTGAAAGTGGCGCCAGTGACTGAAAAGTTGAAAGGGAATCGTTTGTCTTGGTATCGTCATGTGAAGAGGAGGGATGAAGCGCATATTAATAAGAGAGTTCTGAGTATACGTGTACGCCCTTTTGCAGGTTTTGAGGCGAGATTAACAACTATAGAAATGGGGGAGAGCCAGTGGCGTAGCTAGCCCTCAGGGGCCCCGTATCAAATATATTTGAAAGTTTGTTTTTTTGTACGAAATAGCTTCTACTAATATAGAAATAGTGCCTTGAGGCCTTAAAATTGAAAATGTGCTCATTTTATGGATCACTTAGTAGGAGGTACTAAAATTGGTTGAGTTTTTGTTATCGTCTTGTATGTAGAAAATGCAAAAAAGAAAGGAGCGTGCTAAAAGCTATTTACATAGTTTCATATTATGAGTGGTCAATATTCATTCATTTCTGTCCATGAGAATTTGAGATTATGGACAACATGTTACAAATTTTGACCTCAGTCGGGGCCCCTGTAGCTTGGGGGCCCCGTATAATTGATACGGCAGATACGGCGGTAGCTACGCCTCTGGAGAGCCCAGATAGATTAAAAACAAGACACTTGCTCACCGTCGACGAAATCATTGCTTAACATCGTGTGTGAGATGGTGGTCAAATGTGAGCTAATTTTTTTTTTTTTTTTAATTTGTTTTATGTGAGCTTGTTTTATAAATAAAATATTGGTTGTTTTCACAACTCGTTAATCTGATATTGATATTTTTTAAACAAACTTTATTTTTATTAAGTAGTTGATCAGTTGTTTAATTTATTCATTATGTAACCACTTCCTGTTCGTTTCCACTTCAGTCAGTGAAGTGCAAACACCCTTAATTATGCTCAACATTATTTTGTCGTTAAAAAAAAACTAAAGTTATAGTCTATCTTGGTAAAACATTTTTATTACACGTGAAAACAATTATTCTCTTAAATTATTCAATAGGCACAAAAGTGAAGACTAATCTACTTATATTCTAAAACCTGCCTTGGTTAAACATTGGGCAACTTTTTACAAATTGTACATGTTAACGTTATGTACATGGTTTATTCACAGATGTACAATTATGAATTATTCATAATCACAAATTTTTTTTTGTATTTATACTAATTATATGAAATAAAAATAAATTTTAAATTACGAAATTCACTTTGAAAAAATGAAGGAATCGATAAACTAGCGATGAATGGTGAATATAAACAGTTTTATCCTTGAATTTTTATCAGAATTTGTTACATCAACAGAAAAAGTGCTAGTTGTTTAGTTGCAGTAAGGAAAGTAAGTACATGCTAACACTTTTTTAAGTCATCGCACAACTTGACAGCTCGACTAAGTAAAGCCACACAAAGGAACCGAAAAAAAAGCTGCTGAACCCAGTGACAAAATGTATTGAATAGGTGACTCTTTCTAAGTGTTGGTCCCATAGTAAAAGTCGATTATAATGATGAATATAATAGCCCCCTTAACACATGCTGCCAAATAGGAATTTGAAAAAGTTAGAAAATTATAAACAAAGTGTGGTAATGTTGACTCGCGGCCTTAGGGTTCCGTACAAACTGACTTATTATATTGTATTCGTAAATATTTTAAATCCCGAGTGAAGTCTCAAAGAATTTTCTAAATCGATTTTTTTTTTAATTATTGTTTCATCTCGATACCTCCACGAGCTTACGAAATAAAGTGTCTTGAGAGGCAGACAGACGGACAACAATATGATCCTATAAGAGGTCCGTTTTTCCGTTTTGAGGTACGGAACCCTGAACACGAAAGTCAAAGTAAGAGTCCTTCATGGCAGCTTACATGCTAAGAGGCTATCTGAGACGAAAAACACTTCTTTATTACATTGTTAGTAACTTTGATAATACACAGTACTGTTGCTCCTTGTATGTTAGGCACATCACGCACATATCGATGTCTCCGTGCTGTGTGCGTTCTATGCAGGGCCTCATTTTCTACATACTCAGATGTAACTTACTTTTTATTTTTTTTTTAGCATTTGCATATCACACATTATCATAATCATTTATATATCTTGTCATTGACGCAAAACAACGTGGACTGATTTATTGAATAATCTTCATTTGTTAAAAATGAATTTAAAAGTTACAAATAACACTACTCAACACTTAAAAAATATCTGACCCAATTCATATTATTTCATAATAAGCTTGACCAATATAAAAATACTGTATGCATTTTATTTCGATATCACATCTGGTTATAGGGATAAATATTTTTTTATTTTTTTTACCTACCTACAAAAGTTAAAATGCGGGTAGTCTGGAAACTTATTACTTTTGCAAATGGAACATAGTGCATTTGTTAGTATATTAACTGACTTCTAAAATGTCGCGAGTGTGTGTTAACAGTCCTGATTTATTTTGCTATATTTGTGCCAAGTTTACGCCGAAATCGAAAAAAAAAACCACTTTCTGACTTAATTAAACAGTGCTATCAAGCTTATTTTAACCGTGTCGTAAGGAATCAAGACAAGTCATGGGTTCCTAAAGTGTGCTGCTTAAGATGTTATACATATCTCAATGGTTGGTGTAAGGGAACAACTAAAAAAATGCCATTTGGTACGCCAATGGTGTGGATGGAGCCAACGAATCATGCCGTCGATTGTTATTTTTGTTTAACGCAATTAAAGGGGTTTTCTGAAAAATCAAAACGAAGTATTAAGTATGCCAACGTGCCATCGGTAATAAAACCTCAGCCACATTCTGACGAGTTACCTGTTCCTGAGTGCCCAGTGAATTTAATTCAGACAGTTGAAGTCGACTCGAGTTCGACGGATAGTGAAAATAGCGAGGACCCCCAATATGTCCCAAAATGTGCATCTGAGCCACTTTTATTGAATCAAACTAGGCTTGATGACTTAATAAGAGAATTAAATTTACCCATTGATAAGGCAGAATTATTGACATCCAGATTACAGCAATGGAATCTATGTGAATCAGATGTGAAGGTATCTTTTTATCGTAAACGACATAGCTCACTGGTTCCGTACTATTCTAAAGAAGATGGCTTAGTTTTTTGCAATGATGTAAATGGATTAATGGCACAGCTTGGGCAAAATCATGTAGCTGCTGAATGGCGTTTATTTATTGATTCCTCAAAAAGTAGCTTGAAAGCAGTATTGTTGCATAATGGAAATGAGTTACCGTCCTTGCCTCTCGCTTATAGTGCTAATTTGAAAGAAACTTATGACGTTATGAAACTTTTATTAGAAAAAATTAAATACAGAGATCATAAATGGCCAGTTTGTGCAGATCTTAAAGTGGTTGCTTTGTTAACAGGCTTGCAGTCAGGCTATACAAAATATTGTTGTTTTCTTTGCGAGTGGGATAGCCGAGCTCAAGCTCAACATTTTATTAAGAAAGATTGGCCATTACGTCACTCTCTAGTAGTGAGCCAGAAAAACGTAAAATTTGAACCATTGGTTGAGCAAGATAAAATTATTTTGCCGGCATTGCACATCAAACTGGGGCTCATAAAAAATTTTGTGAAAAAAATAAGCAAAGAAGGTGCGGCTTTCCAGTTTCTCAAGCAAAAGTTTCCCAAGCTTAGTGACGCGAAAATTAAAGAGGGTGTTTTCGTAGGTCCAGACATAAAAAAGCTGATTCAAGATCCATCTTTTATATCTGCTCTCAATAATATTGAAAAACAAGCATGGAACGCTTTTGTCGATGTCACTAACAATTTCCTAGGTAACAAGAAATCTGAAGATTTTCGCGAAAAAATAAAAGTTTTATTGGACTGCTACTATAAAATGGGATGCAATATGTCACTTAAGTTGCATTTTCTTCACTCGCATTTGGACTTTTTCCCTGAAAATATGGGATCAGTCAGTGACGAACATGGCGAACGCTTTCACCAAGATGTTGTTGCATTTGAAAAGCGATTTCAAGGCAGATGGGAGCCTGCTATGCTCGCGGATTACTGTTGGAGCCTTATTAGAGAGACCCCTGCTACTGAGTACAAGAGAAAAGCCAGCCACTCCAAAAAAACTACGCCATTTCAATAAAAATTACAATAAAATTATGGAAAATTCGTGATTTCGGACATGGATGTTTATCTGGACATTGAGATGTGATGGTGTGTGTATATTTGCATATTTTTATTACTTTAGTGGCAAGAAATAGTAATCACATAATGCGACCTCAGATAAAATCAAAAGTTGAAAATTTGTTGAGTAGTGTAATTGTAGGAAATTAGTTGACCAAGACCAAATTATCAATAAATATAATTACATATAACATCATTATTACAAAAACATACAGTGTCATCTTTTTAATGTATATGTATATACATACATTTATAATATATATTTCTATATACAAATTTCTTTACAGAGATACAATACAGTATTAAGTAATCATTAAGTATCTTTGCTTACATAGTTCACCATTAAATTGGTAGGTACTCAATTGAGGCTTGTTACGGAATTTATGCATAGTTTGAAGGAACTTGAAAATATGATTAAGGATTAAACAGTTGGGGCCTGGTAACTTGGGAATAAATGTAATTGAAGCGCCTTCCTTAATAATAACCTATGTGCAATATTATTAGACAATTTAATAAAAATTAAATTAAATCTGATAAAAATTAAATTAAGTCTCTGAATTAAGTAAGGAAAATAATACACAAGATAATGTACAATAATTAGGAGTATTCAAATAATGCTCGTTTAATGTCCAAAGCCGATTGGGCTGCGGCTTTGATTATCCCAATCTCCATACTTATTATACAATACAACAAAATCGCACTACATATTCGCAAATGAGCCGTCTTTAAATCGTATCAAACTATAAAAATACCCTACAGATGTGCATACCACCAGACCATAAAGTGATTAGTAATCTCGGTTGTATACTTTTGAAACAAACAATTTGGCAACTAAGTAATATATTTGTAAATTATAATGTCAGTAACTTATATGATTGAACACGTCATGAAATGTAACAAAATGATTTCCATTTAGAAAAATGAATATTTGTTCCAAATAGATTTTTTACTTTAGCAATATTTATCTAGAATTTTCTTTACAATTATAAATGAATAACTGTTTTTAAGTAAAATAAAAGTGAGTAATGTCAGTTTAAGATTTTGTGTTCAACCCTGTTTTTTCTTGAATGGAAATCATTGTTTATGTCTTTTAATGTGGCATGATTTGAGCTTACCTTAACATACCACTACCTATAGCAGAAACTCATAAAAATCTCACCCTGTCATATACTTAAGTACTATTTCGATAATTTAATAACTATTACCATTTTATTTGTTACTGTGATGAGTTGTAAATGCTTATTTTTTTATTATTTTACTATCTAAAACTTAAAAAGGGGAGGTAAAAAATGCATTATAACTTTCTCATTATATTGACTTTAGTCAAAAAAAACTTACTGGCAGCGACAGTTTTTATTTTGAATTGAGCGGAAATTACACACAAGTAATAGACAATACTGACTCTACGACGATGTATCCAATTGTTAGGCACATGTTTTAGATAACATTTACATTACCAACAGAACAGTCTGCAACAATACATTGATATTCGAAAGTAATAAGTTGCAAGTAATACTACTTTGTTTTTGTATAACTAAAAACATATTATATTTAAGTGTAAGTGTCGTAATCGTCTATCACACGGAGACAAGTCTCATTACTCTCAATTCACTAAAAGGAACAGATAACATAGTGAATTAAGAGTATAATAAAATTAATTAACCAGGCCTGCGTCCTTGGCCATACTATAGAATATAGAGTTCTTATCTTGTAATAACTGTTCTGGTGGCGCATACTCGACGAGTTGTCCCTTGTCCAGCACCATGACCTTGGTGGAGTCCATGATGGTGTTGAGTCTGTGCGCGATAGTGAGCACAGTGCACGACGCGAACTCGGAGCGGATGGTTTTCTGCAAAGAGAGTGAAAGGAGCGTGAGCGAGGCCGACAGAGCGGTCGGGCGGGCGACGGGAGGATGGTGGCACTCACCTGGATGAGCTCGTCGGTCTCCAGGTCCACGGCCGCCGTGGCCTCGTCCAGCACCAGCAGCGGCGTCTTGCGCAGCAGCGCCCTCGCCAGACACACGAGCTGCCGCTGGCCCACCGACAGGTTCTCGCCGCCCTCGGACACCTCGTGGCGCAGCCCGGCCGACAGCCCCTGCACGAAGGGCTTGAGGTGCGCGTACTCCAGCGCGCGCCAGATGTCGTCGTCCGAGAACGTCTCGAAGGGGTCCAGGTTCATGCGCAGCGTGCCCGAGAACAGCACCGGGTCCTGCGGGATGATGGTGATGCGCGAGCGCAGCTGGTGCAGCCCCATGGCGGCCACGTCCAGCCCGTCCACGAGGATGCGGCCGCCCACGGCCTCGACGATGCGGAACAGGCCGAGCGTGAGCGTGGACTTGCCGGCGCCCGTGCGGCCCACGATGCCGAGCTTGTCGCGCGGCGCCACGGCGCACGTGACGTCGCGCAGCGCGGGCTCGGCGCCGGCGCGGTACGCCAGCGTCAGCCCCTCCAGCTGCAGCGCGCCCGTCTCCGGCCATGACGACGGAGGACCCGGCGAAACGTTCCACGCCGCCTCCTATATTACAAAGCATAACAAATATTCAAATCACCAATTACCTAAGTAGCTACCATACAACTAGTCCAAATTGATTACCTGTTCTGTCTCCGCGTATTCTTTTATTCTTTCCACTGCAACGATATTAGTTTCAACTTCCGATGTCATGCGCACCAGCCAATTTAAAGTCTGCGTGATCTGAAAAGAAAGTTTACAATGGTGAGAACGCAACAAAATTACATCATATACTATTATTACGATATGATATTGTGTGAAAAAACTTCAGTTATATATGTACCTGTAAGGCATAACTGACGGAAAGTCCTACGAGCCCAGCGCTGATGGTGTCTCTGTTGAGTACTGCGAACATCGCGGAGAAGAATATGATGAGATTGCCGATCATCTCGAGCCTGATCGCCAGCCAGCGGTTTGCGATGCAACTCGGGTAGTAGCAAGACTGATTGTGATCCACACCTCGTTCCGACTCTACAATAAACCTAAGAAACCAAATACAATTAAAACTATTCTGGTCGGTATATAATTCTGTATTCAAGAAAACTTTTGTATCACTTTCAAAATATATTTTATAACTTAGTTATCATTGAAAAATACTATGTAGGTACGGAAATATTTTTTTTTTTAAATAAAATAATATTCAACACCTAGTGTCAACATATATAACGAACTGATGGCGCGTTCTTACGCGACGCGTGCATATTTTTAAGTTCCTTAGACTCCATCGTTACTGTACAATCGCGGGTAGGTGCGAAATTCCTACTTAGCGATGAAAGGTTACACGCAGCTCGGAACAACGAAACAGAAAGTATTCTTCGCCTTCGTCAACAGGGATTCGTAAACGCACCAAGACCAACTCGTCAAGTGATACAAGCTGTCAGTCAAAGATTTATAAGACCATAGACAGTTAACAACATCACTTACATGGCCAAAGCTGCCAGCAGAAATTTAAGATATTCCTTGGATTCCCTGTTAGATTTTGATTGTTATCAAGTTTTGAAGATGGGGCAATGCGCGTGCGACTACTGGCTGGTCGGCGTTGTACACGTTGCACTATGTTAACTAAGTACTCTTTTTTTTGACCACTTTGTAATGCCATATTTCAATATATTTTTAAAATTTTTATATTTGGAAGGTGGTAAAAAAAGTCTTGCTATACAAGGAGTAAGGGCTTCTCGCAAACTTTCAGGGCTTGCTCATCAGACGAAACGAAAAACTAAATCGGCCTTGCCATACAAAATTATAAACTTGATTGGAAGGTTGAAAGCCCCTGAAGTTTGCGGAAACCTGTCCCTTACACCCTTCATACTATAACTAGCTGGTGCCCGCGACTTCAACCGCGTCAACTCAACTCCTAATACAGCTCAATGCCAATAAAATAAATTCGTGAAGTGGTAATTTGCAAGATATTTTTTTTAGTGAAATTCCGTCAAAATCGGTCCAGCGGAGAAGTCACGTTATAAATGACATGCTAGGTCATGTCGTTGTCATACATTTTGTACTTAGCGTTTGGCGGGAAAGCTGACATAAAAATCATTCCAAGGGTTGTTTTCCGGTGGGCAAAAATCATCCAAATGACATCCCCGCGAGTTTTTGGGCGGAGCGGGAGATAGTGTCAGACTCTTACTGACTAAAAAAACTCACACACCGAGACTGGAAACGTCGTGAGATGTCGTGCAATGTTCCACAGGGGTCGGTACTAGGGCCACCCTTGTGGAACATCGGGTACGACTACGTGCTGCGCGGCGACTTCCCTGACGGGGTCAGCGTGGTTTGCTACGCAGATGACACGCTGGTTCTAGCACAGAGAAGGTCTCATCGGGCGGCGGTCGCTCTAGCGACACGCGGGATTGCGATAGTCGTTGGTAGGATCCAGGATTTGGGACTCGAGGTGGCGCTGAACAAATCCGAGGCTATGTGTTTCTACAGCCCTCGGAATGCACCACTATCAGACTCCCAACTAACAACCTCCAACTAACGGTAGGAGGAGTCGTCGCGTCGGGTCGACGATGAAGTACCTGGGACTTGTCCTCGACAGCCGGTGGAATTTCGGAGAACGTTACCGACGTCTGGCTCCCAAACTCAACCGGGCTGGGGCTGCTCTCAAACGGCTCTTGCCCAACCTTGGGGGTCCAGACTTGGCGGTTCTCCTGCCGGAGGCTCTACGCGGGGATCGTTCGGTCATGGCCCTTTACGGGGCGCCAGTGTGTGCGCCGTTGCTGCAAAAGCGACCGGCGATCATGCTGAACGCCTGCCAGAGGGTCATGGCAATACGAATAGTGCCTCCATACAGCACAATCACCGCGAAGCGGCGAGCCTTCTGGCTGGCTTTCCACCGTGGGTTCTGGAGACAAACAGTCCTTGCACACATGCACGATATTCGCGAGATGCAACGCCGGGGTGAAAGTCCACTGCCGCGACAGGTCAAGGCATGGCGGTCAGCACTCCGGCGGGATCTCATGGTTAAATAGCGTCAGCGACTGTCGCAACCTAGTGCTGGGCACGCCACAATTATGGCGGTAAGTCCCCTCTTTGAGGCGTTGTGGAAACACCTCACGGCGTCCTTACCTTCCGCATGACGCAGGTCCTCACCGGACATGATAAGTTCGGGAAGTTCCTGCACCGGATTCAGGCGGAAGAGACGCCCGGGTGTCGCTACTGTGCGGAACGCCCGGAGGGCACGGTGAAGCACACAGTCGAGGTGTGCCCTGCTTGGGCGGAGCATCGCCGTGCCCTCGTGGGGGCGATCGGCGGCGGAGACCTCTCGCGCCGGGCATTGGTTGAGGCCATGGTCCGGAACGAGGAGGAGTGGCAGGCGGTCGCATTCTTCTGCGAAGCAGTAATGCTAGCAAAGGAGAAGGCCGACCGCATCAGACAACGGCGCCCTCGCCGCCGCCACCGGGATTCCGATCCCGATTTCCGGCCACCGTAGACGCGGGCTCGCGGACGGCGAGCCATGGGTAGCTCGCTGTCCGACCGTCCGGTAACTGTCCGGACCGAGCCCAAGACGTCGACAGTGCGCACTGTTCCCGCGCGCCTCAATAGTTGACAGCAACAGGAAGGGCCCAGCTGGGTCGAAAGCTACTGGAGCCAGGGTTATTCGAAAGGAAACTCGAGCCCAGGTATGAAGGCACGAAGGAACGGGGTGGGTTTTTAGTCAGTAAGAGTCTGACACTATCTCCCGCTCCACCCAAGGGCGGGTTTTGTCATAAGATGATTTTTAACACCGAAAAAAAAATAAAGCTGTCAAACCGTTACATTTGTACCTTAAATAATGTATGTATATATAAGTATCTATTGAAAAATCAGCCCTAAGCAAGTTTTGATACCATCAATACTTAACAGACTGTTTACAAAGTATAAAAAAGCGTTACTTTACCTTTCCGAGACATTGTAAGCTCGAATGGTGCTGGCACCTGTGATGCTCTCACCGAAGTGCGAGTAGATAGGTGATCGCGACACGGACTCGAGCCTCTTCAGCTGTCGCGAGGTGGCCACGTAGAACCGTTGGATCACGTAGTAAATGAAGCCAATGGGCAGGATCACGGCCATGAATATCGGCGTTGAGAAACTAATCACGAAAAGAGTCCCCAATACCTACAGACATATCATCCTTTATTAAAGAAACGGAACCATTTTGCACCTCTTTTACAAACGACTTGTTATAAATTAATTGATAAACTTTCATTCGAGATTACACAAATTATTTTTTCATGTTGATACCGATATAAATCGTATAAACGGTAAACTACGGTTAAATTCTGTTGAAATGCAAAGACAGCAACTATTTGTATCCATTTAAAATTTAGATAACATTGGCTGGATGGACATAAAACTAACACACAGACAATGTAGTAAATAAACGCACAATTTTGGGATCAGTTTACAAAATTGATCTAAGTACAAGTTTCCTTTGAAGGTGAATTTGTATTGCTAGAATTTTTTCCAGATATTACCATAATTTGTAAAATTATAATTGAATATATGAAAAGTGCAGAAAAATAAAAGTGTGCAGTCAGTTAAAAAATATGAAGTCACATAACAAGCTATACAATCCTTGTAGTTTCATCAAAGCGAAGCAGTAAATAACAAGTAATGCTCATACTATCGACCCTTAATATCAAAAATTGCAACATACAGAGAAGTCGAATGATGAACGGATAATTCAAGTATGTAAATGCGATTTGGTTAAAGGTGTTGCCATTTACTATAATATAAAAAAATGTGGGTATCTTGCATATTATATGAAACTCACAAAGTTTAATGAATCGAAAAAGAAATCATGTATTTGGTACATGCATTTTTAAATTTAGCCACTTATTACTGGACTGGTCACTACATTGCACTAACACCTCGTAAACTAGACGAACAAAATGAATGTTGAACAAACACAGACAAACAATAAAATAAAATACCCACCAACATAACCGAATGGCCATAAGAAATGGAATGAATAGTTAACAGTGGTGAGATTACCTCAAAAATGCACCACATCAAGTCGGAGATCTGCGAAGGAAGAGACGTGTCCAAAATGTCCATGTCTTTAGAAAATCTAGAGAGTATCCTGCCAACGGGTGTCACTTCGAAGAATTGCAACGGTGCCTTTAACACATGGTCCAACAATAGCTCGTGGAGCAACCTCGCCGCCCGCCAACACGCCAGAAATGGCATTAGGTCAGCAAAAATTGATCCTAACGCTGCAACAACATCCATGGACACTAGTTTAGTACCTAGCCGAACACCACGCAAGGGCGCTCGACACTGGGCGACACTCCTAATAATAATGAATACATTGTTTACGATAGGTGTTATTCAAACATAAACTACGAGGTAAAAGGGCTATACGACGCTAAGTTGGTGGATATTGGTAATGTACTATGCATAAGGTGTTAGAGCTATTTAGAGACTATGTTAGACTCAGAGACCGAGAACGCGAGAAGCGAAAAGAAAAAAGTACTATCGCGTTACGGTTTCTCAAGTTTATTCGCTATCAGTAGTGTTGTCTATAGCTACCTACTTGCTAATAATGCAAAAAGACGAGAAAAAATCGAGAATCGAAGCAAAGTGTTAGAGAATTACAACCTACTCTACTCTAGTAAAGGGTATTAATTATGCTTGATAGTGAAACAACACGTTATTAAGGATGATGTTTAACCAAATCTGAGTTAATTCACCGACAACACCCAAAATTTAACCAGAGTAAGGCCACTTGTAAAATATCGATTTGTTGGAAGTTTTCTGAACACTAACCACAGCGCGTTTTCGTAATTTGTAAGAACAAAAGGTTTTGTGGTCAAATAAAATAGTTTGAAAATTTCGTTCGGCTAGTATTTTGTGCCAAAAACAATTTGTGGCCAGTTTAAAAAAAATTCAACAACAAGAATTTGAGACCGTGAATAAACTTGAAAATCCGTAAATCATTGTGGTCGAATGTTTCACCAAATTAGAGATTTGGTTGTTCCTTTGAGCTTAGTTTCTATTTATACTAAGTTAATTACATGCAAGCTTTAGCATACATCTTTTTTCTGGGTTACAACAAAGGAAAGCAAAGAATGTAAGAAAAACACTATCTAAGCACTAACAGACCAAAAAAACGAGCAAAAACTACGTTTTATTATTCATAAACTGATCCCATGTTGACATATCAAAGTTTAAAATGGAGCAACTTGTATATATACAGTTGCAAATGATTGGAAATCTGGAAGTTAGTAGCATTGTTTTATAAAAGTACATTATTATAAAAGATTTTTAAGCGATTTGCGTATCACTGCAGTGTAGAGTGCAACACTTAGGGCAACTCAAGAAATTAATACGGTATGTGACAATTTACTCGTAATAAATCTATCAGTGAGTGTAGGCCGACTTGGATATGTGTGTAGGTGCACGTACACTTTAATTTTTGTATGCGAAAGCTCGATCGCGCGGTTAGTTGGTATTAAAGAAAATAGGTTACACACAGAATCGAGTCTAAACACACATCTAAGTTCAACCCGTATTCGTGAAAAACAAAAAAAAAAAACAAACAAGTGTTTTCGTAAATAAAATAAAAACGAATGCGCAGCGCAGACGCCGCGATAACGTGGCGCAAGCGTCGCGTTGTTGCGGCGTTTCCTCTGGAGTAATGTTTACACATTGATGTCTATGTGGAAGTCTGGTACTCTTCTACATAGTATAGCATAGTAGCTAGCGAAACTCTGCAGATTTCATGTGTATATCAAATGAAATGGTTTTACCATGACTACTGGTTTTCGGAACCAAATAACTATTTTGACGACATTTGAAGTAGAAATTAATAATTAGAGAATGGTTTACTTGAGTTTAGATTTTTTTATTTGTGGTGCTCATCACGTTTTTAGGTATAGCGAAGTCATCATGACCGCAGAGTTTAGCTAGCTAATTCAATTTTACTCTGTATAGTGTGTAACTGGTTTTTAGTTCATGACTTTTTCGAAATTAACTGAATAATTGTATAGGGTCTAAAACAATATTCATTTACTAAGATTTACATACTAAATGAAGTGCATAATTTTAACTAATGATTAGCATTCGAGTTGCACCAGTGTGACATTCTACACTTGGGGTGGAGCGTCGCATACCGCAAAGAAGCAGGAGGTCCAGCCCCTGAGCGTCATGGGCAAGACATTGTCGAGCACGTCCACGTCCTTGCTGAAGCGGTTGAGCACGCGGCCCACGGGCGTGCAGTCGAAGAAGCCGATGGAGGGCGCGTGCAGCACGCCCGCCAGCAGCGCCGCGTGCAGCGCGCGCGCCGCCGCCAGCGTGCCCAGGTACAGCGCCAGCGACGACACCGACACCGACACCACTGCGGACCGCTAGCTTGCACACCCACTCGGCGCCATCTCGCCCGAGTTATGTACCCCAATGGACAAGTACACCAGCGGAATTTAAATATTTGGGATCCTTAAACCCGTATCATTTACATGCTGACTAAATTTTTATCTTGGTCCGGCAATAGATCGCATTTAAAAAGATTTTTTGAACATTCTCGTCCCGCAAGTGTACATGTACATGACTCGGCCTATTCATACCAAGTTTTTAGGACTCACTAACGTCACCATATTAAGTGTTGTGAAGTTACATGAGCCGGTGCTTTAATAAATATGTTTCAAGTTGTTAGCAAGATGGGACTCGCACAACAGAAGTTTTCAGTTTTCTTAGTAAAACATTTGTTTTTAATATCCTCCAATCCATTTATAACATTACCAACAGTTCCCCATAAAGAGCACGATTGTAATTTGCGAAATTCAAACACATTACTAAATATTTCATATCTAAATAGAAAATGTACCATGCAATTTAAAAAAGAACAGATATGAAAATACTAATTCAACATACAAAAGTCACACGTCACATTTTAGAAATACGTTAATCGATTATATTGGAGGCAGGCACAGCTGTTCCCGATTTCGCCAGTACCAAAAACATTATGATCTGGTACTTATGCAGCGTGAGTGCGAAGGTTTCAATAACTGTATAGGATGCTTTTAAAAAAGAATCACTGGAAATATACAGTTTATCTATGCCTATTTATATCCGGTAAGATTTCATGTTACAAATTAAACTCTTTTTTTACAACCTGATATTTTTTTTCGTTTATTTCCTAGACAAAAAAAATATAAACATAAGAAATTATTTGTTTTTTTTTTTCATAACAAACAATTTTGTCCTCACAGTTTAATGAAATTCAGCATTTTAAATTTAATAAGTACTTGTTTATTTCTTCATGACTCTTGTATGTTATAATTCAACTAAATCGAATCTATTGTTATAATGATTTCCATGCACATTGGAATTTCTTTGATTATTAAGAAAATGTAAGATCATGCAATAGATAATAATACATACAATATAGTAAAAGTAGAGAATAGTATCTTTTTTATAGAAGATAATAAAAAAATAAAATATTGTGTAAATAATGTATTCATTATTAATAGTTTCCATTACCAAATAATATTATTAGTATGTGTCGTGTATTTTTTATATAACTTATTTTCAGGGGAGATTTCTAGAAGATAATAATGTAAGGAGGATAAACAGCAGCTATCCTTTTGTAGACTCATAACATACTGCGATCGCCAATCGTAATCATTTGAAAATGTTCCAACACCATATTGCCTTTAATGGGCTTATGATAAAAGATTAAGAATTTGAGAATGATTGAATGGGACGTAAGACTTTGTTTAGGTGTAATCTTCATTATAGAAATGACAAGAGTGGTTAGTAAAGATGTAGTTTATGTTACCTTGTCCGATGCCGAGGCCGCCGTACACGCCGAGGTACATGTCGCGCCGCGCGGCATCGACCGTGCCGTTGACGACCTACGTGGCAAATAATGCATTTTAATACACTTACTCGAAAACCATCGCTTTTAGGCACGCAATAGACTGTTTTCCGCACTAATGCAGTGCCGTACTTGTGCTCTCCCCCACCAGTTTTATAACATGTATCTTTGGTACTCGTAGATGACATTGAACTAATATTTTGATGTTTGCTTGTCCAAATTCTTAAGGACTACTCTTAATGTCACGCTACGACTCTCAAAAGATAGCGCGGGAGGGCGAAACTGCGCAGTATATGTATCTAGTAGAACTACATTTTTAAACGTAAACTAAAAGTAACAATACGAGTTGACTTGTATACTGATATATGATAACATTATACAGCGGTCACTCCTCTCACTAATCAAGCGAGTTAAATAATCATACTAATCTTGTATCAATATTTTCTTACTGAAAAAACATTTGTGATAATGGTATGAAAGAAAATAAATAATATGAACTTACCATTTGATTATCATTGGCCCATTCAGAAAGCCAGTAGTTGGAGCCGACTTGGAATACTTGCAGAATGAGATTCATGAGTACTGTGATTACGGACGACAATATGCCTACACTCATCAGGTAGTGCTTGTACACGCCCCATTTTACCTGAACAGAATAGAACAAGAATATTAGAATGATCGAGTGTGTATTACAGTGTGTGTGTTATTATCCAGATACACTTGCCATAACAGTCATTGACCATCTTACATTTCTTAATTTAAAAAATGGAAATTAAAATATACATAAAGGTGTCTTGATATTTTGGAAAACACAACCCCCAAGATACGGGGGTATTATCTAGGCTTCTATTGAAATCAATTTCTAAATTTGTGTAACACTAATCCAGTAAAAACCTTTGAAAATCTGCTATTTTGCATGAAATTTACTCTTTTTTTTTTTACTAGCCATTACTGTCCCACTGCTGGGCAAAGGCCTCCCCAAGTCCTTCCAAAATTTCTTTTCTTGCGCCGTCTCTAACCAGTCCTTGTGGTAGGCGTCCAAATCATCCCGCCACCTCTTTCTAAGCCGGCCTCGACGGCGCTTTCCCTCAGTAGGAACCCACTGTGTGGCGACCCTTGCCCAGCGGTCCCTGTGCATGCGGCTGACGTGACCCGCCCAGTCCCATTTGAGCCTGGCAGCCTTTTTGCCCTTATGGAGGATTATACCTGTTATGGAGCGCAGCGTGTCGTTCCGTATTCGGTCTGTTCTTTTTACGCCCCCACAATGCTGCGCTCCATAGCTCTCTGGCAAACCCCAAGGCGAAACTTTTGTAGCTCGGTGAGAGACCAGGTCTGAGCACCGTAGGTTAGAATGGGCAGGATACACATGTCGATGAGTTTACGCATCAGGGAGATCGGTAGATCACCCTTCATTAGCGTCTTCATGGACCAGTAGCTTTTCCAGGCGTTCTGGATTCGTCGATCTATCTCCTTTTCCTGCCTGTTTTCGAAAGATACTAACTGGCCCAAGTAGATATACTCATCGACATAATGTATTTCCTGTGCATCTACCTCGACCTTACGTTTGATGCTGTTAGTCATCACCATCGTTTTGGACCGGTTCATTGCAAGTCCCACCTTGAGGCTAGCCGTGCTCAGTTCTTGGAGCATTGACTGTAGCTCCTGAGCCGTGGGGGCAAAAAGGACTATGTCGAAATGAGCGAAATTTACTCAAAAATTAAAAAAGTTAAACCTTGCAAATTTTATTAAGATTCTAAATGACAACATTTTTCAAATCTGTTTTAAGGGTTAAAAAAAAACAGGTATTTTCTGGAACAAGTTTTGTAAAATATTCGAGTTAATCACGGAATTACCGAATACTAACTAACAGAGTTTTCAGGCGTTATCTCTCTTTTTTTGCATTGTCTTTTCGCCAAACATCGCGTTGGATCGCGTTAGATGAAGCAACAAGCTTTTAAACCAAGCTTGATGTTGAGGTAAGCGAGTGGAAAAGCAGCCTCTTATGAAGTTGCGGGAATCGAACCCGCGACACGAAGTGCAGCAGCCAACGCTTAAATTCTGCGCTAACCGTACCATCATGATAATCATTAAAACTTAAATTTTAGATATAGTTAAAAATACGAGAAGGATAAAACTTACACTTCCGGTCTCTGTTTTCTCAGCCTCTATGAGTTTATTTTTCTCTTTTAATTCGTTTGGAGTGGCTTCTGGGGTTTTTCTCTTCACGCTGCCTGCGCGGTCACCTAGACACGGAGAGGAAACATACAAGATTTGAAAATTATATTATAAACAGTTCTAATAGCCATCATCCGTAGGCGTTGATGCGCAGGGTGAGGGACAGTTTCAACAGCTGCCTGAAGGTAATTGTTTGTAAATTGGATATTTTTTTTTTGCCACATGTATTAGATGGAGTAAGTACTAACACTTAATCCTAAGTTTAGTTTTTTATGTTTACTAACACTATGGACACAGTCTGAAAGTAGAGATATTAAATTGAATAATCCAGGTTGCCTGGAAGGAATTTCCGAGTGCGATAAGGCCGACAATTGCAAGTTTCGTTTTGGAAAGTTGTAATCTTAGTGTGGAATAAAGTATACTTAAGTAAATAAATAATCTTCACTTGTAATCACAGACAATCTATAATATAAAAATTAATCGCTAAATGTGTTGCTAAGCGCAAATCTCGAGAACATCTGAACCGATTTTGCTAATTCTTTTTTGTTGTGTTTGTTATTCAGATAAGGTTCTTATGAAAACAAAAAATGAAATATAAGGTAGTGTAGGGTAAGGTCGAGTAGAGTAGGGTATAGTAGGGTAGAATAGGGCATAGTAGGGTAGAATAGGGCATAGTAGGGTAGAATAGGGTATAGTAGGGTAGAATAGGGTATAGTAGGGTAGTATAGAGTAGAGTAGGGTAGAGTAAGGTATAAGAGGGTGGAATAGGGTAAAGTGGGAGCGAAGCACCGGCCAAAAGCTGGTACCTAATAAAATCGCTGTTTTGTGTGTTGTTGTTATAATATGAAAATCACATCACATTTAACCAGTAGTGTAATTAGACGTGGGCGAAGTGGGCCCTTGCCCACGGCTTCTCAACCAAAAGGGCCCCGGGTGTGCGAGTAATAATCATTAATAAACGGCTCGCCAATGACCACTATGACCACCTGATTGTAAGCGACGATGTGGTCGAACACTGTGTTGCGACAGTCGCTGTCTCGTTTTGGAATTTATAAAAGAAAAACGCCTCGCTGATGCGCTTTCGTCCACGTATCTAACAAAATATAAGCGTATATTGTCCTTACCCGCTGCTGCTGCCGGTTCCGACTCCGATGTACTTTCGGAAAGGGACCGAGCTCGCTGTAACTTGGTCTGGAACTCAGTGCCCAGTTTACTTTCAAGTTCCTGCTTGATTTCGTCCAATTCTGAAATGATTTTTAAGTAATTTTGTATTGGGTGTTGGAAAGTGCTGCAGATGTGTAAATAGTTATGTCCAAGGACGGATCTAGGATTTTTTCTGAGGTATTTGATGAATAGATGAAATCTGAATAGTCCAAAAAATACCGTCAGCACGTGCCCTAGTTGTAGTAGACCCTATATTAAAACTCAATTTTTCAATACACTTGCTCATAAAGAGACTCACATCACACTGCACTTAGTCAACCTCTCCCCGCCATAATTGTATGACATGAGCCGCATCAGGGTGCGCACACGTCGGCCCCCACGACGGAAAAAAAATGGGCGCGCATAATGATAACAGATTTTTACCGCTCCAAAAGTTTACTAGTATAACAGTTATTTTCTTCATAAGTGTATTGAAAAACGTCGTATGATACACTAGAGTAATTAATGATTACCGTTCTCGGCTCTCTCGGCGGTAATCATTACACACTTATATCATAAAGATATAGTAATTAAAATTAACTCTTGATGTTGACATCAAGATTATTGAATCGTCTTAAGCAAGTTATGCGAAACTGGAAGACGCCCCTACACCGGCCGAGCCACCTGTGTTAGGTTGTTCTTGAGCCAGCTAATTACCTTCAGGTGAGGTCCGCTCGGCGTCGCTCAGGTGGTGTAGCAGGAACTCGGCGAAAGCGCCCTTCTTCTCGAGGAGCTGCTGGTAGGTGCCGGCTTCCGACACTTCTCCGTCGCGCAGCACCACCACCAGGTCGGTCTGCGCCAGGTACGACACGTTGTGCGTCACCCACACGCGCGTCTTGTTCTTCAGCAACCCGCTGGGCCCCAGCACCTGTACACAGATATATCCACATCTGTCAGTCACGCTCTGCCAAATCTGCATCTTGCAGAATCAATCCAGTTCCTCAAATATTAAATTCGAAGCTGGTAGGATTTTTATTGAGAGAAGATGTGCTTGCCCACGTGCGAGTCGACGGCGCTGAGCGGGTCGTCCAGGAAGTAGTTGTCGGCGTCGCAGTACACCGCGCGCGCTGCTTCTGTCGTCGCCAGACAGATTTATACCTAGCCACGTCACGCACCTTTTCGAAGATGTGCTTGCCCACGTGCGAGTCGACGGCGCTGAGCGGGTCGTCCAGGAAGTAGTTGTCGGCGTCGCAGTACACCGCGCGCGCTGCTTCTGTCGTCGCCAGACAGATTTATACCTAGCCACGTCACGCACCTTTTCGAAGATGTGCTTGCCCACGTGCGAGTCGACGGCGCTGAGCGGGTCGTCCAGGAAGTAGTTGTCGGCGTCGCAGTACACCGCGCGCGCTGCTTCTGTCGTCGCCAGACAGATTTATACCTAGCCACGTCACGCACCTTTTCGAAGATGTGCTTGCCCACGTGCGAGTCGACGGCGCTGAGCGGGTCGTCCAGGAAGTAGTTGTCGGCGTCGCAGTACACCGCGCGCGCTGCTTCTGTCGTCGCCAGACAGATTTATACCTAGCCACGTCACGCACCTTTTCGAAGATGTGCTTGCCCACGTGCGAGTCGACGGCGCTGAGCGGGTCGTCCAGGAAGTAGTTGTCGGCGTCGCAGTACACCGCGCGCGCTGCTTCTGTCGTCGCCAGACAGATTTATACCTAGCCACGTCACGCACCTTTTCGAAGATGTGCTTGCCCACGTGCGAGTCGACGGCGCTGAGCGGGTCGTCCAGGAAGTAGTTGTCGGCGTCGCAGTACACCGCGCGCGCTGCTTCTGTCGTCGCCAGACAGATTTATACCTAGCCACGTCACGCACCTTTTCGAAGATGTGCTTGCCCACGTGCGAGTCGACGGCGCTGAGCGGGTCGTCCAGGAAGTAGTTGTCGGCGTCGCAGTACACCGCGCGCGCTGCTTCTGTCGTCGCCAGACAGATTTATACCTAGCCACGTCACGCACCTTTTCGAAGATGTGCTTGCCCACGTGCGAGTCGACGGCGCTGAGCGGGTCGTCCAGGAAGTAGTTGTCGGCGTCGCAGTACACCGCGCGCGCTGCTTCTGTCGTCGCCAGACAGATTTATACCTAGCCACGTCACGCACCTTTTCGAAGATGTGCTTGCCCACGTGCGAGTCGACGGCGCTGAGCGGGTCGTCCAGGAAGTAGTTGTCGGCGTCGCAGTACACCGCGCGCGCTGCTTCTGTCGTCGCCAGACAGATTTATACCTAGCCACGTCACGCACCTTTTCGAAGATGTGCTTGCCCACGTGCGAGTCGACGGCGCTGAGCGGGTCGTCCAGGAAGTAGTTGTCGGCGTCGCAGTACACCGCGCGCGCTGCTTCTGTCGTCGCCAGACAGATTTATACCTAGCCACGTCACGCACCTTTTCGAAGATGTGCTTGCCCACGTGCGAGTCGACGGCGCTGAGCGGGTCGTCCAGGAAGTAGTTGTCGGCGTCGCAGTACACCGCGCGCGCTGCTTCTGTCGTCGCCAGACAGATTTATACCTAGCCACGTCACGCACCTTTTCGAAGATGTGCTTGCCCACGTGCGAGTCGACGGCGCTGAGCGGGTCGTCCAGGAAGTAGTTGTCGGCGTCGCAGTACACCGCGCGTGCAAGCGACACACGTTGCTTCTGCCCACCAGACAAATTTATACCTGTGCGAACACGAACACCGTTATATATTTAGAACATTAACTTTTCATGTGATTAAGACTTGGATTCAAGTCCCAAAAATCTGTATGGTTATGAGTCTGAATCCTAGCCTGAAAATTTTTTCAAAACCTTTAATTAGCTCAGTTCATATTTAAAGAAAGCCAATGCAATATATATATATTCCACTGCTGTCTCTGTCGCAATTTTAGCCAGGTGCTACTTGTGACGAAGCATGAATGTCGGATGTTTAAGTTAAACCTTACCTTTCTCGCCAATTTCAGTTTGATCACCACCAGGCAGAACCTCGAAGTCAGGTTTGAGAGCACACATATCGATGACATTGTTGTACTTATGCTTGTCAAGTGGATTGCCGAACAAAATGTTGTCCTGAAGCGTCGCGTTCTGTATCCATGCTTGTTGCGGTACGTATGCTATGCTGCCTAAAATTTAAAGATCCATATTAGTTATCTACTTGAACATAATTTCTTATTTAGGAATGATGGAACCGTGGTGACCAAGTGGTGAGGCCCCGAATGGACTAGTTGAAGACCCTGGGTTCAAGCCCTGGCAAGCTCTTATTTTGTGAGATTTATTTTATCACCAATCAATGATCTTAAATCGGTGAAATACATCACAAGGTAATCACATATTCTTGAACTAAACATTGAAGGTGAAAGTTACGGGCTCGAGCGCAACCATGTGTGGGAGCATTATCAAGACATGGTATTTGCTAAAATCGGACATTCCACTTAATTGGACTTAGTCAAATTATTGCCTTATAAACTATCTAATTCTGTGAGTCTGTCTCTAATTATAAGAAGTGCTTAAGTATAGTCCTATATTTAAGGAATATAGTTAGAGAGGCATGACCATTAGCAATAGCATTTTCGTTGTTATCTTTCACCTAAAAGACGTGTTTTAGTTCTAAGCTTCCTTTTTGTATGTGTAATGGTGTACAATAAAGTATATAATAAATAAATAACTACTAATCTGAACTAGGCTCGCATCGCGGTGGATAACAACTCACTCGACCTCTCACAGAGGACTTGAGACCTGTGTCCTAGCAGTAAGAATATTGTATTGGCCTTTTATACTAAAAAGTTTTGGTTATTTAATCGCACTTACCGTATGTGTTAACTCGTCCGGAAAGCTTGTTCATTTCCCCGAGCAATGCCGAGAGCAGCGAGCTCTTCCCGGAGCCGACGGCGCCCACCACGGCCACGAGCGAGGCGCGCGGCACGTGCAGGTTGAGGTTCTTCAGCACCGGCTCCGCGTCCTGGTCGCCCCACGTGAAGTGACCGTTCTCTATTACGATCGGGTTCGCTGGAATATTGACAATAAATTAACATTCAAGAAAACAATATGACAAAGCATAAGGTTTATAATATTGACACTTACGGTCTTTAGGGTCGTGTTCAACCGATGTAACGTCTAGTTCATCACAGTTCAAGAATTTGTTCAATCTCTTTATACCGACGGACGTCTAAAACACATAATTGTGTTAGTCGTACGAAATAAAAGGTTTCAACAAAAATAATGTTAGCAACACAACATGTATTGAACTACATATTTCACCACACCAAGCTTTACTATTGATATCCACACCAATAAATTAAGTTTTCGTCTTAAATTAAAACGAAAAAGTAAAGTAGAAGCAAGTTGTTATAATTGTAATTAGTTGCTCGATCAGAGAAACGTTAAAAGAAAATTGAGAATAATGAGTCGATTTATGATTGTGTGACCAATACCTACGTTTATATCAAACGCAGGGTTTGGGTTGGGTCTAATCTCTAATGCGAGTCTTATTTTTACCTCACATTTGCATTACACGTTCTATTGCTATTACGACGCAACATAAATATTGACGTTTACAAGTTTCACACTGCACACAAACAAAATAATTAATCTAATATGATAAACTTACTTGTACAACATTCGATATAACGTTAGGCAGCATTGACAGTGGGAAACGCAGAATGTTGAAAAGAGATAACGCTACGAAAGCTCTCTTCGAGTCCAGCACTTCGGTATCGTTTACAAGTACAAAGCACCCGAACGACATCAGCGACACCTATGACACCATTCCACGAGTTATATTATAAGAAGTGCCCATGCAAGCGGCTGGACTGAAGCTTACGAGTCTAAGTTGTGTTCCTTGACCAACACATTGTGCGTCCTCTCGCTCGCGGTCTCCATCCAACCAATTATATCGACGCGGCGAGTGGACGCACGAATATTATCCGCCATGCGTGTTTCAACAGCCGCGGAACACAACGTAGACTAAATTGTGCATGTCGCTCTTCGGTTATTATATTAAATACTAAATATATGCGAGTTAGTGTGTCTGTATGTGAAAGAACCATAGCCTCATATGTAGATGTAAGGGGAGTGAGTACGTCGTGGCACTACCTCGATCACTGATACCACGATGAGTGGTAGTAAACCTAGGGGCAAGTGCATTGTGTAAAACAGAGACATCGACACGAATATATTTTCAGCTGTCAGGATATTTTTCTCGGGATCCGTTATCAGAAACGTGAAGAAGGTTAGGAAGGTCACCTTGAAAACAAACAAAATTATTTAAACCGTTGTTGATCCTTAATTCAACATAACAAATTTTTACATGACACATAAATCTCTTGAAATAAGTTGTTGTGGGAGTGCTCCATGAAGAGTGAATTTTGGCAAAATTTGTATAACTGCAATTGATACAATATAAAAGCGCAGCGCTAAGGATCGTACATAACAACTATAATCATTACTTTACCTCCTGTAGGGTTATCTTGTAGTACTTTAAAAACACAAAGTCAGTGTGTGTTATCAGTAGGTAAATCATATTAACATGATATGGGAACATAAATCTCATCAATAACAATATTGAGACGTTTAAAACTGATAAGGCTGGTATAAATGTGTAATCTGTTCGGCTATCATTACCAAATCAACCACAATATATTTATTACGATTGATATCGACTGTGATTGAGGATTAAGTATTATCAAGGCGATTTTGATCATAATGTTTACAATTTATTAATTAAAGTACATAATGTGTCACTGTGTCACATCTTGCCGGTGGCGATATGCGATATTCATCTTACATCCAGCAATTCTTAACTGAAGATTGCATTGACGATTGTCAAATAGAATAAGTACAATTTCTAGATATATTGGTGGGTAAAACCCCTATTTGATGAAAATCTCGTTTTTTTTTTTTGTTTATTAGGCGAAAATTATGTCTATGTTTGTGACTCCTGAACAGGTTAGAATAAAAGGCAAGCGAGTAAACTCTTTGGATCCTATTCCAATACATAATATACTAGCTTCTGCCACCGGCAGAAATCCGTTCAGTCGTTTGAGCGTGGAGAAGCAACATCTACACACAATGACACACATGTACACATGCATACAAACTTTCGCCTATATAATGATACGGGGGTGCGGGATTGGTCGAAGGCGTTACCGGGGCCTTGAACAAAGGGTAAGGCCCCTAGTACACGCAGTATTTTATTTAAACGTGCAGACGACGCACATTTCAGGAACGCGCGCTTTCTGCGCCGTAGAGTTTTGCGTTTTTATAGGTTAAAACGCGCGTAAAATGAGAAATGAAACACGTTTGAAGCGCGTACAAAGGATCAAAGGCCATTGTACAACTGATGAGGAGTCTCTGACTAAAACGTAGAAGCTACGAGCGACAACAGCGCGTCGCTGTATCTGCGCGTGTACGCGCAGTAGACACGCGTTTCATTATCGTCCCGTGTGCTTAGGTTGCAAGGTTGCGTTCAAATCTCGTTTGAAGCACTTATACGTGCGTTATCTGCGCGTCTAATATACGCCGTATGCTAGGGGTCTAAGAGTGAATATTTTCATTTCACTCATCTCTCACGTAAAAAAGTGTGATTCTTCCGTGATGCGATCGGATCCGATTGCATCACTGAATTTTCAAAAACGCCAGCAAAGGCAAAACTATGACAGTTTTGTGTACAAACACCATTATCTCTACATTATTTTAGTTCAAATTGAATTGAATTGGCAACATTGTATATCAAGAATTCTGCAAAATTAAAAAAGTGAAAACTCGCTTACCAGGAAAGGTGCGCAAGACCATATAAATGAGGTAGCAGAGTTAAGATAAGCAGTCTGTTTTAAAACGTTCATTTCCTTGTTTCTTATTTTAAGAATTTGGTCTTCGAAACTTGGTTCCCAAGCATACATTTTAAGAACCTGAAAAGAAAATATGCTATTATAATAAATAGATAATGTTATGGATGATCCAACAGTTTTATTTATTCCCTAAATTGTTATGAAGAACTTAATATAATCGATGAGTGATTCCGAGATGTTTTTATCAATCGAAAGAATCGGAGTCGTTAAAATAAACCATCGACTCGCCGTTTTACAAAATAATCGAGACATTTTTCGATTTTTTCGAGTCAACATATTTGACAGGTAGTTTTCAATATTGTTCGAATCATTCACTCTCATTCACCGAGTCTCGCTCGGTCATCGGGATGAGAAGAGGTGGTGTCGATGAGGAGGTGCATGTTAGTTTGGCGCGCAAACTCGCAAACAGGCCGAGTCGGACTCGAGTCAAAGTCGAAACGATCGAGTACCATCAAGCTGTTCGAACAATCGAAGAAAGCCTCTCGCCATCACGCATCGCTGATTACACTACTCTCACAAAGTTTTTATGAGAAGTGTCAATTAACTCTAAGTTTTTTTGTAACTATGTCCCATGGATTTTGAGCGTTTTTAGTATTTCATAGTTTTGAATAGGTATGTTAAATTCGTTTCTTGATATTGCACTCTTATCAAAACACCGAGGCCGCTATCAACTATATGACTGTTTAAGAGATATTATTATATATTATTTTATTTCATGTCAAGAACAGTAGTTCAATCCATGACCTCGAAAAAGTTTCGTCGTTCATTCTACAGAAAAACTTACTTCGAAATTTTAGGTTTTATAAAAAAATATACTAAAAAAAACGAAAAGCAAGGCTTCTATTAACTATGCTATATACTTATGGATATCTTTCAGTTTTTCTAAATAAGAGCGTCATTTAATGCAAAAATCACATAGTTCTTAAAACATATTAACTGACGTAATTAATCATCAAAATGCCCTATGCGTTTTAGTCTTGAGAGTGCCACAAAGAAAAAACATACATAATCTGTTAAACACATAATCCTCGTTTGCGACGCAAAGTCGGGTAAAATTAGACCTACATCGAAAACATTTGCATGAAATTGATATTGCTATGGAGAAATCTTTCGCATGTGGAAACATGTAGGTTATCAGTACTAGCTGCTGTTGATTTAAGTCCAATCTAACTACCTATAGCTAATTAGTAGATACTACATTATCTGCTTATTACAGATCATCAAAGGTCTGTAAGTTTCGAACAGTAAATCTGCAGCTTGGGGTCAGTGTACTCACGTACGTAACTAGATAAAATTGTATACATATGCTCCAACGACTGCACGAGTATTTCAACAGCACATTGCAATCTGATGTGACATGTTTCAAAGGAACAGAAAAACGACGTTTTGTATACTTAGTAGTAATTTAATATAACTTTCTCTCTTTTATCTTTACTTCCGATTTCAATTATCATATTTAAAACTCATAAAATAATGCATTTATCGCTTAACGTATTTAGAACAACGTTATTCATCAAACAAATGTTTCGGATCATTAATTATATCAGTAGATTTGAAGAAATTAAAGTGTCATTCAGCCTAGCATTAGTTTATATTATGTACTTAAATAAAATGTCTACAATAGTACGATAACGAAATAGAACAACTATTTAATACTATCAATAATGAGATTTGAGTGGTACAAGTGGACCTAAAAGTTCTCACGATAATCTGATGAGCAAAACTACACAACCACTTTATTTGAACCAGCAGCATTAAGAATTAACAAGATCGTTAGATCGAAATGTAAATTAAAGGGACGTTCATTCTGAATGACACTTTAATTTCATGAAATCCACTGATACGATGATCCTGAAACGAAACATTTTTTTGATGAATAGCTTCAACGAGTGTTTCGATAAAAAGATTCTTAGGGGAGGCCTAAAACTATAGTGATAGTGTTCTTATAAAATATTGATATAAAGATGCGTTAGAAATATTATCTACAGTAGTATCTTCTATTTGAGTAACGGTATCAGGAGAATCAAATAAGATACGTTTTGTGTGGCGATAACACAGTGGCCACGAAAGCTTATCAGTGCCTAATGTTATTCAATATGGTGAAATAGGACAAAAAATCACAAGTAAACTGTTAATTTTGGCAAGTCATGCCTTTTTAAATTCTTATTATCTTTGAAGTTGTCTTGCATATTGTAGATTAAATTCTTACACCTGGTATGACATCTGTTTTTCTCCGTTGAGCATAAAAATTGTACTAAATATTAAAATCTATACTAAAACAGACAACATAATTATTCGATATCAAAAGAGGATAAGTTTATTTATAGGCAGGTACGAATTAGCACGCATTAAATAAAATCTATTCAAATTGGTTCGATCTACCAAACACGATGTGGCAGCGATATCGTGTTTGAGAGATCGATTTCTAAACATAGACTTGTTATACAAAACATGAATATATTTTACCTTTATTCCATTAAGTACTTCGTTCATAAGTTTGACTCTTTCGTCTTTGTATTTCATTAGTCTTATTTGAAGGGTTTTCACTCTGTTGGCGATGAGGCCATTGACAGGGATCAGTATGATCATGACAGCTAATCCAGCCAGTACAGAGGGACCCAAGATTCCCCAGAGGAAATATAGGGCAAGAGCGATTTGCAGCGGCGCGGACCATATCATATTCAAGTACGCAGTCAATTCGACGAATCTGTGAAGTGTAAGATTTATTCATCAATAAAATTTATAGCTATTGTTTTCACTGTCACCAAGGCGGTCTTGGACGTGTGCATAGGTTTATGTAGGCTTTTTTCTGTGCGCTTTAGCTAGAAGCGCTACGTGTCATAAAAAATAGCCTACTCATACAGAAAGAATACGAGTGCAAGTTTTTGAAAAAGAATATCTATTCACTATTGTCACTAGCACTGGGTTCTTTATACTTTTCAATAGGCAAAAAAAAGGCTTTACAGAAACATCTGTCCCTCATTTTATGGGTACCTTTGTAACAGAGTTTGTAAAATTTTATGTGTAATATGTATGGGCACTACACGGGAGTTGTGTTGTATTTGATATTACATTATATCCTTATATTGTACTATCAAATGATGACATACACAATATCATGACGAAACAACAGTTACGATGCATATATTTTATCATTTGATAACATTATTTATTTAACTTTTATGAGAACAATTAAAAATGAATGTTGAAGAAGCTGTTTGTTCAGTCACCTTTATCAACTCCTAAGCTTTCCTGTTGTTTTGATTATTAGGTATGTGATAAGGCAGATCACAAATCATAAATGTAATACTATTCACACATGCTGCCAGCGTATCTCAATGTCAATGTATTTGATATCGCTCTGACGTAAATACCTTGGAGTCAGCACTTTTTTTTTGTAAGAAATGTAATGCGACTTCGCTTTCAGATTTCTTGTTTCAATAAAAAAAAACTTCGACATCACGCTTTTACTATTTGACTGGCCTGTTGGCCCAGTGGTTAGTGTGATTGCCATGCTATCTATACATATGTTTTTTAGTTATCTAGTACTCTGTTTAGTTTGGGCTTGTGTGAAAATTGTGGAATATCATTATTATTACTATTTGAAGGTGTTGGTAGAGTATCATAAGAAATAAGTTAAATTAAATACCTTTGAGCATCAACAGACATGAGGTTAACAATTTCTCCGACAGTGGATTCTTTTCTTGCTGCATTGGACATCCGCAGCGACTTCCTGTAGATGGCGCTCGTCAGAGCGGTTCTTATCCTCATGCCCACCAGGTACATCCTAGTGAAGTAATGAGCCAGCAGCATCGTTTGCACCGTGGCGCAGGCAAGAAGTGCAATTGCATAAACGTATCCCCTCCATATTGGCTCTTTACCTTCCACGAAGCCTATTAGAAGTCTGAAAATTGCGTGTAGGTATAAGTTGCGATATTGGATAGATTTATATTTGTCGTTTTGATAAACTTTATCTAACTAAGTCAGTATATCTGCTAATATGGACCACCATGTGAATCAGGGGAAAATATTTGTTATCTTGTCAATAATTTTGACTAGCAAAGTTATTGTGACTTACCTTAGTAATTGAGGTGATAAGAACATCAGGACATCATTGAAAAGTTTGAGCATTGCTCCAAAGAAGAATTGTCCTCCAAACGCTAAACATAATGCTGGGAGGATTGAAGCAGGTTTCTTCTCAGATTCAGGCTTAAAGTTTACGCTGGCTGATGTCTTGCGATATGTCGCTTTTGTGGCGTTGGAACTGCCAATAAAAACAGAAGCGTTACAGGTTAGCCCGCGACAGTTTGCAGGTCAGTATAGGTTCATTCATTAAAATATGATTCACGATCGTAACTATGTGTTGTTTTACGGAATTAAAATCATCAATCGAACCCTCTCGGTTTGTCTTACTTTATTGTTTGAGTATTTCATGATATATCCATTCAATAGGATAAACCGAACAGAGGGTTGTTTTATTTTTATTTATACAAACTAGTGCTTAACTGCGATCCCACCTATGGTACGATGGTAAGCAGTGAATTGATAATTTCAATGTTCATTTATTATTTCATAAATAGATCTCTTTAAATGCTTTAAGTTCCACAGTGCGACATAAGTGTATTAATTACAAGTGATTAGCATTCAATAGGTATATTACGCCCGCCAATCATATTTTAATCACTTGACAATGAGCTGCAAAATGCGAAATTTAAAATAATTGGGATTTTGCGGGAAGTTTTTGAACACCTCCCTTGACATAATTGAAATTAAGGTATGATGGTTTTCAGCGTCACTATGTTGTAACAATGTAGTATTCGCTCTTGGTTGGAATGGAACTTAATAGTAAAGTTATAACAAACAAGAGAATCATCAGACCTAGAGGTTGTGGGAAAATAAAAAAATCCAATTGTTCTGTAAAGTAGAACATGGAAAGCATAACATTGTTATGCTTTTATTTATAAGTACTTATAAACATGGTTATTTTAAAGGAACACATCATAACGATATCTCTTGCCTTGAAATGTCAAAACTGATTAAAGAGATACTAGATTTGTTTAAAGGTACGGCCACATCCCGAACACGAAAGCGAAACGTCTACATGATTGTTAAAATTCCAATGCGAGCTAAGTCTTATTTACAAATACAGCACTTCATGGTCAAATGGGAACTTTTTAAATGTTGTTCAAATCGAATTATTGACTCAGTTTTTTAAGTATATTGTATCAATAAGCCATTTGAGATAAGCCTTCCCCAAATGTTGCCATGCCGGTCCTATGCGTCTCGCATCCATCGGATTCCCGCGATCCTCACCAGGTCATCGGTCCACCTTGTAGGAGCCCTTCCAAAGCTGCGTCATGATGATAAAAAATATTGGTAATCATACTTACATTTCTCGTTTTTTCAAAGACTTCTCCCAAAATTTGTCAAACTTTGGCACGACTTCTGTGGAAGAGTCCTGAGGATTCAGAGCCCATAAGTCCTCTTCGGTCAAACTCCTACGGAACCCTGTCAAGGCAAGTGGGTCGAACCAGCTGAACGTGAGGCGACTGGGGAATCCCGACGCGTTTTCCGGACATTGGTTCTAAATTTTAAAATAATTACAAATATAAATAAGAAACGACAAGGCTAAAATTGAAAAACTAGTCAAGTATTTACGCTGACGTAATTTGACATTCTTATGGCAAACTTGAGAGATTTTTTCTTGGCCTTTTATAGAACACAAAAAATGGTTTATAATAACATAAAATAGATACATCTTGAATCCACATATAGACAAGATTAACCAGTTTTAGTTAAAATGTGTTTCTGCCACTTTTTTTCCTCAGAAATAATTTTATCTGAAGTATAATGATCCTAGCTTTTTCCCTTATCATTTGTGATATTGTCAACTCAAGGTATATAAAAAAAACATGAGAGTTAACGCTTTAATAAATAACAGTAATAAAATAGAAAAAATCAATTACCTTATCGTATTTATAAGGCGAATCTTTCGGAGGTAAATCGGCAAAACAATTCAATAAAAACATAAGTATTATCAGAGGATAATACACCATGTAACTAACGAAGTTATATTGAACATTTTCATCATCGGATAGATTTGAGTGTGCGATTATCTGGGACTGCAGCTGAGGCATTCCTGCCAGTATCAAAAATAACCAAAAGAAGAACAGCACTCCTGATGCTCTCATACCATACTTTCGATTGTAGTACAGTAATGTCGCTGATAAAGCCTGTGAAAGAAAGACATATTAACCAAAATAGACGATGCAAATAAGTGAGAATAAAATGAACACTTGCTGTTGCTCTCAATGTTTTATATATCGTGAAAAGCAGACGGTTTACTGAAGTTGTATATAACTTATTTTTAGATGTTCGACAGACAAACGTTGCTTCACGTTAAACGATTATACAAATAAACACAGGAACCAAGAGATGACTAATAACATGATAGTTGCTGCTGAGAACTTAACTGTGATATTAATTACTGTTAAATTATGAAAAATTAACTTCCTTAGTAATGTTATCGTTTGTTGAAACTGACCTATCCTGGTTTTATGAAGACAGAAAGACAGATATTTTAAGGCCTACTAAATTAATTATAAAACAAGTTAAACTTAAGAATCAAAAACTTTAATAAAGAGACATGGCCATGGAATTGATGGGTAATTTTAATGAATGATTCTACGGTTGTGTTGTATTGCACAATGGAAGCATATACGGCGGTCGTATTAAACCGGCCAAAGTCCGTTTTCATCACGTATTCAAGTTTTTATAAAGATTTACCACGGATTGTGATTATATCACAGTGAAGGTCAATAGTTTGAAGATCCGTTTCGTAGCAAATACAGAGTTCCGCACGTGATGAGTGTGGTCAGTCGAGGTTCGACATTCGAGGTGGAATGAATAATAGTGTAATAGGTTATGGGTGATGTAACTTTTTTTTGTCGATTTGTGTAGTTAACAAATTGTCCAGACCAAGGTTAATGAATGTAACGCTCGACGAAAGGGCTTCATAATGAAGAAGTACTCTACAGCATTAATTTAGAAGGTCGTTTGGATTTACATATTTGATGTGTATTTAATAGCTATGTAATAATAAAAACTAAGAGTTATTAAAGCGTAACAATTAAATCAAATAAGTATAAACAATGCTTATTCACGCATATTTTAATATGTAAAATTATAACAATGTTTAAATCAATAAGTATGAATCATTGACGGTAAATAAACAAATCAATTAAACATTAAAACTGAATAGTCATGTTACGCCCTATGATGGCAGATAACTAATTAGAATCAAGAATTAGGGCGACTATTGGGTATCAATTGCAAACTTCAATTGAGTATGCGTGCCTACTTGTGTCACAAATTAGTTTAATATATGGATGGATGTGAATGACCTAGTTTTGAGGTAAATAACCGTGAATGTTATGAAGTTACATAACTGTCCAGTTGTGGATTATGAACGTTATAGGTATAAGAAACATTAGTTAATTACTATGACTGGTTTAGTAAGAGACATTATTATTAAATAAAATATGTAATGCCGACCCAAAATGACGAGGTGAGGAAAATTTTAAAGGTACGTCTAAAAATAACACACACTTTCTGTTTAAAGTGCCTTAATATCTCGTATAGTCTTTTAGTTTTGTTTTATTTAGTTAGGGTTTTGCTCTATTGTCAAGTATGGCTCGATCAATGTTATCAGTCTAGCCATTTTCCCAATCGCCCCTTTCATTTTGAAATATTTGATAACGAACCGGATCGATTACAAATTATTGATTGACAATGATTTGCTTTTTGCAACCATGGTAAGTTAATTCTGTTTCGATACAGTTTCGGTAGTACGAATGAAAAAAGTCAATATGATACGCCAGCCTCAAAAATTATGCAGAAATTGAGGCTATAAATCAATTAATTATTGAAAGTTATAAGTCAGGGTAGGCCTGATCAGCTGGGGTTGGTAGAAACTAGGGAATGGTCCCGGGACATCCCGGTCCCGAAAATCCCGGCATTTTTGTATAGACTAAAGAACCGGGACAATCACACCTCGTCCCGGGACTTTCGGGACCTTCGGGACTTAGTTGAAAAATATAAACTTAAATTAAGCATTTGAGTTTCGGAGTTTATCGATTGATCCTCTTTATAATAAAAATGTAGATAAATAAATCTATACTAATATTATAAAGAGGTAAAATTTGTAAGTTTGTAAGTTTGTAAGTTTGTATGTAGGGGGTAATCTCTGGAACTCATAATCCAATTCTAAAATTTTTTTACTGGCAGAAAGCTACATTATTCCTGAGTGCTATAGGCTATAAATTGTTTCTATAACATTTATATTAACCGAGCTATCACAACTTTTGTCTAGCAAGTCGGAAAAAAATACCTCATAAAACAGAATTATTGGCGTGCGGTGCCTAAACAGTTGCTTAAAATTAAAAACAATGTATGACTACCTGGTTCGTCTTAATTATTTCTACAAAAAAGTCCGCGATACCATATCTCTATCTTTTATATTTTATCTTTTATACTTCTTTTATTGCATTAAAAATATTTTTTTTCGGCATACTTACGTTTGGTTGATTATTTGAGCAACAAAATATTAATTCTTATGACAATAAATTATTTCAGTACCACAAAAACATCATACAGATAAGATTTGCCATTTACAGTATATCAATTGGTCATACAGTTTCGGAGATAACATAAAATTACTAAAACGCAAAATGCCCCTAGCATAACTTTCATTGTGCAGACGTGCAGACGTTCAGACGTTTTAGCTATTTTTTTTTTTATATGTTGGGCGAAAATCATCTTATGACAACCCCCGCCCTTGGGTGGAGCGGGAGATAGTGTCAGACTCTTACTGACTAAAAACCCACCCCGTTCCTTCTAGCCTTCAAACCAGGGCACGAGTTCCCTTTCGGATAACCCTGGACCCGGTAGGCTTCGACCCAGCTGGGCCTCTGCTGTAGCTAACAACTCCTTGAGGCGCGCGGGAACAGTGCGCGCCGTCGACGTCTTGGGCTCGGTCCATTACCGGACGATCGGACAGCGAGCTACCCATGGCTCGCACGCCGTCCGCGAGCCCGCGTCTACGGTGGCCGGAAATCGGGATCGGAATCCCGGCTGGGGCGCCGTTGCCTGATGCGGTCTGCCTCCTCCTTTGCTAGCATTACTGCTTCGCAGAAGGAGGCGACAGCCTGCCATTCCTCCTCGCTCCGGACCATGGCCTCAACTAGGGCCCGGCGCGAGAGGTCTCCGCCGCAGATCGCCCCCACGAGGGCACGGTGATGCTTTGCCCAGGCAGGGCACACCTCGACCGTGTGCTCCACCGTGTCCTCCGGGCGTTCCGCACAGTGGTGACACCCGGGCATCTCTTTCGCTTTAATTCGGTGCAGGAACCTCCCGAACTTGCCATGTCCGGTGAGGACCTGTGTCATGCGGAAGGTAAGGACGCCGTGAGGCCTTTCCAGCCACGCCTCAAAGAGGGGACTTACCCCCATAATTGTGGCGTGCCCAACGTTTTACCTATTTGCCCATAGATGGCGTTCTGCAATTACGTAATTTTTCTGAATCGCGGTGTTAAGACTTTCTGTGGATTGATGACCCTCTCGAATTATTAGGCCCACGTTGTCGTTAGTTGGAGTTCTTCTGTCAGTTGCTTATTGGTTTCGGTTGTTTCATTCGTATGGTTGTTGTTGTTGATAGATACCTCATAATCGAAAATATCGTAGTTTCGTTGTACGTTTGTTTTGTATGTTCGTAGTTTCGTACTTCGTTCTATCGTAATAATCGATACAAGTTATTCGATATTACGATTGTTTTGTTTTGTAAAGGCGGACGGTGTTCGAGTCGCTCTCCCTTTGTTGATAATTGTTTTCAAGTCTGTGCGTAGTTTGTTGAGAGCATGTCTAAAAGGAAATCTCAACTGTCCCGGCAGACATCACAGACAGGAGCCGCTCGAGTACGCCGTACGGAAGAATCTGCCCCTGAAAATGAGCAGCGCTTCTCGAGAAATAGAGAATATATTTCGCAAGCATGCGCTAGAGAATCTAGCTCCGAGCGCTCACAACGCCTCGCTAGCCAAAATGTGAGAACGTCGCGGGCCCGTGCTCGAGAAACTAGCGCTGAACGTGCGCACCGTCTATCTGAGTTAAGGCAGCATGTCTCTGAGACAAGGGATAGGGAGACTAGCGCTGAGCGCTCGCAGCGGCTTGGTAGGCAAAATGTCATAACATCACAGGCCCGTGCTCGGAAATCTAGCGCTGAACGTGCGCAGCGTCTATCTCATTTAAGGCAGCATGTCTCTTAGACAAGGGATAGGGAGACTAGCGCTGAGCGCTCGCAGCGGCTGGGTAGGCCAAATGTCATAACATCGCAGGCCCGTGCTCGGGAATCTAGCGCTCAACGTGCGCAGCGTCTATCTCATTTAAGGCAGCATGTCTCTGAGACAAGGGATAGGGAGACTAGCGCTGAGCGCTCGCAGCGGCTGGGTAGGCCAAATGTCATAACATCGCAGGCCCGTGCTCGGGAATCTAGCGCTCAACGTGCGCAGCGTCTATCTCATTTAAGGCAGCATGTCTCTGAGACAAGGGATAGGGAGACTAGCGCTGAGCGCTCGCAGCGGCTTGGTAGGCAAAATGTCATAACATCGCAGGCCCGTGCTCAGGAATCTAGCGCTGAACGTGCGCAGCGTCTAATCGAGTGTAATCTTATTTTAAAACAAGAAATTTTCCGCGGACGAAGTCGCGGGCAGAAGCTAGTTAAAGAATAAAGTTATAAAATCAAAACTAGTAGTTCAATAAAGCAAATAGTAAAAAAGTTAACATCCAAATCACCATAATTTATCAAAAATATTGATTTTAAAAGATGTCCAAAAAATGAGTATAAATTATTAGTATTTGAGCGTTAAATGCTAATTTGACTTGTTGTTTTCTTCTGTTGATTATTTTTTCAAAGAATAGTAAATGGTTCCGTTATCGTTGATTTTTTTAAATATATATCTTTAATTAATACAATGTAGTTTTCATTACCTACGTACATACATAAATACTAAAGACCTATTAAAATAAAAATACAAGCAGTAGGTAAAGAAAAAATACCCAAAAGTCCCGAAAGTCCCGGTTCTCCCGGTTCCTTCAACAAGTAATCCCGAAAATCCCGGGACGCAAAAAGAGTACCGGTTCTTCATTCCCTAGTAGAAACCAAAGAAAAGTTAGCCTCCGTTAAACCGTCTGATTTGAAAAATACAGGCTAACGTAGTCGCGGATCTTTAGTTCAGCTTAACTGCTGTCAGTCAGTAGACATGAGGTCAAACAGCCAATCAAAGTTTACACCCTTAACTTATTGGGTTAGTTACGAGAATAATAATTGGATGCATACTTACAAATGTTAAAATCTTCACTATTGGACTATAATAATCGGCGCTGAACACTTCCGTCTCACCTTGCGATGACGTATGGACGGTGACGCCGAGGTCCACAAACTTTAACACTATCAGAAGGCAAGTTACGAACAGTTTGCTGATGTTTAAAATATTCCATGGTATGTTTCTTTCTTTGCTGTTTAGTATATAGTAGGTGTCAAGGAACGCCGCGACCCATAAGTACAAACACGGTGTCCACACCAGCACAGTCTTTTGGAAGCATGGCGTCAGCTCCGGGCTGTCGGTGTTCCATGAGAGACTGCTATTCTAGAAAAAAAAACAAAACAAGTGGTTAGCGATGAGTACAATGAAATAGTTAAACAAAGACATAATTTGAGAAAGAACTTCGCCGCTTATTCAAAGGTCTTTGAGAGAGAACTTCGGTCCTTGTTCAAAGGTCCTTCATTCAACAGAGACCGAAGTTCATTGATTTGTTCAAAAGTGAATTATGTAATACCGTTTGGGCTAGCCAGACGCGCAAAGCAAAACCAAAATTTATGCAGTAATCTATTGGGAAATCGCAGCAGTTTTTGTAACGGCCCGAGATAACAGAACATCAGAAATACTTTTGTTACTGCATCGTAATCAAATAGTATAATATTCAGATACCAAGGCCGTTGGAATTGGTATGATATTCCGTTACTTCGTTCCCGTTAGGTCGGGCTCGTGTTTCCGATTCACTTTCTGATTGCCCGATTCAAACCATATCGGAAGATTACATTCACAAAAATGAATTAAATCTGATTTAGATGTCTGTTTCGATAGAAATTCGAAAATGAGAGGTATAAGTATCAAAATTTCCACACACTTATACGTAGTTCTTAAATCGGTAAAATAGCGTAGGTGTCGGATAGGACATTTTTTTTTATTGCTTTAGGTACTTCAACACTCATACATCCAAAATTTGCGCCAGATAGAATGCAGGTTTCATTCCGAAATGCTTTTTTTTGGATTTCACGTGTTCATTTCGAAGTTATACTTTCCATCGGCACCTTTAGTAAAAATTCAAATCACCTATATTAGTTGTTTGTCACTCAATAACTCGCCGTAGCCGTAGCCTCATCTACTCTCATTAAATGGTTGGCAATGTCTCATCTCATTAAATGGTTAGTAATGTCTCGTCTCATTAAATGGTTGCTAATTTCTCATCTCATTAAATGGTTAGTAATGTCTCGTCTCATTAAATGGTTGCTAATTTCTCATCTCATAAAATGGTTAGTAATGTCTCGTCTCATGAAATGATTAGGAATGTCTCATCTCATTAAATGGTGATTAACGTGGTATTTATTACTTCAAAAGCATAATGGTTATGCTTTTGAAGTAATAGATTCCACGTTAATCTCTACAGGTAAACAAAAGATACTCTTATCATAGTTTTATTTTTAGTGTTTGACCATGTTACACAATTTACCAACCATTTAATGAGAGTAGATAAGGCTACGCCGACTCATCGAGTGACAAACAACTAGCGTGGGTCTTTCTATAATAACCCCCCCCCCCCCATATTAAATGTTTCACAGCTGTGTTGTGTTACATTATTCTGATAGCACGAGCATGACCAATTTTATAAATGATTTGAAAATGCCTTCTGAAATAATTATGTAGTTCTCACGGAAGCTATCGGGTGTAGTGTTGCTAGGCTTCAGGATAAAGCCGGACACAGTCAGGCCTTTTGTTAAAACATCTCGTACTCGGCGCACGCACAGGGCGAACTTTGTTAGGCTATTTAAATTTATCTTCATCTGTTTATTTGTCATGTGTTGGTTTTCTCTCCGCTATAGATTGCTAGTGCCAGCGAGCGCACTAACAGTTAACAACAATAGTTACTTAAACTATATAAATTATAGTAGCTATGTAATTTCTATTTCCATTATTGAAATAAACATTGTAATTAATATCGAGAGACAAAGAAAACTAATTCGTTCAATTTTATTGTTGTTTCATTAGAATTTAAGATGTTATGTAAACGGTACAAAAGCCATGTTTTACTTTTATTTATTCATTTATGTAGGCACACTCAAATACTTAAAAGAAAATGACAAATACAGGTAGAAGCTCTTCGGCAAAGGTAAAATAATAATGTCGAATTAAAAAAAAATAAAGAATCCGACCTCTTTATCAAAATTTCCGGTTACAGTGACTGGCCTGTCCGGCTTTTCGGTTTTAAGACCTGGCAACCGTAATCGGGTGTATGTGTGGTCTATCAATAAACTTATTGTCGATTTACATTAATAAATTATACATAGCTATAGAGAAATAGGTCGATGAGTCGAAATGAGATGCGAGGGTGTCCCTCAAGTCAAGATCTTATCAAATGTGATTGCGTGATTGCCGTACCACCTTTGTATCTATGTAGCGTGACGGTATTGTCAGTCGCCTTATCCGGTGATGTCTGAAATTGTTGTGGTTTACGCTGTTTTCATTTAACAATTATTCCTGGAAGAACGAAACCTGTGGTAACGTGTAGGCCGATTGTATTAAGTGACTTTTGTACCGTAGAGTCGGACGAAATATAATAAACTCGTTAAAATTAAGCGTGGGCGTAGAGTCAATTAGAAATTACCTACCAAACTCAGACGTGTTCTCGGTTTTTGGCTTTACTATTTGCCTTTTTTGTGGTTTGATTCGTGTGCCACAAAACCGGCTACATGCGAATGCGAACCAGACTCACGAACAAATGATAATGTTATCGTTATTCGACATAAGAAAAAAGACTACAACGGACATGATGCATACAAGCTAGAAAATATATCAATGGGAAAATGTCCGTTTTAGTAATCAAAAAGGCTTCAGAGATCTGTACAGTGCCATTTTGCTATCTAAAATGGTAGTGGTAATGTCATAGTTGGGGTTTGGCAACGGTTAATTCATGAATCCCCAAGCGACCACCGGTGGCCGCGCATCTATTGTCTTACTATTGTGTCTCTAATAGACGGTATCTGAAGGGTTAACCCGGAAATCTTGCGAAAACAACCGGGTAACTGAACAAGGTTACTTATTTAAAAATTCTTCAATATTTCGCCATACACGGTGCACTGAATGTCATTGGTCCTGAATTCACTTTTAATTCATGAATCCCCAAGCGACCACCGGTGGCCGCGCATCTATTGTCTTACTATTGTGTCTCTAATTGACGGTATCTGAAGGGTTAAGCATTCTTCGCATCATTCATCCTAAGCATTCTTCGGAACAGTGTCAAAACTTTTTAACCCTTCAGATACCGTCAATTTGAGACACAATAGTAAGACAATAGATGCGCGGCCACCGGTGGTCGCTTGGGGATTCATGAATTAAACACGAAAAATTATTAAAAGTTAAAAAAAAATAACCAACTTCACTGCAAAAACGATTAAAATAACTTAATTTCGGAAGTAGGTGTTTCTGGTATTGTGTGTTTGTTATTTAAGAGGGTCTTTTTCCACTCGCCTATCGTAAACATCGAAAATGATTTAAAAGCTTGTTACTTCATTTAATGCAACCCAACGCGATGTTTGACGAAAAGGTAACGCAAAAAAAGAGAGATAACGCCTGAAAACTCTGGTAGTATTCGGTACTTCCGAGATTTACTCGAAAATTTCACAAAACTTGCTCCAGGAAGTAGCTGTTTTTTTTTAACCCTTAAAAGTTTTTGGAAAAAGTTGTCATCATTTCGAATCTTAATAAAATTTCCAAGGTCTCTAGAGGTTTACTTTTTTTACTTTTTTAATTTTTAGGCAAATTATGAAGTGTCAAAGTTCATACAAATTAACCCTTCAGATACCGTCAATTAGAGACACAATAGTAAGACAATAGATGCGCGGCCACCGGTGGTCGCTTGGGGATTCATGAATTAAGAGATTTTCAGAGGTTTTTACTGTATTAGTTTTACACAAATTTAGAAATTGGTTTCTTTGGAAACCTAGATAATATCCACAAGATACTGTGTTTCCAAAATATCTAATGAAAAATGTGTAATAACTTCATAATGTTATGAGCGGTTGCATGAAAAATAGTGAAAATGTGAGTCATGATGCACCACCTTAACACCGACTTCCGAAATTAACCCTTCAGATACCGTCAATTAGAGACACAATAGTAAGACAATAGATGCGCGGCCACCGGTGGTCGCTTGGGGATTCATGAATTAGTTAAAGTAATTTGAGAATCTGCAACTTTTCTTTGAAGTCGGTTAAAAAAAATTCAAAGAGAACATATTGTTTGCCAAAGTTCACAACATTTGTGGGAAACTATAGGACCACGAATAGAACATTTATTTTATTTTATTATTATTACTGATAAGCGCGATTAACTGTTATCTTATCTGATGGTAACAAATATGTGGTCGACGTTGGAGCACGCTTGCCTAAAATTCCGCTTGCGTCGGATTGCTCCGAGGAGACAATCCGTCCTATACGCCAGAGTCGTGTAATAGCGACTGGGTACTCCATCTGGTTTAGGTCTTTAATCCCTAAAGGGACAGAAGAGCTTACGAGAGGAAGTATTTGGTCGCGGATGTGCGCCCCTGACGGAATAATGGCGAAAGTGTTTGTTGGATAAAAGGTTAACAAATTAATTCATGGAATGCCTAGAATATATGAGAATAATTATAATAAAACGAAAAAGTGGACACGTTGATGAAGTGAATATTAAATTTAATTTTAACATAGTATAGCTGATATTTACTTGTTTAAACTAGTTAATTATTATTTCAGGAATGTCCAACTAGTTTCGAACTCGAACAGGGCTCGTAGTTATGAGCTTATCACGGACCATGGTAATTCGTGTGGCAAGGTCACATCACAAGTCGAAGACCCGAAATAAATTGATGAGTCATAATCATAACTATAAAACACTAATAATAATAAATTTACATAACGTTGTGTAATCTTAATGCGTTACTAAGGGAATACAGTAAAAGAAGGGTTTCTTTTGATTTAATTTTTTTGTTTGTTATTGTTATAATTTCCGAAAAAAAAGATGGATGGATTGTGTGAGAAGTGATATGAATGAAAAGGGAGTTAGTGATAGCGTGACGAGCGACAGGACAGAATGGAAGGAAAAAACGTGTTGCGCCGACCCCAAATAAAACGGGATAAGGGCAGGAAGATGATGATGATGATGATTGTTATAATTTCCGAATACCGAATAATATTCGGTCCCGCATTCTATAATTTTGCGTTCCATGTTTTCCGATACGGTTTTGGATGTTTCCGGCACCAGTGGCTGGGCCACCTCGAATAGCCGGGTCATCATTGTTTTCGATTGTGCAGTAAAAATTACAGAAATAATTTCTTACAAAGTGGGATGATTGTTAGAATGTGGAATTCCTTTATTTTATTGTGCTCTAAAGACTGATTTACAATGTTTGATTAAACCGAATATATTCGGTATTTCAAACGTGAAATCGGAATTTGGAATTGAAATGGTTTGGAATTTGGAACCGTGCACCAGCTTCTGACGTTTTATAAGTGTCTATGTGAAATAAAATATGTTGACTTTGACCGTTTTGAATGATTCGGCCAAATATGAATAGACCGCCGAATATTCGGCGCATCTCTAGTAATGATGATATAGAACACGGATACTGTTAAGACAAACAGGCAGTTGTGGTTTTCTAATAGGTTTCCGTAAGTTACCCTGCAAATGATTTCGAGTTCCTAACATTTAGACTCTAATTGTATGTAAAAACAATGTTTATTTGAACCAGATTTTGAAAAAAAAAAATACTTTTACACTTAAAATATTTCATAATATGGGATGTTAAGAATATGAAGTTTCAGATCAAGATATGGATATAGGAATAATGTTATACCAGTTTCAAATATAATGGTTATGAAATTATTTGGTATTATCTGCTAGTTATATTTATAATTATAGTAAGATTTGACTTTTAATTTGTAGCCTAGATTATCATTTGTTTTTATAATCATTGATATGTAAATATTATTATAGCTACTTTAAATTGCCATGTCTAACTAAAACTAACCAAAAGTTTTACATTGCTTGCGGATATTTATTTTAGATATCCAATCGTTCTGGTTCTAGTTAGGTAGCTCCATAAAATCCCTGTTCTGTATTTTAATTATTTTAAAATCAAATTTTTTTTTTTCACGAAATGACGAATGAAAATCTTGGAATTGTAACTTAGAGTAATTTTATTTAATTACATTGTTTTAAAAAGATCCACATCCTAACTTCACACAAAAACATATAGGGGAACCACTTTTATATGTGTAAGGCATGTGAATATCTGTGCTTTTGAAGGGAATATCCCCATGCATAAATAAACTACCAATAACAGCCCCATTTCTTGTCCAGGCAATTACTGTCCATTCCAGGTTGCCTGGAAGAGATAGTGGAATGCGATAAGGCCGTCCATTGTATGTATGTGTTTTAGTTTCTTTTGGATGTGCAATGGTGTAATACAATAAATATAATAAAGATATAAACTTTATTTGCTTGAATTTTTTTGTTATATTTGTGTATTTTTTATTTGATATCATAAACCTGATTTATTCCAACTGGAAGAAAGATTCCCTTTCTCCCCGTAGTCATACTTGAAGAACCGGTTGATGGAACTTAGCTTGGCAGGGCTCCTACCTAAGTTTGGTTTGAAAAAAAGAAAGTATGGGAATGGTGGGGTCTAAGTTAACTTGCTCACTAGACCTTGCCATCCCCTTCTAACCTGACTTGTCTGAGTTGAGATGCCCAAGTTCCGAGCACACCATGACACAACAAAAACAGACTGCCTATAATTTCATGTTGATGTTTTTACGACAATAACTTCAAATGTTTAACCTATAAATGCATCTTGAAATGACTACATAACTAAAATAAACATATATCAATTAACAGTAATAAAATTAAACCACACATTGTTTTTCCTAGTTCCTTCTTAAGTTGACCTATTATGAATTTATGAGGTCTCAATCCATGAAAAATGAGTTGAGTTTGTTACATGACTTGCCTTCCCCAAATGAGCTGAACAGTGACATGACATGAGTCATTTTTGTTACTATGTCAACCAAAGTCAATAGGTGAAACAAGTTCAATACACATTTTTTATTTATACAATTGGCTTGGTTAGGGCCTTTGTTGGAATTTATAATGGCTATGAGTTTGAAGGGCAATAAAAAATAATAACAGTAAATTGAAGGGTCATTTTATACAGAACTTCTTATCTCCGCGTCAATTGAATGACTAAGCAGTTTTTATAGTTAGGTTCTTAGTTCATTGCAATGATGCAACAGTATTAAACTTTGTTGTGGAGCATACTTGGGAGGGCTTATAGGTATAAAGTCAAAATATTTTATTTCACATAGGCCTACATGAGCACTTAAAAAACGAAGAAGAATGGAGAAGAACCGGCAAGAAACTCCATGGTATATAGGTAAGACGGGCTGTTGTCCGCAACTCCACGACTAAGGCGCGTATTTTGGGTATGGGTGGGACAGATGAGTTATTCGATCCACCCTAGCTCCTCAAGAAAGGCCAGCAGCGCCTTGGTGTTGCTGACCATTTCACGAAGGTTACCGAAGTACTTTGCCCTGTATTTGGGAGGGCTATTGGGAGGGCTTATAGTCGACTATAAAGATGCTAAGTTCTATAATTTTAAGCATCAGCTTGAAAGTTCAATAGCTTTGTGATTTTACAGTGCAAGGTGCTATGTTTTTGTAAAAGAAATACTTATTATTATTATTTTAATAACTTATATTCAAATACTCAAGCTATAAACCAATGCAAATTAACATAATAATTATTTAACACCAGCAAAATGATAAGGTACAGTGTTGAAACAGCTATGTTACTCTTCACAAAAACAGGTTTTATTCATAGATATGATGTTATTATAGAAAATGGCTTGGGTCATGGTCATGTGTCCCACTCGGAATATTTTTAATGAGTTTTGTTGGACTTATATAATATAAAAAAAAAAAACTAATTTATGAAGGTTACATGATGCTTTTTAACCACAAATTAAAGTACCTACCATAAACTAATGTGTTTATGTAATTAAGTTTTAGTAATATGCTCAACATATTTTATAAAATTGGGTAAGACCATATTTGTAGTATAATTGCAATCATTTTCAAATTTGGAAGTTGGTAGAAGTCTTTTGAGCTGATTGAATGTACACTGAACTCAATTTGGGTCAAGTGCTCAGATGACAACTTAGAATTTAATTATTATCACTTAATTAAGTTATTCAATGTTCATCAGTAATAATTCTTACCAACATAAACAAGCAATTTGATACACACAAATTGTCTAGATTCCATTAGGGATGTTTCATCTCTCAATGCAAGAAACTAAATTGTTTATGTTACTCTTAAAAAATTGGACTTCTTTGTGAGCCAAAAATACTTGTCTTGAGAATAACATTGAAGTACACATTTATGTATTGAATTGTAGGTTGTATTAAAGGTAATCAAAATTATTGTTTTCTCTATTAGAACATTTTCGTGTACTTGTTTGTCTAAGCTTTCTGACCTTTCAACATCGTTTCAAACTTACTTCGATGCTGCAAAACTGGTTAATTTGTACGAAAATTAACATTTCTCATTTATAGTAGTTTTATGTAAGTAGGTAGTTGGTTTTGCTTAGCTCAATGCGCCCAGTTATTCGTTTTTTATTACAAAAATATAGTCAAAGATCTACTTACCCAAAATACAGATCCACAGAAGCTATCAAGCTTGGAATCGTAAGACATTGTCACAATTTGTGAATATTAGTTACTTGTAACTGCCATAAATTATACAATAAAACTGACACTTGATCGATATATAAAGTTAATATAACGATTAGTTGTAAATAGTTATTTACAATAAAAAATAATTCATTTCCTGAGAGTATTTTTACAGAATTTGTAAAAAATTCGATAAAAATTTCGACACCACACACCACATCACACCGCACCGCACCGCGCACCATAGATAGAATAAAAAATTGTAAAAATTAAAATTGTCAGTCAGCAATGTAGAGGTGTGGCGTATAATATACGCCCAACCTCCACCTACTCATTTTTTGTACTTGTACTAGTTTATCAGTACTGGTATAATAACCAAGTATTTTTTTTTATCTTTATTTTTTTTGGGGTTTTTACCATTATGTCAACTCAACCTCATTGTACCTTAAACAAGCTGTCCACATTTCTGTATAGACCGAGTATGCCATAATCATGGTGGTAAGTCCTCTCCTTGAGGAGTGGCTGGAGAGGTGCCGGGAATAAAAAGTTCGGGAGGTCTTTGTTTCGGGTTCAGGGGAAGAAACGCTCGCGTATCATGATCACCATTATGCGCACCTCCCGTAAGACACGTTGAAGCATACGGTGGAGGGTCTCCCGCTTGGGCATAGCACCGTCGTGCCCTCGTGGGGCAATCGATAGCGACGATCCATCGCGCTGACCCTGTTTCAGGCCTTGGCCCGGGGTGAAAGGGAATGGTATTCATCGTCTCCTTCTGTCAAGCACTAATATCAGTGAAGGAGACAACTACATGCATGAGGGAATGGATGCCCCGGTCTTCGGAAGTCGTAAGACATACCCCAGATACCGTTGGTGTAGGCTTACGGATGACGATGAATGGGTAGCCCTCTGTCCGGTCGTCTGATAACCGTCCGGACCGAGCCAAAGTCATCGAAGGCGCTCACTGTTCCCGCGCGCCTCAAGGTGTTGTTAGAAACCGCTCAGCAACGGACTCAGCAGGGTCGAAATCTACTGAAGCCAAGGGTAAGGAAAAAGAAACTCGAACCCGGTATGAAAGGCAACGAAGGAACGGGGTGAGTTTTTTAGTCAGTAAGTAAACATTATCTCCAATTTAAATCATTTCTGCACAACTGACTAAGACATCTTGTCTTATAATCAAAAGTAAATTGTATCAAAATTCAAAGTTTATGTGTAGGCAAATTTTTTCGTTGTTACTAGTCTGTTTAAAAAAACAAACGACTTGATTATTAGGGTAAAGTGAAATCTGATGTAATCTACAGTACGCGTCAAATAACTTTGCCGCTCTGAAGTTGGCTACATTCACTGCGCATTAGTCAATTTTACGAAAAAGACAGCACTGCGCATGCGCGAACCTCAGTGTTACGTTTCTATCTCAGTCGCTCGTATACGTCCGATACCAGCTTGTGTTCCGCTCGCACCTATACCACTCGATAGTACCTGCGCCGTTGTAAGGAAAGCCTAACTTCAGAGCGGCAAAGTTATTTGACGCGTACTGTACACCGGTTCAATAAAATCAATATTGATTAAGAAATCTTGATCATTGTTTACCAATTGGAAAACCTTATAAAAAGTATCGAATGTAAGTATTTTTAAATTATTTAATATTATTAGGGGACTTTTTATAATCATAAAAAATGCAAAAAAAAAAATACAAAAAAAAAAAGAAAATAAAAAAACAATGAATCATTAAGCGTCTGCTTTCGATATACTTTAGAGAATATCGTGGAAACCTAAATCGGGCGCGCGTCTCATTTTTAACCGACTTCTAAAAAAGAAGGAGGTTCTCAATTCGGATGTTTGTATGTTTTTTTTTATGTTTGTTTGCGCATAACTTCGTCGCTTACCAACCGATTTGAAGAATAATTTTTTTTGTTGGAAAGGGTATACTTCCCAAATGGTCCCATAGTCACCAAGTTGGGGTCTGATGATAGAATCTTGGCGAAATCAAGGGAACTCCTCAAATTCAATTAAACTTTTTTAGTGAAGTCGGTTATTTTTTTTATAACAAGGTTTTTTTACCTCCGATGTTACATAGGAAGTAAAAAATTCACTGCATATTTTCTCGTCGGGTGTTGGATACCATGACGATCTATCAATACAACACAAAGCAATAATTAAGAAATGTCTTATAAAATGCGGTAAATAAAATTGATACACTTAATAGTATTTTGAAAACCGGTTTTTGTACTTGTTATTTAGTGATATTCATACCTTGAAGTCCGGTATAGAGATCATCAGAAATATCTCACCTCTAGAGTAGCATAGACAGCGATGATTGGACACAAATACTTTTTAATGTGGTTTTAATTCATTTGGATTCCTGGCATTTGATCAACTTCAACTATTAGTAATGCCTTTTGTGGAAGAGACACCACAGTTTTGCCAAAAACACGTGCAAACTGTTATAAACCATCCAACAACGAATGAGTCCCTTTTTGTCAAAACTTGCCATGCCAGATCGACACAACTCTGACAACTCGTAGTGCGGTAGGTACTGTACTGTAACGTATTCGATTATATTCGTAGATTTCGTAGGGCCTTCTACACGACGCCTTTCCATTTCTTGGCTCTAACAATTATTATTTACACTCAGCGCCGTCGCGGGAGTTGTTTCTTTCTTGATTTTTTGTGTTCACGCCCATGACGCAATACAAAGTTTAGTAGCCTTAACCTATTCGGGCTCTGTTTTACGTTTAGCCTAATTTTACTGTCTAGTGTATTTTGTACAAGTAGATAATAATAGATTATTTTTGGTAAAATCCCTATAAGTCAGGTTGACCATTATCCGGATATTCACAGCATTATGTTTTAAGCATTAGAAAAATATTCTAGTATTTCTTTTTTACCTTAATTGGTTTTTTCAAATGATTTTTTTTTACTCTCTTAATTAGAATTCATTTATTCAATTTCAACTCTTACAGCAGAAAATGAAATGTCACTAAAATATATAATAAGTACCTATTGTACTAGCTTTTGCCCGCAACTTCACACCCGCGTACATAAAATATTGCCTTTCACTCAGGAATAAAGTAGCTTTCTCTCGGTGAAAAAAAAATTAGCATCGGACCAGTATTTTCAGAGATAGCTACAAACAAATAAAACAACTTAATTTACCTCTTTATAATATTAGTTCAGATTTGGAATTTTAGATGGTTCGATTCTCGGTTCAAGTCACGACTTTTGAACTACGTAGGTAGTAGGCACCAGATTTAACTAGGCAACTAATTCGAAACGTATTATCTCTATTTATCCTAATCAAATAACAGATGAGGGATGATATTTCTTCTACTCGATTTCGTACATCGAGGGAGGGAACTAACTATACTAGGATCAAATGGGAGTCCTATGGAAAAATCTAATTATATGCGGGCGAAGCCGCTTGCAGAAGCTAGTCATTCATGACATATAATTCCTAGGGATTTATTATGAACAACTTACGGTTTTTTTTTTTGAGGTGGGCAATCATCTAATTACTTCTCACGCTCTGGGGAGGGTATGTTAAACTTATACTGACTAAAACTAAACTAAAACCACACCTTTGTTCCTTCAGTTACCATGGGTTTCCTTTTCAAAAGTCAACTCATGGCCCTAGTAGGCATCGTCCCCGCTGGGCATCAAAATTAAAAAAAATATTTCAGTGGAAAATTAACAAAAATACGCTGTACATAATTTTCAGAAAAAGAAAGTGTATTGAAAAACATCGTTTTATACACGTGCAAATTTGTCCTGGAAAAGAAGTAATCAACTTCGGCTCTAGGACAAATAACAACCAATTTCGCCTCGCCTCGGTTGCAACAACAAAGGTTCTCCATTTGTATCAAAATGTATTACACTTCTGGACACATCTATTGGCCCACCTTAGAGTTTAGGTTTCGATGGCCCCTACCGAAATATGATTGCTAGATTGAACAAAAACTGTTGATGCAGTTTTAAACCTGATACATTTTACCATCTTTTTCGATCGTATTGTTTTAAATTTGAATTCAGAATACCATACGACATGGAGCTACGCCTAACAAGTCGGATATGCGCCTTGTTAAAGGCAATTGATTTTTGAATAAAAAACATGTTTTATCAAATAAAGGTTTTTAATAACGCGTGTTGCCTCCATGGGCTGTGGTAGATGCCCTGCTCTCATACGATTAGGCATAGAGTTTATCAACCGCTCTATGAAATTTTGAGGGATCATCTCCCATTCCTCTTCTATGGCAGTTTTCAACTCCTGCATCGTCTGGGCAACTGGCTGACGAGCCTTAATTCATGAATCCCCAAGCGACACCCGGTGGCCGCGCATCTATTGTCTTACTATTGTGTCTCTAATTGACGGTATCTGAAGGGTTAACACGTCTTTTTAGCTCGTCCCACATGTGCTCAATGGGGTTCATGTCTGAGCTTCTGGCTGGCCAGTCCATAACTGTGATGTTCACATCCCGAAGATATTCTCTGACGATGCCGGCCGCATGGGCTCTTGCATTATCATGCATAAAAAGGAAATTTGGGCCCACATAGTCCGCGTATGGTATCACGTGAGGTTCTAAGCACTCACGAATGTACCTTTCAGCATTTAATGTTGGCAGCCGTGGTCCTGTAACAACCTCAAGTTGAGTTTTGCCGCTCGCGGATATACCGCCCCAGACAGTCCATGAGCCACCACCATAAGCAAACCTCTCTTCAAAGCAGCATTGTGCGAAACGCTCTCCCTTACGTCGGTAGACCTTCTTCCTTCCATCATTGTCATGTAAGACAATTTTAGACTCATCAGAAAAGAGTACACGGCTCCAATCTTGCTGTGTCCAATTTAAATGACTGCGTGCGAAATGAAGGCGCGCTGTTCGGTGGGCTCGCGTTAGTTTGGGCCCATTAGCTGGCTTGTGTGTTACCATATCGCGTTCTTTTAACCTTCTCCGAACAGTTCGAGCGCTCACAGATACTCCGTGGAAGTCGCGAAGTTGGTTTTGTATCTCAATGGAGGTAAGGTGACGATTTCTCAAGCTGGTCGTCACGATGAATCGATCCTGCCATTCAGTTGTGACCCGAGATCGTGGCCTTCCTTGGCGACGAACAAAGCCTCCAGTCTCTAGGTTCCTCCGATAAACATTTCGGACCGCAGATCGACTTAAATTAAGTTGAGCACTCACGTTTCTTTGGCTGTGTCCGGCCTGAATAAGTGCCACAGCTTGGGCGGCGACTTCAGGTGAAGTATCCATAGATTATTGATAGAACCTCACCTTAATGTTAAGAATAAGTAATGTTTGTTGCAAAACCAAAGATACCAATCACTTTTTCAAGAATTAAATCCAAGTAAACCAATAAAACCAAGTTTTCTTAGTATTCGATTGTTTGATATCAACAAACAGGCTCCAAATTGTCTTTTGTTTCTTTAAATTCTGTACCTATCATATTTCCCTTAAACTTAAAATGATCTTATTGTATAGACAGTGAATAGTAATTAGGTATACGGCAGGCAGGATGGATGATTCTGGCACCGCTCGTCGCATAATAAAACATTCTCAGTCAGATTAATCTAACCCCTTTTTCGAGATCGGTTTTACACCCTTCTTGCAACACCATCTCTCGACACAAAAATAATAAATATAGGGCTATTTTAGGTTTAGCTGCACCACAGCCAGAACCCACTATGTACCCCTTGAGGGGTGCATCTCCATGCAACGTGTGTTCGGGGCCGGCACTTCTGTCCTGCGTTCCGAATTGCGATAAAAGTGGTAATATCGTGAATACCGTATTAGATCGGGTCGGCTCTCAGGTGGTCGATAGGTTTTTGTTTTGCTAAATACGACTTATCGGGTGTGCATAAAAGTTCAAGAAACATGAGAATGCAAGAGATCGATTGCAGCGTCTCAAAAATGATAATATAGAAATTCTATTTGAAAGCTTCAGAATTCTGAAAGGTTCTTGTGTTTATTATTGATATTGTAGTCTAAAACTGATTAAATTCCTGGTTTTCGACCTCTCGAATGATTTCAGGAGGTTTCATTTTATTCCATTCATGTTAGCCGACAGCTATTTTCAGGCAGGTACGCATCTTCAGCAACCCGCCTGGAATAGTTTTCTTTTCATACCTATTCAAAGATCGAACTATGTCGACCGACAATATACCTAGGTACAGAATTTAATATATCTAGGTAACAAAATAGAATGCAATTCGAGATCGAACTTCAATACTTCGCCTCATATAACTAGGCTCTTTTAGTGAAGTACCGTTTCCGGTACCGTTCTACCTTGTGAACACAGGCCAAAGCTTTATCTAGTATGCCAAACATCGATCTCGTTTTTATTAGTTACCGATACTCGTAATGTGCGGCTAGGTTAGTCATGCACGTCTTTAAACTAATAATAATTAAAAGACAATATTATAACATAATTATTTACACGTGATAGAGCAACCAGTTTGCACTGGGTCTGCGCTGCGTAACGTTACAGTAACAACCCACTTTTATCATCAGAGACAGTGCCGGCGTGAGGCGGGAGGAGGGGGCACGATGGGGGACAAATTCAGCGGGGCGCCAAGGTCTGGAGTTGGAGTCTCCTGCCTCCCCTGGTGCAAACCCTCAAAACTGTGTTCTACGCTCTGTGCATATTTTTTTATTGAGATTTTTTTAGATGGATTTTTTGAGGGTTTGTGTGGTCGAGGAGCCTCCAACGGTATCTTTAGTCGCTCCTCGACCACACTGCGCTTAGGCTTATGATTGGTGCGATACTTATAACTTTGTATACTTACAACTTATAATATTGCGCCACAATATTTTCGCCCGGGGTGCCAGTGGCCCTTACCGATCAGATATCTTGTGCCGATTATGTTATGATAGATATGATTATGCTAGGTAGGTAGGATGAAAAAAAAAGCAGGTATGTGTTCGATTGTTTTAATACTTAATGGTATTAAGATTCTCTTACATAAGGCACGGAATTAAACACATATCACAGAACACAGTTGTTGTTGATGTAAGTACGATTGAAAGTCTTTATCAAATTAATTATATCAAGTAAAATAAGTACATTTCAGAATTTAGATTTAACTGTTAAAAAAGGCCGTCACTCATTAAAAACAGTTTCCGAGCGTGGCTAGCGATAAGTCAACGGACTTCACTTTTTTTTTACGGTAGGCAAAAATCATCTAATGACAACCCCCGCTCTTGGGTGCAGCGGGAGATAGTGTCAGACTCTTACTGACTAAAAACTCACCCCGTTCCTTCTAGCCTCTTCATACCAGGGCTCGAGTTTCCTTTCGGATAACTCTGGCCCCAGTAGGCTTCGACCCAGCTGGGCCCCTCCTGTTGCTGACAACTCCTTGAGTCGCGCGGGAACAGTGCGCACCGTCGACGTCTTGGGCTCGGTCCGGACAGTTACCGGACGGTCGGACAGCGAGCTACCCATGGCTCGCCGTCAGTGGACTTCGAGTGCACATTGCGCTAACGTGATTGATGCAAGACCACTCTCGGAAAAAGCAGGTGTGGACACGGAATAAAGAAAAGTAGAGGAAGTGCGAGAGGAAATGCCAATTCTTTTTGCGCTGTGGATTTTTATATCTCCTTTGAGATCAGCTTTAAAAATTCAATTTTGCGGTATTTAAACGTCTAACAAAACATTAGACTGATGCTTAGAAATGATTTTTTTTGTTAGACTGAAAAGAAAGTTTTTTTTAAATTCTAATGTTGAATTTGTTATTCGTATAGTCAATAAGTACATAAATGAAATCATTTTTCATGGCTAGGCAAAAAGTGCGTCCTCTTACATTTACTTCACATAATCACAATATGTAATACATTGATGGTAACAGTGCTTCTACAAATTTGTGCTTAGATGCATCACACAAAATATCTACAACTACGTACTTGTGCGTTAATTCAATACACATAAAACATTTTGTTTCTGCCGGAATGTGCGTGGTTAATATTCTAATTTTTAACTTCAACTTCAAAAAGGAGGTTATTACTAACTTAATCTAATTCGAAGAAGAGAAAAACAGACATTAATTTTAAAAAATAATACGAAACACTGTTCTGTTTTTCACTCTAAATATTACTCTTTTTCGAAAACATTGTCTAGGGCTTGAGCGTGCTCACGTTCTCAATAGATGGCGTTGAACTCAACCTTTCTGTTTTATTTTGTTATTAGTATGGAAGTATTATTAGGTAAAGCACAAAAATGGTATACGCGGAAATCGGACATTCCACTTGATTGAACTTAGTCAAATTATTGTGTCAAAATCCACATAATTCTGACTGCTCATGTTTAGTAACTATAATGCTTTAGTATACGTAAGCCCTACTAAAGCTAATGTAAATGTAGCTTTTACTTGACAATGCATACTCAAGTTAGTCGTTTAAGACCTAACTTGAGTATGCATTGTCAAGTTTTATTAAAACCTGTTTATTCATTTCCAATATTACGCGATGCATATTACTAAAAGAATTATGATTAAATTCGTAATCCGTTGAATAATATGTGGATGGATGGAGAGGGAGAGGGAGGCCAAAGAGATGTGTGTGTTGTGTGAGGAGTAATATGAAAGATAAAGTTACATTACATGGGGCAGGAAGACAAATTTTCAGGAATTTGGACTGTTGGTATAAATAAAATCTCTTGCCGTGTAAACACTCTTAGACATTATATTTTTTTAGCTGGTAAGTTCGGTTGGCTAGCCTTGTGAGAGTTAAAAAATTGTGTATGTCCTGACAGCTCTTACTTCTCTTTATTTTTATTTTTGAAAAAAAAAAAAGAGCAGTAATTGTGTAAAATAAATTTGTGTCAAAGAAAAGAATGAACATCAAGCTGTAGGTTTTATAATAATAATAATATTCTAAACTATTATTATTATTATAATCTATATTTGTTTGATGTAGAATAATCTAAATGCATCGCTATTATTTTAATCAAATTAAGGATCTGCTTAATTAAAACTATGTTTTACTTAAAAATAAAGTAAATAAAACATTAATAAATAAATAACTGCATTTTGATCACACTTTGTAAAAAATAGCACCAGGAAGTAAGAAACACTCAATTCCTGAAAGGCTGATAAGTCGTCAAATAGTTGGTCAAATATCATGTTGCCGTTATGATTATCAGGCGGATATAACAACATCGAATCAAACCACTTGTGACATCAGGGTAAAAAATTAGACAGTCTTTCAGAAATTGAGAATAAATCTAATAACACATTTATTAGCTTACTAAGATAAGTACATAGCACTGTCGTCTTAGTTTGATTGACTGATTAATGATTTGCTTAACACATAAAAGAAGGGTGTAAAGCCCTTGCTTTTCTTTTGTTTAAATAGATCTATGATTCTATTAACTCAATTTACTAGACCTGCATCTTTTGCCATTCCATAGAATATAGAATTTTTATCTTGTAAAAGTTCTCCCGGAGGCGCGAATTCGACGAGTTGTCCCTTGTCCAGCACCATGACCTTGGTGGAGTCCATGATGGTGTTGAGTCTGTGCGCGATGGTGAGCACAGTGCACGACGTGAACTCGGAGCGGATGGTTTTCTGCAAAAAGAGTGAAAGGAGCGTGAGCGAGGCCCACAGAGCGGTCGGGCGGGCGACGGGAGTACGGTGGCACTCACCTGGATGAGCTCGTCGGTCTCCAGGTCCACGGCCGCCGTGGCCTCGTCCAGCACCAGCAGCGGCGTCTTGCGCAGCAGCGCCCTCGCCAGACACACGAGCTGCCGCTGGCCCACCGACAGGTTCTCGCCGCCCTCGGACACCTCGTGGCGCAGCCCGGCCGACAGCCCCTGCACGAAGGGCTTGAGGTGCGCGTACTCCAGCGCGCGCCAGATGTCGTCGTCCGAGAACGTCTCGAAGGGGTCCAGGTTCATGCGCAGCGTGCCCGAGAACAGCACCGGGTCCTGCGGGATGATGGTGATGCGCGAGCGCAGCTGGTGCAGCCCCATGGCGGCCACGTCCAGCCCGTCCACGAGGATGCGGCCGCCCACGGCCTCGACGATGCGGAACAGGCCGAGCGTGAGCGTGGACTTGCCGGCGCCCGTGCGGCCCACGATGCCGAGCTTGTCGCGCGGCGCCACGGCGCACGTGACGTCGCGCAGCGCGGGCTCGGCGCCGGCGCGGTACGCCAGCGTCAGCCCCTCCAGCTGCAGCGCGCCCGTCTCCGGCCATGACGACGGAGGACCCGGCGAAACGTCCCACGCCGCCTCCTGCAACACACATCACGATCATTTCCCCTACCAATTCCTATACCCGACACGCTGCGCTCTCATGCCACCCTAGTCATATTCACGCACCTGTTCCGTTTCCGCGTACTCCTTCATTCGCTCCACAGCTACAATGTCTGTCTCTGCTCCTGACACCATTTGTACTAACCAACTTAAAGTCTGGGTTATCTAAAAATTTAATGAAAATATATTATTACTAGAATAATGGCAACCAACCATTAAATAACTTTGAAAATGACGTTAACAAATACCTCCAAAGTATAACTGACGGAGAGGCCAGCAAAGCCTGGGCTGATAGTGTCCCTTCCGATTACCGCAAATAATGCAGCAAAGAATATGATGAGACTGCCGACTATCTCAAGTCGCACTCCAAGCCACCTGTCCGCGACACAAGTCAGGTAATGCACCGATTGATAGTGATCTACTTTCTGCTGGGATTCTTTCACGAATCTGGAAAATGGAAAATTTAGGAACATCACAACGGGTCTTTTTTTTAACTTCATTTAAAATATTCATTTAATGGGAATACTAACTGTTTTGTGAAAGTGTTTTGAAATGCCGCCGATTTATTGCGTTTATTTATTTTCACGAAATCAGTAACAAAACGTAGGTAAATGAAAATCCTATAAGGACCAGTTTTTCATAACAAAAAATCTGTACGAACTAGATTTGGAATTTGTCCAGATTTGAAAGTATCAATGAAGTTGACGCGGGCTCGTATGAATCGATTCTACAGCTGATGAATCGATTATTATATGTACCTGTCCATAACGCCAAAAGCTCGAATACTTGTTGCACCTAAGATGCTCTCGTTGAAGTGCGAGTAGACCGGCGAGCGCGCCACCGACTCGATTCTCATGAGCTGTCGCGAAGTGGGCACGTAGAACCGTTGGATGAGGTAGTACATCGCGCCGATGGGCAATATCACGACCATGAACATGGGTGTCGAGTAGCTTATCACGAATATTGTGCCGATTACCTGAACAAGAAAAAAACATTAAAAAACATCCAACGAGAATAATAATAATATATTGATACAGAGTTAAAATTTGGTAAAATAGTAACATAAAATATTAGGAATAATTACAAAGGTTATGTTATGTGCCTGTACTAGGATAAACCTGTATCACAGGCGGTAGAAGTTCCTATGCTATGGTTTTTGTAGAACAATAACATTGATAACAATATTTAACATTTAAAATCTTGAAATAATGAAAAAAATACTATGTTATATACCTAGTTTACTTAAACAAAGTCATAATAATTTTTTCATATTTTAAAACTGTTTCTTGCACTTAATACTCTAGTTACACAGATGATTTTGCGTCTGCAGAATATATACCTTTGGGTTAAAGTCGAGGTTGCATCAATATTGAAAAGTTATTAAGAAAAAGGTCAAGGTCAAGGTTTGTAGGTCAGCGTAAAAGAATTTTGAGTTGCTGACTCAAAATTCTTTTTAAGTTTTTTTTCTTCGTAAGCGTCGTCGTAAAAAAAAATAAAAAAAAATAGAGTAAAATCAGTCGGTTCAGCTAGTTTCACAATAGGAATACCGAGCTCCATTGTTAGCCGGCTCTATCTCGCACCCTAGGAGTAACCTTGACTTTACCGTGGCCTTCCCGCCAAGTCATTATATTGACACGCACAATCGCGTTTAGGTCGACGGAACCTTTACTATTTATAGGTACATATCGTTAAGCTATAAATAATACCTTTCTTGGATCGATTAGGTTCTGCTTAAAGCGATTTGGTATGTTTACCTAGTTCGGAGTTTCCTTGCGTGATCACATCAGAAATGAAAATATCCGCAGGAGAACCAAGGTTACCGACATAGCTCGATGAATCGCCAAACATAAGTGACAATGGGCAGGGTATACTGCACGCAAAACAGATGGTCGATGGGGGCGAAAGGTTCTTGAAAACGCAGCATTGGAAGGCCTCCCACAATGTGAACCAATGGCCTCGTGAGGCTATCGGGTATCCGATAGATGCGAGACGCACAGGAACAGTCGTTATGGTGACAATTGGGAGAGGCCTACTTATGTCCAACAGTGGACCTCTACCGGATGACGATGCATAGAGCAAAAATGACAAGAAAAAGGGAAAGGAAAAATAAGCAGACAAGTGATGCTTAATTTTTAATGATATTTCTTTCGGCATATGAACCTGTTCTTTATTGTGAAATAAATGTCTTTAAACCGAAATGTTAATGTAAGGCAGAGTGGGGGCGTTGTGGGAACAACTCGCTATCTTTTTTCTACGCGCGAAAACTAATGGGGGGAACGTCACACTTTAGTTTGTACCATCATAATCATCATCATCATTTCAGCCGACAGACGTCCACTACTGGACCTCCCCCAAGTGTCGCCACAATGATCGATCCTGTGCGTCTCGCATCCATCGGTTTCCCGCAACCTTCACCAGGTCATCGGTCCACCTTGTAGGAGGCCTTCCGACGCTGCGTCTTCCAGTACGAAGTCGCCACTCCAGAACCTTTCGGCCCCAACGGCCATCTGTTCTGCGAGCAATGTGCCCTGCCCATTGCCACTTAAGTTTGGCGATTCTTCGGGCTATGTCGGCAACCTTGGTTCTCCTGAGGATATCTTCATTTCTGACTCGATCCCGCAAGACAACTCCGAGCATAGCCCTTTCCATTGCCCTCTGGGTGACTTTGAGCCTTCTGATGAGGTCTATTGTGAGCGACCACGTTTCGGCACCATATGTCATCACTGGCAACACGCACTGGTCATAGACTTTCTTCTTGAGACACTGCAGTGGTATATTGGACGATAAGATACCGTGCAGCCTCCCGAACGCCGCCCAGCCGAGTCGGATTCGACGGTTGACCTCTATCTTGAAATTAGCTCTACCCAACTGGATTGTCTGTCCGAGGTAGATGTAATCGTCCACAACTTCGAGTATAGAGTCTCCGATCTTGATAGGAGTGGGTGCTACATGGTTGTTTATCATGACTTTAGTTTTGTCCATGTTTGTACATCTTTTTTTAATCTTGACAGTTTCCCCTTCCACCAGATTTGAAAGGTTTTTAACTTAATTAATTTTGAAGAAAAAAAAAATAGTCATTTGTACCTATGATGCACGATGGGAAAATAGGAACCACGGATGATTACACCACACTTCGTGTATGGTGTAATAATAAAGTATCTTCTATCTTTATCTCGTGACCTTGTGTTTCTACAAATGAAACTCAACTGAGGCGCGCACACTCGTCGTTTTTGTTAGTATATTTTGGTATCGATGTGGTAAAACATTCCATGTGTTTTTTGTGCGGTATGTCACTGCACACAACATAAATGGTGTGTTTTGAACTACTTATGTAGGTTATTGGTATAGAAAGCGTTCTAAGATGAACTTAGAACTATCGAAAGATTTCAAAGTAATTTTTAGATAGTTCTAAGTTCATAAAAAAAATACTAAAAATAAAAATACTTACTTTGAAATCAGTTATTCTATTGATAAGATATAGATAGGCATTTCCGACCCGTGTTTATATTAGCGCTCTGCTCAAACAATCCAACGCAAGAACTTTCCGAGTCGACCTCGGAAATACCCAAAAAGTAAAAAATTCGTCGAAAAAATTGTTACGTTTGTTTAAAGCCCTTGCTCCCATTTAGTGCCATAAAACAGTGACTTTCTGAAACCTACTGTTCTTCCAAAGGTGCTTGATGCGCTTTGCGTCGTGTCATACAGACGTAGGTAGGTGTAGCAAAATACAGAGTTGAAATGTATTAGATAGAACAACGAAATCTTGAAGGTTTGGGTTTTAATAAATGAATCATGTTTTTTATACAAAAGATGTTGTTTATAATACTAGTAATATAGTCCTTCAAGGTTGTTAGTGTTTTACAAATAACCTCTTAATAAACTAATAGGCTCGCCTGACCATCAACGATTGCATTACTGTTTATCATCAGGTGGGATCGCAGTCAAGCACTAGTTTATATCAATTTAAAAAAAAACCCTGTATAACATTGCTTGTTTTTCCTACTCCTTTCAAACGGTTTTGATATTTAGAAATCACAAAAAAAAATGCCGGTTAGGTGTTCTTCAGAGCAATACGTAAATCAATCAATAGAAAATGGCTTTAAAGATCTCTGCGAGGGTGCGGGTGGCAATACGAGTATGTGTGCATTTAACTCCGGCCAGATATTCAAGGGACTATGCGCCTTAAGCATAAGGCAACACACAAAACCGCAGTACACACTATTTTACCGAGATCATGTTATTTTAAGTTTTGCGTTTATCTTTTTTAAATGGTAGGTAGGATCACCAAGTTGAAAGATTCGGACAGTGGACGTCCGAATCTTTCAAGTTTCCTAGACTTATCCTGACCATTTTGTTTTCGGGTTGGATGTAATCCACCTTGAAGTAGGTGTAGGGGTCTGTCAGCCTCTTACTGACTAAACCACCCCGGTGTTCCCTGGTACACTTGTGTAGGGAGCTGCAGGTGCAATTTGACTTCCACTGCCAATCCTAAATGTTCCGTCTGTTGGAACTCAGCCCTTCTCTCTAGAAGAGGGAATGGCCTGTAATCCACCACGTAGGCCCAGCGCGGATTGTCACAAGTCTTTGATGTTTGGTCTAGGATATATCTATATCATATCTACCAGTTTCCGTTTTGAGAGCAATGGTAATGAAAGAAATCACACAAAATAAAGCGCTAGCCTGGGTTTGACTTGCGACGTGCGACTCGTAAGTTCTTGGGGCCCTCACCACTGCACCCAAAACGACAAGTAACAAAGCCAAAACCAATATAAATATAACAGATAGCTCACCTCAAAAATACCATTGAGTACACTAGAAATCTCCCAAGACAGTGCAGTGTCAACAGTATCCACGTCTTTGGAGAACCTGGACAGCAGTCTGCCAACTGGTGTGACCTCGAAGAATTGTAGAGGCGATTTTAGCACATTGTCTAACATGACTGAGTGAAGCACCGCCGCTGCTTTCAAGCACGCCAGGAAAGGCATCAGATCGGTGAAGAATGATGCCATCGCTGAAACATTGTATACAGGATTTGTCAAATTCAGAGTCGGTGTTGTTGTCATAGGTGTGGTTTTATAATAGTCAGAAAAAGTCTGACACTTCACTCCCTCCCACTTCACTCTAGAGCGAGAGGGCGAAATAATTCGCAGTGAAATTCGAATTAAAATTGTTCGAATAACCATTTTAAAGATAGATAGATAGATCTTAATTTTAAGAGTTATTACAATGCTACTCAAACATCGTTTTTATGATAACTGAATTGGCGCGATGAACTTTGATGTCAGAGACTATGTAAGACTTTTTTAAAACTTATAACTTTATTTGTTTACAAGATTTAGTAAGTATTTCTACTAAGCAAATCAAAAATAACAAAGAAATATGAAGCAACTTAATTGGTGTATTAATTTTTTCTTTTCTTACACAGCTATAGTGGAAACTCAGCCTGTAAAGTCACCTGCTTGAAATGATTTTATAACATTATTTTATTGAAAAGAGTTCACCTATATGTGTACAGAAGCGCAGCGCCAGCTACCATCATATAGATCTGTCGTCATAATGATACGGAGTCTCCAAGGGTTCAAGGGCATGACAGCATAAAATCGTAAAATTTTGTCCACAAATTAATGAGATGCTCTCAAATTGGCCTATTTTGTAGTAAAAACCATATTCTTTTTGGTCTTTGTCGCAGTTCGGTAAAGAGAGGCACCAGGTTTTATTATATTGGGTTCCTTTGGGATTCACTACGCCACTGCCCACAACATTTATTTAAAATCAGGCAAAAGAACTTACATCCTAGATCCTCCACAAGCAACTATTAGTTGCATAGAATATTGAATATTTTACTAGTTTTATTCTTGTTTTACTTAACTTACGGACGTCCTCAAAACATGACTAGCTTTCTACAAGGTTGTGATAAATCATTGACCTAAAATCTCACCTTGACCGAAGCCGAGTCCGCCGTACACACCGAGGTACATGTCTCGACGTGCCGTATCAACTGTGCCATTTACGAGCTGAAAATATTAAAAAAAACTATTTTATAAGTTAACTAGCGACCCGCCCCGGCTTCGCTCGGGTGCAATCTATAATATAAAAATGAATCGCAAAATGCGTTGGTAAGCGCATAACTCAACAACGCCTGGACCGATTTCGCTAATTCTTTTTTTGTTGTCATTGTTATTGTGAGGAAAAGGTTCTTATGGAAAAAAAAATTAGAGTAGAGTAGTGTAGAGTAGGGTAGAATAGGGTAGGGTGGAGTAGGGTAGAGTTGGGTATAGTAAGGCGGAGTAGGGAAGAGCGGGAGCGAAGCCGCGCGGGCAAAAGCTAGTATTACACATATAAACCTTCCTCTTGAATCACTCTATCTATTAAAAAAACGGCATCAAAATCCGTTGCGTAGTTTTAAAGATTTAAGCGTACATAGGGATATAGGGACAGGAAAAGCGACTTTGTTTTATACTATGTAGTGATGTTTGACAGTGTCTGTGGTCAATAATATCGACGGGTGCCAAATGACAGAAGTTTTCTACAGTTTTGCGATTTTCTGATAATTTCAGTAACTTACTAAACAAACAAGCGATATCTGGCAATATCCTTTGACGTTTTAAGTTTAGACGGTACGCTTAGTGCATCGGTTAAGCGATTGTTTGCTGCGCTGCGAGTCACGGGTTCGATTCCCACACGGAATAAATATTTAGGTAGGTATGTGACCTACAGAAAGGTGTTCCGAGTCTGGATGTCTTGTGTTTGTGAATTTACTTGTTTATAAATGCACCCAGGATACAGGAGTAATTCGTAATGTGGGGCAATATTAAAAAAAAAAATACATTTCCTAGGCTACCCTGGCGGTGCTCTTTTAAACTTATTGACGGTAAAACCTATGAATAAGCAAATTATAGTAAGTACGTATTGCCATTCGTAATTTTCCTTATTTTACTTTCACCGCGTGAAGTCAACGACCTCCTTTATCTTTATGAAGCACGCGGTGAGACGTATCTTGTCCTGAGTATTACCTACGTAATACTAATATAAATGGTATTCCCTTTTTCATTTATTTATTACTTTTATTGTACTTCTGGGTACAATAATGACTGGTCTACACTGTCCTCACAATTCACATACCTATTAATATTGTAATAGGTACTAGCTTTTGCCCTCGGCTTCGCTCCCGTCAACTGACTACTCTATTCTACTCTACATTTTTTTTTTTTACGCTGGGCAAAAATTATCTTATGACAACCCCCGCTCTTGGGTGGAGCGGGAGATAGTGCCAGACTCTTACTGACTAGGCTCGAGTTTCCTTTAATCTACTTAACTCTATCCTACTCGACTGTAATACCCTAGCTAGGATAATATACAGATGAAAATATTGTAAAACCAATCAAATTATGTGAAATATGTTTTTCCAAAATTAAAAATAAATCGCTTCCGTCGCTTGGAGGAGGGTGATGTCTAGCAGTGGACGTCTTTCGGCTGAAATGATGATGATAATGATTAAAAACAACACCCTGTACTTATTTTTACGTCATGGGGATTTTTTTCAGTTTTTTTTTTGTATTTAAAAACAAAGTAAAAAATCATTATCATTTGTACCTCTCAACCATTTCTCAAAGTTATATTTTATGGATAAAGTAGTATAGTGTAAGTATACTTATAATTTAATTTATGTATTGTATCTATTTTTGTGTTTCAATTACTGGTTTTGTTATATTTATACAGGGTTTTTTGTAAAACACTGGCAACCTCTCAAGACTATGGTACTAACATCATAAACAACAACTTTTGCTCTATGACTTAAAAAAAAAAATTTTAGTTCATCAGATTATCACATAAAAATAAAAATATTTAAATTGAACGTTCGAGTGTTGCGAAGTCTATGCTGGCGTATCAATTTGCTAGTGTGACGAGTACACGAAAATGGTGCGAATGCTTACTAGGTAGATGTGATGACAATTTTTCGAAAACCTGCTTACTATTACTACGAGAACAGTGTGCTGGAGGCACAATAGGTAAAGAAAAATACAGAGTTGAAATGTGTTAGATAGAACAACGAAATCTTGAAGATTTGTTTTTGGTAAATGTGTCATGTTTTGTAAAAAGTGATAGAACAAAAGTTGTTGTTTATGATGTTCTTAACAAGCACCTAAGAGGTTGCTAGTGTTTTACAAATAACCCTGTATATGTATTATATAAGTTAGTTTAGATAATATAGTATATTCTTAATTTTCTGACTCATTTGTATACACTGTATCTACATCCAACTCTCCTGTCGCAGGTCTGCTGGAAGAAATTTTATTTGAAATAAGCAGTTCCTTTGTACTATGCTTTTATCTGTCCATTTCATTTTTAAATGTTTGTATGTGTCCATAAATTAATAATTACATAAACAATAAAGTGTCAATAACTGACCATTTTGTCATCACTGGACCATATCGCGAGCCAGAAGTTGACGCTAATTTGTAGCGAGTGTAAAATGATGTACATCACAATGGTTCCGACGGCTGCCTTCACGCCGATCTTCGATAAGTAGTGCACGTACACTTCTGCTTTTACCTGTGTAGATATAATCAGAATAGAGTTTCAATTTATGTTAGAAAACACATAGTCCTTTTTTGAATTCGCTTTTCCGCACCTCAAAAGGAAAAAACGAAACCCTTATAGGATCACTTGGTTGTCTGTCCGTTTGTCTGTCATTTGGCAAAACTTCGAGACTCCTATCGGGAATTGAACTCTTTACATTGGTAAATTTGTACGGAACCCTCTGGGCGCTAGTCCAACTCGAACTTGCCCAGTTTTTTCTTTATTGAGTCCCTAGTATCAACGTTTAGACGAATCATACCTCTTCGCAGATCAATAGTCATAATTTATAAAAATCTCGTTTATTATTTATTTATCAGTTGCTTGCTATATTTACTTACAGTGTGCACCAAAGCGACAACATCATCATCCTTCATTTTTTTCATATATCCAACGTTCTATTACCTAGAATACTAGACTTTTTTGAGGTGGGAGTCATCCTTTAACTTCTCTCGCTCTAGGGTGGAGCGAGAGGACCAGTCAAACTTTTACTGACTAAAACTCTCCTGTGTTCTTTCCCTTCCGTGGTCCTTTGGCCCAAAGGGCCATGGGATCTCTTTAAAAAATTCCCATCATCATCCTGCCTTTGTCCCGTTTTATTTGGGGTCGGCGCAACACGTTTTTTTCTTCCATTCTGTGCTGTTAATCGTCACGCTATCACTAACTCCCTTTTCTTTCATATCACTTTTCACACAATCTATCCATCTTTTCTTTGCCTTAACCCTCCCTTTCCATCCATTCACATGTAAACTGAACTAAAAAATCCCGTTTCAGAATGTTAAATACTAGAGGTACTCACTTTTCCTGTTTCAGTTTTCTCAGCCTCAATAAGCTGATTATATTCTGGATTCTCGTCTATTGGCTTCTTCTCTTTGTCAGCCTTATCCTTAGCAGCTGTGTCCCCATGATCACCTTAAAAATGTGTGCAGCTTATGTAATTTGTTTTTTGTTTTAAATTGTTGTAATATTTAAATAGTCTAAACAGCTAATCGGTAACTAACTGCGTTTTATTGCAGAAATTAAACGCATTAAAGACCTATCATAGACACTCCAACTCTGATCGTTGACCGTCATTTTCTAGTCCAAACTATACTGCCCTTGATAGTTAAAAAGACGTATCTAACAAAAACGAAAACGTATAAAAAAAATTTTAATGAATGAAACGGGAAATCGGGTCTTTTTACCTTGTGTTAAAACCGCACTGGAGAAAGTCAGCAAAATATTAAAAATACAGGCAGATGCGCCATTATGTCCTGATTCCGGCAATGTATATAACTCAACTCTAGAAAAAATGTTAGTTGCGTCTTTTTTACTAACGGGGGCAGTATAGAGATAAGAACATCCATGTTAGTATCAGCTAATAGTTCACACGATCGTATCTCCAAATATAGACGAGTACCGTAGCGTTTACTTTTTTTGGGATCTATTTTGAATATAATGAGCATGGATAAGCCCACAGTATGATTTACCTGATTCCATAGTTTCTGTGTCTGAAGCCCCCGAGGACATCGAACGAGCCCATTGTAATTTACGATGAAATTCCGAACCAAGTTTGTTTTCTAAATCGTTCTTGATATCTGCCAAATCTGCGGGAATATTTATAGTAAACGGTCAATTATGTAGTTATGTGAATGTTCCTTAGTGGCCTTCACGCATGACATGCGTTTCACAATTACGTTCTTGGGCTGCCTCCTAACAACAGATGTCACGTTAACTATTCATTCAAACTATCAAATGGGACAAAAATGTGCCATGACTAAGCGTTTCACTGCGCTGAATTCTAGTATCTAACCGGGTTCATGGCATGAATTAAATTTGCACACGGATATTGAATACCAACTGAATAACGAGCAGCTGTATATAGGGTGACTGGTAATTAGTGACCGACACGTGATTGTACTCATGATTACAAACAACTTTTCCAAAGAAACTATTTTTTTTTATCTTTAGTTTTATCACAATAACAAAACAGCTGTTCACGCAAATTTGCGCCTGCTACCACTCAGCGGTTAGCCGCGTAACGCAGCGGTCTCATGTACCTTACCTACATTAGTAATAGTGCACCCACGCCGCTTGCAAACCCATCGGTGCATGTTATCAATATAGATACCTACATGTTCCGGTTAATTAATATAAGTTAAGTAAATAATGAGTATAAAAAAGTTTATTTGGGAAAGTTGTCGGTAATCATGAGTACAATCACGTGCATGATTATCGGTCACTAATTACCAGTCACCCTTTATAGAATAAACTTTATTGTACACCAAAAAAATAACACAACTTATACATAAACTTAAATCTATGGGTACAATGCCAATGGCGGTCTTATCATATACATACGTATTACATTTTTTATCGTAGGTATCTTATATTCTTTTAGGATAACCGTCTATACATTTGTCCAACTCACCTTCAGCTGTCGCCGAGCGCTCTGCAATAGTAAGATGGTGTAGTAAGAACTCTGCGAAGGCGCCCTTCTTCTCGAGGAGCTGCTGGTAGGTGCCGACCTCCGACACCTCTCCGTCGCGCAGCACCACCACCAGGTCGGTCTGCGCCAGGTACGACACATTGTGCGTTACCCACACGCGCGTCTTGCCCTGCAGCATCCCACTAGGTCCCAGCACCTATACACAGATGTCATCAGAAATGTTCCGGTCGTGCAGGCTAAAGGAGAGAAGGCAGTATTGGTAGACCGCCTCGAGTTTTTGTCCTGGGGGCTAGAATTTTCGAGCCTGTTCAATAGTCTTCATGTCGAGTATTTGTATACTGTAAACGAAATCTAACTCCTTAAATATCATCGGGAGTACCGAACTAGGACTCCTAAACATTGAAACGCGATACCTCGAGTCGAGTGCCACTCCTAGCACAATATCCTGTCATGAACGATATTGTCTGCGCCATTCGCATTATTTTATCTATATTTGTTCTATCTGTACCTCATTATAAAAGCATAAACACATACTTGCAACATTATATTACACTTCATTCAATAACTCATTCGAGAAGGATTTTCCATCCAAAACCATTTCCTTCCTGTTCATTCCTTCTGGTGACACGTATCTTCGTGCGCCCGCGCTCCCTCCCAAACAAAACTCTAAAAAGTGAAAATATTGGTGCTGTGTGGTGAAATTCTCAAACTCTCTTCTCTCGCGAATCTTGGAGGAAATATCGCCTGAACCGGCGCGCTTTGGAGGCTGCTATCGAAGGAACCAACGCATCTTTTCATCCTCCGTAAGTCCTTTTTCCTTCCAAGTTTTCTGGTCCTTCTCACCCAATAAAAAACGCATATCTACTACGCATCTACGCTACACTCATCACACACATCATATTTATCATTTTAAATCTATTTATTCGCAAAAAACCGCTAAAAACGCACAATTACGCATCCGCCATTACTCGTCTACGTGATACACGAGACGCGCCCAATAGGGCACATTTCCCGCTCAATCTCTCATCAACGCTTAGTTGTTTTTATAAAAACGCATCATATTTTAATATAAACACCCATTATCTAAAGTATTATAATTATATTTTAGTCATCTCACGCATATTTTCACATATATCTCAAAATATAACGCACACGGACAAGTCCATTTTTGTTCACGCACGCTCGCGTACATTCACTCATTTATCTATTTTATTACACGGTTAAAAACTCGAGTAGGTACTTCTCAACACTTAAAATGACTTCCACGCGTAGTAAGGTTAGGGAATGTGATAAAGAATCCTATGCTTCGACCGAGGAAGATCCTAAAGTTCTTCTATTTGAGTCTAAAAAAGAAAATTTATTTCAAATTGTGCAATCCATTTACGATCTCGGCCTACAAGTTTCCGTAAATAATTCATTAAAATCGCAATTTCTAGCTCGAATTAGCTCCCTTGAGCACATTAGAACAAACTTTATGGAAACTCTTGATGCTTATAATTTAGCATTATTAGAAAGTGGTTCGAAGACAAACCCGAATTACGCCTCACTATCCGCATTTGATGAAATCTATTGTGAAATAAAAGCAATAGAATCTAACATTCTGAAGTCACAAAATACGAGTAATGATAACACTAATAATAAATTCGAGTTTTTAAATCGTAAACTACCGCCTTTAAAACTTGCTTCATTTGATGGCACGCCCAGCAAATGGACAACTTTTCATGAAAACTTCAAAAGTCTTATTCATGATAATTCGCATCTTACTGACGCCGAAAAGGTTCAGTATTTAATTGGTTGTTTATCGGGCAAAGCATTAACTGTTTGCTCAGGTATCATACCTACCGCTAATAATTACCTACTCATTTGGAATGATTTAATAGAAAAATATCAAGATACGCGCGTACAAGCTTCCATGTATTTACATCAAATGATTCAATTTAAACCTTATCAATCTATTGATTCGTTTCTCGAGCAGTTTCATTCGGCACAAGCCGCTTTACGTCGCTTAGACATAAAGGATTTGTCAGATTTTATAATAACTGATATTGCACTCAGTAAGCTAGATAAAGAGGTCGTTAACCTTTTCGAACAATCGCATAGGCATATTACAATACCTACTTTCGATCATCTTTCGCTATTTCTAAAAGAACAAAGTAAAATAATAACGCTTCGTAATCACTCTAATCCCTCTAAAGTTCGTAATAATAATAACGAAAATAATAAATCCTCATTTAAACCTAGAAACAGTCAAGCCCTCGCGAGTACTACCCAGGACACCCCAGTGCGTTCCTGCAAGGTATGTGGATCCCCTGATTCACATCCACTTTATAGATGTTCTCGTTTTATGAATCAAAACGCAAAAGATAGATCAGATCTTGTAAACAAACATAGGTTTTGTCGTAATTGTTTAGGATTTCATGATATTAAAATGTGCAAGTCAACAAATACGTGTTCGATTTGCCACCGTAAACATCATTCGCTATTACATCTAAACAACTTTAACTTTTCCAACAATCGGGTAGTTGAACATAGCTCCGCTCCATTCGCACTTCGCGCACAACCGTTCGCGTCGGTTGAGAACGGCGCCGGCGCGCCCCGCGCGCCGGCCTCCGCGCCTCCACCGACTGCCTCTCCCGCGACACTCGACTCGCCACGCATATCGACAGGTGATAACGTTGCGCGCGAAAATTCAAACGCTCCTTATTTATCAATGACTTCGGCTACCTCGTGCGTTGAAAATAATACAACTGTTTTGTTGCCTACCGCTTCAGTATACACTTATAATAATAATATACCTTATACTCTCCGCGTTTTTCTTGATACAGGCTCAATGAGTCATTTTATTACAAAGGCTTGCTGTAAACGTTTAAACTTAGAAATTACTCCTGACAAATCTTCTATTTTCGGTATAAGTCACGCAAAAATACCCACGTATGGTACTACAACATTTAAAATATTTTCTCGCTTTGATCACCGCTGTTGTTATACAATTCACGCTCGGGTTTTAGATCGTATTACTGACGACTTGCCCAACGTATTCATAGATATCACAAATCTCACTCCATTACGTAATTTACCTATGGCTGATGACGCGTTCCACGTTCCCGGTGAGATTGATTGCCTCCTCGGCAATGAACTTTTCCCGCTTTTGTTGGGAAGTGGAAAGGTAACTTTACCTGGCTCCTCGGTCGTCGCTGTGGAAACCACCCTTGGTTACATAGCCATGGGTCGGGCTGATTGTCAACCTCGCATAACTTCGCGCTCTCGCCCCGCTCAAATAAATAAAAATAAAAGCGAGCAAACTTTTCTGTGCGCTACTAGCACGCTTAGCTTAGACACGCTAACGCAACGCTTTTGGGAGCTGGAAAGCGTCCCTAATAAGGTTCACATGAGTCCTGATGATCAGGCGTGTGAACAAATATTTAATTCAACTTACTCTCGCGATGAAACAGGTAGATACACAGTGCAGCTACCATTTAAGGCTCCGTGTACAGACTTAGGAAATTCGCACTCAACGGCGATGCGTCTCCTCCTTAATTTAGAAAAAAAGTTAGATTCTGATCCCGAGATCAGAACTAATTACAACGCTACGCTTCAAGATTATCTTGACAAAGGTTATTTAGCCAAGGTCAAAGATCCCTCTCTCAATATCCCGCATTATTATATTCCGCACCGTGCTGTTTACCGCCCGGATAAACAGTCCAGTAAAACTCGCATCGTGCTTGACGCTAGCTGTAAAACTAGTTCAGGTAAATCGCTAAATGATCTCCTTTACGTAGGTCCGAATCTACAAAGTAACATTTTTGATTTATTAATTAATCTTCGCATGTTTCCCGTTGCTGTAGTTGCAGACATCGAAAAAATGTATTTTCAACTTAATCTTTCCGCTGATCATCACGCATTTCAACGCATTTTATACAGATTCGATAAAGATTCTGAGATTTCAACTTTTGAATTTAACCGCGTTTCTTTCGGTGTCTCAAGCTCGCCTTATTTAGCTATGAGGATAGTTCGCCAACTCGCATCTGATAGTCGGGATAATTACCCGCTCGCGGCTTACGAGGCTGAAAACCATATGTATATGGATGACTACATATGTTCGCTAGATGGCGTTGAAATAGCTGAGCTTACATATCAAGAAATGGTCGCCATGTTCAGGTCAGGCGGTTTCAATCTTGTAAAGTGGATCTCTAATAGTTCCGAACTCTTAAATAAAATTCCTTCAACTCATTTAAGTTCGCAAAATATTGAATTTGACGCGGACGCTAATAATAATACTAAAATTGTAGGTATGCAGTGGAATCCTGTAGAGGACTCTTTTCAATTCAAAATAAATAATAATTCTCTTAAATGTACGAAACGTACCGTTTTATCCGCAACCGCACGGCTGTTTGACCCCTTAGGTCTTATAGGTCCAGTTACCGCGTTCATGAAAGTTTTAGTTCAGGAATGCTGGAAGCATGACCTTGATTGGGACGACGTTGTACCAGCTTACATTGAAAATAAATTTAATCAATTTCACAAAGAACTTTCCTATCTCGAACAAATAAAATTCCCGCGACATGTAGGTATCACCTCGGTTTCTCATGTCACTCTCCTCGGGTTCGCAGACGCCAGTGAGCGCTGTTATGGTGCCGCTGTTTACATAAGGGTTAGTTCTAATGACGAAGATAACGGATCAGTCCTCTTACTTACTTCTAAATCACGCGTCGCTCCGCTTAAAAATACGCCCTTAGCTCGCCTCGAATTATGTGCTGCTCTTCTCTTAGCAAATTTAATTAACTCAGTTGTAGAAGTTTTAAGTAAACGCTGTAAAATTAATAATATTTTTGCTTTTTCTGATTCAACAGTCACGCTCACCTGGATCCACTCGCCCTCGCATAGATTTCATACATTTGTCGCAAATCGCATTGTTGAAATTAATTCAAAATTACCTGCTAAACATTGGTTTCACATCGATGGAACTGAAAATCCCGCTGATGTAGTTTCTCGTCCCGTAACGCCTAAACAATTATTAGATTTAACTCTTTGGTTTAACGCTCCGCATTGGTTTTCATTCCCCTTAAATCAGTGGCCAATCAAGCCATTTAAGGTCAATTTAAATAAAAATAATTCGGAAGTAATGGAAACTAAAAATATCGCTCTCGCAGTTAAAGTAACGCAAGAAGTTTCTCAACCTATTCAATCTTTAATTGACCGCATTTCTAAATATTCTATTTTACTACGTAGCCTGGTTTTAATATTACGTTTCTGCAAGATATTAACTTCGCATGGTTCCATCACCGTTTCTGATTTAGAAGCCGCGGAAATATACCTTATACGTTACGTACAAAGTAGATATTTCTTTGAAGAAATGAACGCTTTAAAATCAAATAAAAAATTAAATATAAGTCTCGCTAAACTCAACCCCTTTCTGGATTCAAATAATATTCTCAGAGTAGGTGGAAGGTTAACGCATTCTCAACTTGATTATGGTCAAAAGCACCCCATTTTAATTCCAACTAAATCACGTTTTACCCAACTCGTAATTGACTTTTATCATGTAACTAATTTGCATACAGGTCCCGCTCTTTTATTATCTATCATTAGACAAAGATTCTGGATTTTATCCGCTCGTAATATTGTAAGACAACGCGTACATAGTTGTAACAAATGTTTTAAACTTAAACCTCAAAATACTTACCCTCCTATGGGTGATCTACCCGACTTTCGCGTTTCACAAGCGAAAGCGTTTGTTAATACCGCTGTGGACTATTGTGGCCCTTTCTATATTACTCATATCCGAAAACGCGGAATTAAAAGCCACAAAGCTTACATTTGTGTGTTCGTGTGTCTAACAACTAAGGCAGTACACTTAGAGTTAGTCTCTGACCTTAGTTCAGATTTATTTCTCGCCGCTTTTAAGCGTTTCATTTCTCGTAGAGGTCCTGTTGCTATGATTTATAGTGATGGAGGCACAAACTTTATTGGCGCAAAGCGCAAATTGAACGAAATTTACGCCCTAATTCAATCCAAATCTCATATAAATTACATAGGCGATCAACTAGCTGAAAATCGTATACGATTTAAACATAGCCCGCCATACGGTTCTCATTTTAATGGACTCAGCGAAGTTAATGTTCGTTGTGTCAAAACTCATCTTTTTAAAGTAATTGGTTCTCAAATATTAACTTACGAGGAGTTTAGTACCGTTCTTGTTCAAATTGAATGTCTTTTAAACAATCGACCTCTAAGCATTTTAAGCTCCGACCCGTCTGATATTAGTGCTTTAACGCCTAATCATTTTTTAAACGTAACTCCGCTTAAGTATTTACCTGCTGAAGATGTCACAGACATTTCAGACAATCGCTTATCGCGTTATCAACTTCTTAATAAAATAACTCATTCCTTCTGGCATCGTTGGAGCCAGGAGTACCTCACTTCCTTGCAACAGCGTGAGAAGTGGAACACACCGTCAAAGCCTATTGAAGTAGGTACGATTGTTGTTATCAAAGACAACAACGCTCACCCGCTTTGTTGGCCTTTAGGTGTCATAGATGCGACTTGTCCTGGAAAGGATAATATAGTTAGGACTGTGAAGGTTAGAACTGCTTCCGGTTCCTACATACGCCCGGTAGTGCGGCTTTGTCCTCTACCCACTCAATAATTACTTTACAGTTGCGCTTAACTCTATTTTTAATTAATTATTATATTTTTTTTTTTTTTCAATTTAAGTTCTCATAAAATTGTAATTTAGAGGAAAACCTCTAGGCCGGGGGAATTGTCTGCGCCATTCGCATTATTTTATCTATATTTGTTCTATCTGTACCTCATTATAAAAGCATAAACACATACTTGCAACATTATATTACACTTCATTCAATAACTCATTCGAGAAGGATTTTCCATCCAAAACCATTTCCTTCCTGTTCATTCCTTCTGGTGACACGTATCTTCGTGCGCCCGCGCTCCCTCCCAAACAAAACTCTAAAAAGTGAAAATATTGGTGCTGTGTGGTGAAATTCTCAAACTCTCTTCTCTCGCGAATCTTGGAGGAAATATCGCCTGAACCGGCGCGCTTTGGAGGCTGCTATCGAAGGAACCAACGCATCTTTTCATCCTCCGTAAGTCCTTTTTCCTTCCAGATATCATATAGTTTTTGTAGTAATCAGTCTCTTCTGAACGTTGTTAAGAGTGAACATAGGAATGAACATATCATCATCATATCAGCCGAAGGTCCACTGCTGGACATGACCTACCCCAAGCGTCGCCACAACGATCGGTCCTGTGCGTCACGCATCCATCGGATTCCCGCGACCCTGACCAGGTCATCGGTCATGAACATATACATTCTATTAATATGAAGTAACCTGGGTGAAGACAGGCAGTGCCTGGATTTGATATCAATGGACAAGCGGCTGGACAGAATGATGTTCTCCTCGTCTTTTGAGGTTTCAACACGTGGAAGGTCCTTCGCCTTTTTTCTTATTTTTAATCAATACAAATACACACTGTTTACTTATACCTAGCCACGTCACGCACCTTTTCGAAGATGTGCTTGCCCACGTGCGAGTCGACGGCGCTGAGCGGGTCGTCCAGGAAGTAGTTGTCGGCGTCGCAGTACACCGCGCGCGCTGCTTCTGTCGTCGCCAGACAGATTTATACCTAGCCACGTCACGCACCTTTTCGAAGATGTGCTTGCCCACGTGCGAGTCGACGGCGCTGAGCGGGTCGTCCAGGAAGTAGTTGTCGGCGTCGCAGTACACCGCGCGCGCTGCTTCTGTCGTCGCCAGACAGATTTATACCTAGCCACGTCACGCACCTTTTCGAAGATGTGCTTGCCCACGTGCGAGTCGACGGCGCTGAGCGGGTCGTCCAGGAAGTAGTTGTCGGCGTCGCAGTACACCGCGCGCGCTGCTTCTGTCGTCGCCAGACAGATTTATACCTAGCCACGTCACGCACCTTTTCGAAGATGTGCTTGCCCACGTGCGAGTCGACGGCGCTGAGCGGGTCGTCCAGGAAGTAGTTGTCGGCGTCGCAGTACACCGCGCGCGCTGCTTCTGTCGTCGCCAGACAGATTTATACCTAGCCACGTCACGCACCTTTTCGAAGATGTGCTTGCCCACGTGCGAGTCGACGGCGCTGAGCGGGTCGTCCAGGAAGTAGTTGTCGGCGTCGCAGTACACCGCGCGCGCTGCTTCTGTCGTCGCCAGACAGATTTATACCTAGCCACGTCACGCACCTTTTCGAAGATGTGCTTGCCCACGTGCGAGTCGACGGCGCTGAGCGGGTCGTCCAGGAAGTAGTTGTCGGCGTCGCAGTACACCGCGCGCGCTGCTTCTGTCGTCGCCAGACAGATTTATACCTAGCCACGTCACGCACCTTTTCGAAGATGTGCTTGCCCACGTGCGAGTCGACGGCGCTGAGCGGGTCGTCCAGGAAGTAGTTGTCGGCGTCGCAGTACACCGCGCGCGCTAGCGACACACGCTGTTTCTGCCCGCCAGACAGGTTAATACCTATTTCGTTACGAATCATGTCAGAATAAAACCTTTGCATTACCCATTTTCAATCAGTTCACAAACAAAAGAACAGCAGTAAAATAACAGTTTTTGCATAAAAAAAAATTGCTCATGTTCTCCTAAACTGCACAGGTGTCACTGAAATACGCACACGAACTTTAGGATCCCGAATTCCCTTATAGATGCCCTGAAAAACCTGAGAGCCCTAATCTGTTTTTGGAGAGAGGCGGGCTGGTTGGAATAAGCCCACCTAAGGTTATGGCCGCTATGGCCCACGTACAATGGTCCGCATAGGACTAAGTGCGGAAACCATACTCAGACATAGACATCAGTTTTTGCACGCAAAAATTTCATTACTTTTCTGCGAACTGGATTCTCTAGTCTAGATTTTTTAAATTCTTACTTTGTACACTTTGGCCCGCAATCGACATTTTTTAAATTTCCTTGAATGTTTATAACAGACAGACTTTCTTAGAATTTAAATCTAACTTTAAATACCAAAATAAAATATCAATAATTCATACCTTTTTCACCGATCTCAGTCTGGTCACCTCCGGGAAGAATTTCTAAATCAGTCGCAAGCGCACATGCCTCTAATATTTTGTTATATTTGTTTCGGTCCATTTTCTTATCAAACAAGACGTTACTTTGTACAGTTGCGTTTTGAATCCAAGCTTGCTGAGAGACGTACGCAATATTTCCTGAAAGATAAGATTAAAAATAGAAAACAGTTTTTAGATTATTAGATGTAACCTTTTTATTTGGAAGAATCCTCCTACCTTTGATGTTAACTCGTCCAGAAACTTTGTCCATGTCCCCGAGCAAGGCAGAGAGTAGAGAGGTCTTGCCCGAGCCGACTCCTCCCACGACCGCGACAAGAGAACCGCGAGGTATACGCAGGTTAAGGTTCTTTATAACTGGTTCGTCACCCCACGAAAAGTGGCCCTTCTCAATTACGATTTGATCTTCTAAAAAATAGAATGTAACGTTTATTTTCAATTTTTTTTTTAACTGGAATTTCTATTATGTTATGGTAATTTATGAAAGGTCAACATAGTTTGATATGCAGAAAAAAACCATTTTCTACTAAAATTGCATGGTGGGAACATCTCGCTTCAGGTTAGACGAGCTTTTGATCAGCTTGTAACTGCCTGCAAGATCATATACGGAACAATCGACTCGCCTTGTTTGCATGGGGAGCTGCATAAAATGTTTGTCCCTGATAACTATTGCCGGGCATGACGGCATAAATTATTTGTAGTGCCACGTTGCCGTACGGTTGCACGACGTGTGTTACCCACGGAATAAAGAAAACTAGAGGAAGTGCCTCTTAGATATCGCCCGTGTGTCAACAGTAGACTAAATTCGCCTATTACATATTATATACTAGTGCAGGTGAATATGGCATCTATTTCAAAGGCACTAGCGTTCTGAATAGAATAAATTGGTTACAGCGCCATCTAGCGTTGAGTAGGCGAACTCGTTGTAAATTGGTTAAAACTTCTTTATTGTTCGTGTCATGTCAAATAATAACAACTTTCTTACGTTGTAATAAGACCTAATTTATGAAAGCAATAAGAATATGAATTGTAAAAGTTAAGTTTGTAATTCGTAGCTTCGTAGCCAATCATATTACTGTTTTTTATGTGTGTAATGTACAATTTGATACGCAAATGTGTGAGTTTGGCGACACTGGTTCCCGTGCTTAGCCACGTTAGGGGCATTTCTACCTATATTTTCTGTTCTGTGGTGTTACCTATTCCGCGAATGTTAATCGCACTCAACGCTCTCCTTGAGTCCAGTCCTAGATTAGATCTATTCGCTGATGAATGGAAGGAGATATTGACTAAATGTCTGACGGTTTGCAAGAAGAATGAAGTTTAGTTTTATTATCTGTGTTATATAAGTATTATATGTGTTTTACATAATTTGTACCTATTGTAATCAGTGTAATTGACACTTTGTCTTGTCGTTCTTGTTAAATAAATAAATCTAGCTATCTCTTTTTTATGTGCGTAACCTAATGATAGTGACTAGTGACGTCACATTTCATTTTGTGCAACCTTTTTTGTTAATTGACAGATTCATCTCCTACTTTCTACGGATAGGCTTGGATACTAATAATGATAAGTAAGCCGATATAAAACAACCATAAACATTGTCTATTTTTCATATTTACTGGTGGTGGTCTTTAACCTTTTAAGTGGTTAAAGAAAACTCGAGTACTGAATAAAATACCTAGCTACTAGGTTAATAGAATATTCATTAATTTATTATTGCGGCTTATCTTTTAATTTTTAATACATATAAAAGACCCACACGAACTAGATAGGGGTGCCTAGGATGCACGCATTGCACGCTTATCTCTATGTTAACTGTACTTCAAACTTCCTGAAACAGTGTTCATTATTAATAAAACATGTTACTTACTCTCATCTGGGTTGTGTTCAATTGCACTAATATCCAATTCTTCGGAGTTCAAGAATTTGTTTAGTCTTTTTATGCTGACAGCAGTCTGTTTAAAAACAATTTAAAACATTAAGATTCAGGATCAAATGAAATTGACAGGCGAGATATCAAGACGGGGTTTTAATATATAATCTTCATAAAACAAAAATGCACCAACCTGTATAACATCCGATATTACGTTAGGCAACATTGACATTGGGAACCGCAGTATATTGAAAAGGGACAATGCAACGAATGCCCGCTTAGAATCCAGCACTTCCGTGTCATTTACTAGCACGAAGCATGTGAATGACATCAAGGATACCTAATCGACAATATTCAATGAGTTAAGTAATTAGATTATTTCATTGATAACATTTCAGCAACCCATTAATTCTATTGAGTTAATCGGTCGACTGTAAATTCTCTTTTTATACTTACTAAGAAAGGAGTACAAATCCATATGAATATCATTCCCGAATTTAAGAAAGCCTGCTTTCTGAGTACACCCAATTCTTTACCTCTTATTTTTAAAATTTGATCTCTGAAACTTCCTTCCCACGCGTACATTTTCAACACCTGAAAAAATATAGTTTTATATGCAGAAATTATCTCAAGTTCGTGTGTTTGTACTGAAGTCATGTGCAGCGTACACGCAATGGTATCAAAAGTACGCGTCTGTCTAAAAAGTCAACTGACTTGGGAATTTTGTATAATATTTAATCATTTAAAAAATACTTATATTCGAAACTTTTTATAAGGTTCTCCTGTTAGTAAACAATGATCAATATCTCTTAATCAACCTTGATTATTGAACCAGTGTTGACTACATCAGATTTCATTAAATCCTAATATACCCAAGTCGGTTGACTTTTTAGTCCGACTCTACTTTTTTGCATTTTTGTCAGTGTCATGTTTCGTCACACAGGTTTCTTTTGTATGTATCTTACCTTAATCCCATTAAGCACTTCGCTCATAAGCTTAATTCTTTGATCTTTCTGATGCATCAAACTAGACTGCATCTTTTCTTGATGGCTCGCTAGTACTCCATTGATGGGCATAAGTACGATGATGACGGCCAAACCAGCCAAGACAGAAGGTCCTAGCACACCCCATAGGAAGTACAGGGCGAGGGAAATTTGTAGCGGAGCAGACCACAGTAAGTTTACGAATGTCAAATCACTGAACCTGAAAAATTATACAACATACATTGACATGCCCAATTTGACTTGGATTAGTTTAGCAAATCAGTGGCCGATAGTCGGCTCGTCAGAAGATTTGAAATGCATTTAATCGACTGCTATGCTAATCGATATTTCGAGGTCGTTCACTCATTCTTAGAACATTGAAATGTATACATTATTCTGATTAAAATAGTTAACAGAATTGATTGTTGAGCCAACGCCGTTTGCCATGGTGCGCTATCGGCGGAATTAGTCACTCTCGCGGAGTGAATTTTATTGGCACTATGACAATTGTTTTAGACACAAACATTTGTAGGTTTTTGGCACTTTTGGAAGTAGTTTTGAGTGAAGACACAACAAATATATTGTTCTGCAGTTTTCGGTACTGTACATTATATTTAAATATTATTTATTTAATACATGTTTTTAGATATCAGAGTGCAAGTGTAAATTAAAGGATTTTAAGTGGTATTAAAAATATTTACCTGTCTACATCAGTGGACATTAAGTTAATTATTTCTCCAACGGTGGACTCTTTCCGTGAAGCATTAGACAATGATAGAGCTTTCTTGTATACAACGCTGCATAATGCATTCTTGATTTGTACACTGACAACAGCTACTTTGATGAAATATTGTCCCAGGAACATACTTTGTACATTAACACATAGTAGCATACTAACAGCATACATGTAACCTTTCCACACAGGCTGATCACCACTTTCAATAAATCCAATAAGTAGGCTGCAAAAAATACATCACGATGTTGAAACTAATAAGTGTTAAAGATTGTAATTATCTTTTCTTATTTTGCGGTTTAGTGTTTATATTACCGTTTAATTACTACTCGTACAGTTACAAAATATTTGTAAACGTTATTAAAATATGTTGGCATTTTAAAATCCAAAGCAAACCTCAGTTACTTAACATTTAAAAAAAACAAAAGGATATAGAATTGCGCTAGACGTACACGCAGCGCAAACGCACCGATGACGCTGCATTCATTGAATTATAAAAACCCTGTATATCAATGGCTGCATTAGTAAACACCGCATACGTAACGCCGTAACGCGACGTCAAAGCAACAACCAACGCTAGATACAGACAGACAACTTAATGCATAAAGCTGACTGTACCTAAACTGTTTTCAATTTTATATTATGTATAAACAATAGCGACTTGCAGCTTACATGGGTGTTACAATCCTTTAAGATTCTCGGATTTTCTCTACTAATGCATGTATCATACGTCTAAACCATCCTAATGAATCATTCTGTCTATTGGAGAAAAACGACGGCATAAAAATCAAAGGTACTTTTTGAGTTTTTGTGAACAGACAGATACAGTGTTGGACTTTGTTTTATAATATGTAAGGATGAGGAAAAGCGCAGCCAATAAACGTAGGCCTTCCCCAAGCATCGCCACATCAGTCAGTAGACATAGACACCCGTTGCAATCACACTTAACTTAAGGCCGAATTTTGTCGCATATAACTTGGCTTGGTCTGCTTTGGGCTACGGGAACGTTTAAAAGAAAGACCGCGGCCCTAGAAAGTACAGGGCAACTGTGGGACACAGGTAGGTTTTAGTCAGTTAAAGTTTGACACGCACTGTCGTTCCACCATAGAGCAGAAGAAGTCAAACGAATTCCCATCTAAAAAAAAACTGGTAGCTCTACTCACCTAAGTAATTGCGGCGATGCGAAAATAAGTAGATCGTGAATCACTTTGAGAAACACGGCGTACAAGAACTGACCTCCGAAAGCTAGGCACACCACTGGTAATATCGACGTGGGTATCTTAGCTGGCTTCTCTGCTGCAGGAGAAGCATCACTGGCTTTAGCGTTTGCTTTACTGTAAAAGGAAGACTCATTAACTTTATAGCCGATAACTTTCATTTCCTATTTATCACCCGTCTGGATACATTTTTGAAATTCCTTCCTTAGAGCTCACTTTCGTTATCTATTAGGTATCTAAATATTTCGGAAGTTTTTTCCATGCTGGCTTTTAGATCCAGTCATTTAAGTTTTTTGGACTGTGAATTTTAGATTTATATTCAGTTTTTTGTCATGGCTACGAAGAAACGGTTCAAATGTTTGTAATGTTACGTACGTAGGTAATTAAATACCGATTTACCAATAAAGAACTTTATTTACCACAAACAATAAGTAATTAGTCCAGTCAACAATAATCCAAATCACAATTAGCACTAGAGTTCCGTTATAGTATCGCCTCGGTCGTTAGATGAAATCACTTCGCACTCTTAGGTAGATCGCTCTTGTTCGCAGTCGAAATCGAAACTGACTCACTTCCGTTCGGGGGCTCGTATTTATACGCGGAGCAAAGAAAATTCACGTCTCAGGATAAATCCAGAACAATAGTCGCGTCGCGAGGCCATAAATCAATTTTATTACTTTGTTCTTCGCGAGTCACTCACGCGAATTTCGACTCTATTGTTAATGGCGGAAAGTACCATTTCCCTTATCCACCTACAGATACCTACAGATTACATACCTACTAAATAGTAGGTACAAGGAGTACTTATGAAGGAATGTTCCAGATCTTGCCAGGCTAGGTAGGTACTTTGATTCTAGAGCTTTCGAACAGCAATGCATTTTAATTATTCGTTGCCATTCTTTATTTTGTCGGAGATACGACGTGTTGAAGTTTAACGGCGTAACAGTAAATTAAGTCTATCATTGGATCAAAAAATTTAGGTTGGAACTATATAAATCTAAAGTAGGTACACATAGTATAGATATGTGTAGATATGGTAGGTTATGATTTGGATTTATTTAATCTACACAAAAGAAAACACAAAAAAGAAATGAGAAGCCGTAAATTGGATATTTTGTTGTTCTGTTCAAAGTCCCATGACATAGGGCGCGAACCTATTGGCATTTTGACTTCGTGTCACACAATCGTGATCAGAATTGTTCTCAATATAGATATTACATAGAAATCGAATGCTACCTACTTTATATTTTCTGAGAAAAACATTGTTTGACCGACTACTCTGTATGATGAAGGGCCATGTATTGTTCAGTTGTCAAAACATTCAAAAAAAAAAAAAGCATTCTTATTGAAAATGTTAGGTGTAACAAGTAGGTACCAAACATGAAGAGTTAATCTTATAAATTGATACAATCCAACAGATGTATCTCACTAAGTAACAACCAATTCTACAACGCGATGACATACATAAACAAGAGACTATCAGATTAATTAAAAGCAATTACTTGAGTATTTTAGTGTCAATGCCTCATGCTCACTATTTTATAAGGCCCATTTGTTTGATTGAGATGAAGATTTAGTTCTTATTTTACCTTTCTCCTACAAGGTATAGATATCTAATCTAATGTAAGTAAGTATGTTAAGTATTTCCTAAAAGTCAAGATATGGATAGATATTAATAAACTTAGTCATAGATAAATACAATTATTATGATTTACTATGATAAGACAGACCGATGAAAAATTTGGTAACAAGGAATTTATTAGCTTTGTATCTATGTAACAGAGACAAACATTTTTTTTTAACGAGTTGTTTGAGAGATGCCAAATTGATTAAGATCATTTATCTATGTAGGTATATATGTATAGTTATCTATTGAGCATGACATTGAACTACAGATAGACGTGATATTATGCCATTTGTAATAACTAAATAACCTACTCTCAGAGCTACAGTACTCAGTGATGCAAAAAAATCAAGAATTAAAAACGAAAGCGAGGTCACAAAGTCACAACTTTCAAGCCGTGTTACTTTCATTATTGTATTGTAAAATCAACTGCGTTGCCTCAAATTATAAATTATTTTAACAAAATTGTTTATAGATTGTTGTAGAGTTCCTAAACTATAGATTGATACAATGCCTGTTTAAATATTCTAGCTGTTTTCCGTGGTTTCACAATACTAATAATACACGGTAATACACCGTTCTCATGGTTTGTAGAGTTATATTATAGCCTCACATCTTCCTTGATCAATGAGCTATCCAATTCTAATTTTTTTTTTCATTTGAACCAGTAGTTTTTTAGAGACTAGCGAAAAGAAACATCTTTATAATATTAGTTTAGATTATAGCACACTTCTCGACAGCATTTTGTAAAGAGTTTTAATTAAACTTATAGGAACATAGATACAGAAAGGCAATAGTCATCACAGATTTGCATATTAATAAAAAACTTAGATAAACTAACATTAGATACTTTTTGTTCTAACTGGTATCTGATAATAAAATATCGTTAGCTTTCGAGTTTATTATTAGACGAGCAGATGCGTATTGTTATCTAATATGATACAGTATTTATTTTATCAATGACGATGACTTGTACAGTAAATAATTCTTTTTCCTTATTGACAAATACCTTATAGTCATCACTGTTACCAACGACTTTTAAATCTAAGGTACCTTATGCCGACAGTACATTTTCTGTACAGAAAAGAAATACAGAAGGAGTGTGTAAAAATTTCAGCAAATGGCGTTTTGTAGTGTCAGCCATTTTCTGTGAGGATGCCCTCCGCCTGCGGAGATCTCTGGATTTACCGATTTAGGTTGGATTCCTAGTGACTAGAACCTTAACCCTAGATAAGGGGGTTTACTTTTGTAATATTTTGTACTAAAACAGATTTCCTATCATTAACAAAAAAAATCTGTTCATAGATTATAAAGTTCTGAGTAGGGAATGCAATCTCGCGAAATTAACGAGATTGTACTCGAGCATAAAAACGTCTTATTCGAAGAGCGGATTGACACGGACGTTAAAATATTATAGACAGTTACGTCAAACAATTTTTAATGCAAAACAATGTATTGGAAAAATTCGTGAAAATGAATGTTTATCTTATAATACTTTTTTTTTTGGTGGGTAAAATCATACAAATGACATGTCACGCCCTTGGGCGGACCGGGAGATAGTGTCAGACTATTACTGCCTTCGTGCCTTTCATACCAGGGCTGAGCTACGTTTTGGAACTAACCCTGGCCCCAGTATGCTTCGACACAGTGCGCGCCATCGACGACTTGGGCTCGGTCCGGACAGTTACCGGACGGTTGGACAGCCAACTACCCATTGCTCGCCGTCCGCAAGCCCGCGCCTATGGTTATCTTCTTCTAATCCTAATCTTCTAATCTTTCCCTAATTTATGCAAATATTGTGTAAAAAAACACAAAACTGCCAATCTCGCGAGATCTCGAAATTAGCGAGATCTCACGATATTGTATTCATAATCTCGCGAGATTTGCATTCCCTAGTTCTGAGGTATCAAATCCTCCTTTTTTGAAGTCAGTAAAAAGATTAGTGTTCGTTTATCGCGGCCTTCTTGAAAAACAAAAAACTTACAACAAATTATCTTTTCCGTGTTTACCTGCTCAGATATATTATTACGTAATAAGTAGTAGGTATTTCCCATTAGCAAAACCAGTGCAGCAGTGTAATCTTCAAATAAATTACTTATCAAAAGAAATCCAAAGTAAATTTTAGGAACTCCGTCTGGTATTTCATAATCATATTTTTTTATGACTAAACATTATATGACACATACTGTATTTAGTGTTTTAATGTTATGAAATAAGTACACTGTTCCATTAATATGTGGTACTGTTTTCTTACGTGTTTTTTATTTATAACTTCAACCGCCCAGTAGGCAGTAACCCATTATTAATATTGACAATGACGACCGTACTTCTAGGTAGCTACTTAAATTAGGTTTAAGGTTAATACCCCCGTATTAGAGGTCTGCTTAGGGTTACAAGATGAAAAAATCAAAAGTCCGGAGAAAAGGCATGATATCTAATAAAATATCGTGGGATTTTTAGTTTGAGAATTATCTATCACAAGTCGTGATCGCACTAAGCGTGGGAGTTGGCAGCGGGCAAGGGGGTGCCCCTTGCGCACGGAACAGAAAAAACAGCCTTTACCAAAGGAAAATTAATTTTAGTTTGTTCATCATTTTATAAGGCTTTTTTTATTACCTTGTTTAAGTTTGTTTAACTTTTAATTATAAGTTGTATTTAATCAAAAAAATCTAAAAATCCTGAAATTTCATGAGATTTGCAAAATTCAGTCGCAATCCTGAGAATAGTCCACAAATCCTGAGATATGGTAAACCCTGCAGCTGCAGTTGTAGCGGGTTGTTAAAAAGAGTTAACGTGGCCCTGATTTTAATCAGTAAAAGTCTGACACTCACTCTCGCTTCACCAAGAACGGGAGAAGTTATTTGATGTGGGATATCATAGTTTGTAACCACGGAAATCTGAATAAATAAGTCAATACTTACTCTTCTTTTTTTCTCAAAGCTCTCTGCCAGAATTTTTCAAATCTTGGCACAGCCTCCTTGCTACTCAGTTGTGGGTTTAAAGGCCATAAGTCTTCTATATTGAGACTTCTTCTAAAACCTGTTATCGCGAGCGGGTCGAACCAGCTGAACGTCAGCCGACTTGGGAAGCCTGCTCTGTTCTCTGGCGACTGAACCTGTTGATTATACAGTAGGTGGCGTTACAGACAGGACGATGGAGGGTTGCTTTAATTTGAAGATAATAGAAAAACTAGTCACCTCCGCATATGTGTAAGGTGTGTCTCTAGGTGGCATGTCAGCGAAACAGTTCAATATAAACATAATCACTGTTAGCGTATAGTACAAGATATAACTGCCAAAACTATATCGAGCAAACGCGTTGTCGTTTGAACTGTAGTGCACGATCTCGAACCTGAGCTGCGGTAGACCAGCCAGGATGAGTAACAACCAGAATACGAACAGCACTCCTGAAGTCTTGATGCCATATTTTCGATTGTAACATAACAATGTTACGGACAACATCTGCAAATGAGAACAATGTAAGGAACACAATTGGATTATAATGATAGGAAAGGAAAAGCATGACGTATCTTGTTGTGTGGTGATATTATGTAATTAAGTATTGCCAATTGAATGTCTTGTCGGGTATTATCATTTATTTGAGTAACACTACTATTGCGAGCGTTATCAATTGATCTCCCTAATGGGTTACATAGACATGTAGGTGCCTTTTATTTTTTGGTGGGAAATCATCAGATAACTTTTCCTGAAACAACTGTATCCGGTGAGGACCTGCGTCAGGCAGAAAACGAGGACGTCGTTTGTAACCACTCCCCAAAAGGGGTATTTATCGTAGCTTCAACCTCCACGCGCCACTTGTGCGAGTGTGGAAGGACTGTTAGATTGCTATCTACCTCAATGCTGAGTGAGTTAACATTCATAATTATGTTTTTTTTTGTACTTTTTATCGCCAAGGTTCAGCATTGATATAATAATAATATCCATATCTATCAAGTACAAATCTAATCTTAGGATCGTGCAATAATACCTTAATTAATTTGTAATTGAGTTCCTAAAAATTGTCTGTTGCTGAGTTTCGGTAGCACGTGTGTGGGCTATATATTCACTTTTGAAGATTTTAAAGATTATCTAAAAGCGGTGCTGTAACAAAATTTCGTTCTTTACGTAAAGGTGCCATCGTGCGCTTTATGAAAGACAATGATAATGTCTTTGGAATTAAGTTTGCCTTTGTAAAGTGTTATATGCATAAAGCTTTAATTTAAAAAAAAATTGGCTTTAAATAGAAAAAAAGCGCGGCTGCTACTAACGGTCTCCACCATTCTATAAGTCAAAGTTACCAAAATCTGTCAATAAATAAGAACTTCTAAGTTGGGCATTTTTCTAATTGGTGTTGTGATATTTTACAAGCTGTTATTTAATTACAAGCTTTTATTTAGTTTCACCTGTCCCAATGTTTGTCTGTAATCAAATCTTGCCAATTAAATTTGATCAACTTCCCGATTACCGATTGAGCTGAAATTTTGCATGCATGTGTGAATCAAATGACATTGCAAAATTATTTTGACATGGAGCTGATCTGATGATGGAACTGGAAGGTGGCTATAGAAACTTGATAGTTAAACGACACAACCCCATCGAGTTTGAGCTCGTATGATTCGTCTTGACGAGTATTAATCATATGTAATAGGTATACCAAGCTATAAAAGCTTGCTATGAAAAAAATATTTTCATTAAAAGCTTGTTTATATCAAAATGACAATGGGTATAAATTGTACCGAATAAAACTTATTCTTATTTAATGCAAAAATCATGTTCGATACTGGTTACAAAGGCTACAATGTCATTACAAAAATTTAGAACAAAATTCTTAAGAGTAAGGACTTGTATAAGCGTCATTCATAGCATGTCCCACGGGCAAAAGTTACGAGAAGCCTGATAACTTGATCAGTTTTCAAAATGCTTCTAGACCTTCATGATTTAGGTTGTACGTGTGCCTAACTACCTAGTACTACCTACCTAAAATAGGTACCTACCTAGTTTGCGAATGATCCCTAATGGCCGCCACTCACCATTATGCCGCTTGATCAAGCCAAACTACCCGTGGGCGGGGAAGTTCTGGAAGGACATGCCGCTTGACGGAAATATACTGCTACATCGTCAGCCCTTTCTAATTTTAATGTGAAAAAATGACACAAAATATAATATTTCTTTGTCCATACGCAGATATTTATGCCAGCCTTGTAGGTTTAAAATATAACTCTTGTAATTTATGTAGAATCATTGTCTTTTGCAATTCGGAAAAATCTTTTAGACTCCATTCGGGAATTGTAGTAATTCGACTCGCACTTGTCCAGTTTTTTTGGAAATAAAGCCTGTCAGGCCGACCAACGCAATGTCGTCGCCGGAAGACATGTTGACCCTTTCGCTTCTTTGCGTCTGCTGGCGTGGACTGGCGCCGCTTCATACCACTTGAACGCGAGTGGTCTCCGTCATGCCATCTGGATCAATAAGCGTGATAGTGAGTGGCCACTATTATTTTACATTTCCACTATTTCCATTATTTCGTACAATGCACAGAATGGTGCTGTTCTTAGGACTCATGCAAACAGTGCCAGGGGCATATTATCAAAGGTCAAATTAAATTATCTAGCGAAACTCCAGATAAGTACCATAAGCACCGTTTTTTTCTATACTCCTAATTCCAAGTCTCTAACAATAGATCTATTACGACCTCAACCAATTACGGTAGTATTAGGTAAAACATCGATTTGTTGTCATTGATTAGATATGGTTCTTATCACGTTTGGGGAGCTTTGACCTAGTTTGTGGTGCTTAAAATTTTGCCTAATCCAAAGGATTTATTATGCGTGAGTTTCAATCATTTAGGTGCCAGTTCATTCAATTTCAGCTTTAATTCTATGGAGTTACGTGGAACAGGGTGGGAAGTTCTGCAAACTATATTATTGGTATCAGCCAGCGGCATCACTCGTGTAAAAGGAACACTAATAAAAACCCTTTTGAAAATGTTTTCAAAGTTCTTATTTTCTGTAAAGGAACCTTTAAGCAAAATTGCAGCGTTCTAGGTCTATCTAAAGATTTGGGCTAAGCGTTGATGATATCTAAAGATTTGGGCTAAGCGTCATTTTATTAAATACAGATGTTAAAATCGTGCGGGAACTTTGCGCGATGTAGGATTTCTTAGACGTTAGGTCTTTTTTGTTCTTTTTTCCAAACTAACATTCGCTAATCGTCTCCAAAAAATACTTAATTTAAATAAAGTAGATAGTACGGTCCATGTTAGTTCTTACTGTCCACCCTAAGTATTTCTAAGGATGTCTGATAAATATCGCTGTTAGTGATAAGATCGCCATTGTACGGATTGTACCCATAGGTACCCGTAGTTGTTTGTGTAAAAGTTTTGTTACCATATTGGTGTACAATAAAGTTCATTCCATTCTTTAATTATTTTTTTAATACAGTTGGTTATTTATTACATTAGTAAAATACTTTTATTCTTGAATAAAAGTATTTATTTTACTTTGGCTTTAATTCATGAATCCTCAAGCGACCACCGGTGGCCGCGCATCTATTGTCTTACTATTGTGTCTCTAATTGACGGTATCTGAAGGGTTAAATTGGATAATATTTAACTTTTTTAAATACATAATTTGCGTTAAAAAGTGGACGACACATAGGTACGCTGTACGCTTCCGACACACTTTTGAACTGATCGATCGTCCATAGAAAAAGAGAACGCCCCAGTTCTCCCACATATTTTTTATGAACTGGGTCACTACAAGATATAAATTAATCGTTAGGTACCTATACCAACTATATTCTTACTAATATTACAAAAGCGAAAGTGAGTTTGTTTGTCTATTTGTTACGTCTTCACGCCTAAATGGCTAAACCGATTTTGATGAATTTTGGTACAGAGATAGTTGGGACCCTGGAGACGGACATAGTATATTAATAAACACGGGCAAAGCCGCGGGTAAAAGCTAGTTTAAGTATATAGTTTTTTAAAGCCTGTATTTGCTTTGTTTTCTTCAAAAATAACAAACAGGTAACCAATTACAACTGTACTAGACTAGGTATTCAAGCCTAGAGTTAAGTCATCATACCTATTTACCTACCTAATTGCATACCATTAAGTACATTCACGTTAAATTTTCCTGTTATTGTTCAAGTGATTCAATTAATTGATCGCTTTTCTTAGACCAGATATGTATAAATAACGACCATTGCATATAGGGGCTTATTTATTTTTACCTACGTAAGCAGGTAATTCTTTTTTAACCTTTAGTGTTTTCTGTTTCTTAATGAAAATGTAGCCTTTCAAGTCCTTGTTAAGTTTTTATAAAAAAAAAATATGAAATTGAAGTCCTTGAAGGTTCTCTGCGAACTGCGTAATTTATTGTAAGTCCTTGAAGGTTATCTGCGAACTGCGTAACTTATTGTATAAGTAGCAATAATAATTTGCAAAAAGGAACCTTACTAAGCTTAGCAGTACGCAAGTACGCAGCCGCGTCGCGGCGCCCGCGAAGTGATATCTAGCCCGTTGGCGCCACCGCCACGCCGTCTGTTTTTCGGTCCGTCTGTCTATGAGTCATATTTCTATGAAGTTATGCAATAATTTGAAATTTTCTCGAAATAGCCAATAAATGTAATAAGTATAATATTGAAACATGGTAGACATGACTCTAGCCTTACGGGCACAACGAGCGCTTGTCCAGGGCTTGGTCCGCACCCGACGGCTGACGAGCTACCCACCATGGATCATGCCTTCCGCAAGCCTGCACCTACGGTGACCGAGAGCCGTCCGTAGTAGCAAAGGAGCCCGGGCTCCTTTTCCACTCGCCTATCGTCAAGATCCATCAAGTTTTAAGCGCAGATAGTGTCATATTTGTATTCCAATGACTTGCCCATAGGTGACCCATTTTTATTTATTTATATGTTGCGGCATATCTCTGAATTATTAGAATATAAATGCATTTTTATCAATAATTAGATTTTTTAATTGTGACGCTTTTTGAGCGGAGATGCGATATGTGAATAATATCTATAAAACTTAAAATCAATATGTGTAAAAGACGAGAGCAGGGACATGGACAAGTTACGTCTTCGAGATTATAAATTTTTATAACCACCCGGATATCGGAACCTTACTTTATATCCCGCAGGCAGAGATAGAAACTGAGTTCTTGTAAGTAGAGGAGGTGACGTTATTTTAGGGCACCCGACACGGACAGATCAGGAGCTGAGCGTCTCCTATTTCGGGGTGGTTATAAAAAATGCCTAATCAGTCCGTGTTAGTGTGCCTAAAATTACGTCATCTCCTTCCCTGCTTTCGTCTTTTACATACATTACCGGCTGCTCATTCGGTATTGTATAGAATACTTAGACAAAGTATAAAATAAATAATTTTTCATACATTACGTACTCGTTTTAGGCATTCTATACATTACCTAAATAACTAGGTATTGTATAGAACACCTGTTTATTCAGATTGCCGGATTTACACATGCATTTAATGAGTTCCAGCAACTGACTAGTGCAACCATAAAGTGCGTGTCCAACTTGCACATTTTTTTATTCCTAAATAAGAGTCACACTTTATATTAATATCCACAAAGTAGGTGGCGTTTATAGAATCATTACGTTAAAATTAATTAAAGAGGCCTTCAGTAGTTGATAACATCTGCCTGAGCTGTGGCTAGTACTTAGTAGGAAACTTAGGTATAGGTACATTATCTCTGTTTGTGTAAGGCATTGAAAGTTAAAATAAACACAGGTAACTAATCTAAGGAATTACAGTTGGTAACTATTGTTTTTTGCTTTATTTATCTGAAGACTAACTGGAAAATAATCTATCTAATAAAATGTTTGAAAGAATGTATGAATTCTTAGATTTATCAGGTGTGTAAAAAAGTATCTTTTCATTATTTACTTTGGCTATTATGGAGAATATAATAAGTGTATTTTATAGTAAGCAATAGAAAGTCTTAGGGGGGAGACGCCTGGCGCCTGGACCTGGACCATCGTGTCTTTACGAGTGGCGGTCCGCGGACCGCCACTCGTATTAGACACGATGGAAGTTTGTTCTGCTTGGGCGGACCACCACTGTGTCCTCTAGGAGGCGATAAGCTGCGGTGATCACTCGTGTTCGACCCTGGTCCAGTTACAAAGCAAGAGAGAATGGGAAGCCGTTATCTCCTTCAGCGAAGCAGCAATGAGTGTGAAGGGGGTGCTGGAAAGCGTGAGTCGATAATTCTCACGGTCCAGTCGTAGGCCGCACTGGAACGTATATATACGTATACGCATAATGATATCTGAACTGAAGATACCCGGGCCTCGGTAGAGCGACTCCCGACAATCCTAATCGCAGCTAGTAGTCGGGGCCAGGGTCGCAGCGGCTGGGGCGTGATGATGTCTGTTCCCTCACGTATGCGGCCGTCTCTTTCGCTAGCATTACTGCTTCGCAGAAGGAGGCAACAGCCTGCCATTCCTCCTCGCTCCGGACCATGGCTTGAACCAGGGCCCAGAGCGAGAGGTCGCCGCCGCCAACCGCCGCCACGCCAACGGCGATACGGCACCCTCGCGGGGCCGTTGAGGACCTGCGTCATTCGGGAGGCGAGGTTGCTGTGACGCTTCTCAGAGGGGATTTACAGCCATGATTATGGCATGCCCAATCTGACGTAAGCTTTTTGGCGAGTTTGTAACGTGAATTGAAAATATTGTAAGTAAAATAAAAAGTTGCTTGTAAATGAACTTTGCACTTTTTGAGCAACATTTATCTTTCCAATTTTCTATTAATTGTATTTGAACTCATTTTTCTACCTGACTTCCGCTTCTTTCGTAAGGAAGGCATTGAGACCTAAGGGGAAGCGGGACAGTAGGACCCTTTAAGCCTCTTCCCATTATGTATAAATGCTTGTTTGGTGGAGTTATTTTGGTGCTTTCCATAACAAAAAAAAGTAGTTAAATGGTGAAAAAAATAAGCTGACTTACCAATGTTAATAAGTTCACTACAGGATCATAAAAATCTGCATCAGAAATATTGTTCCCTTCTATGGACGATTCATAGGTCACTCGGAGCAGGTTAACTATTTGTAATATTACTAAGAGAGATGTTATGACGAGCTTGCTTATATTTAGTTTGTTCCAGGGTATGTTGCCCTCCTTGCTGATCGCTATGTGGTAGATGTCGATCAGTGCAGCCACCCATAGGTACACACATGGTGTCCACACTAGTACGGTCTTTTGAAAACATGTGGTGAAGTCGGGATTGTCTGTATACCATGTGACGTTGCTATCCTAAAATTATAATAGAAATGTTAGCTCCTTTTTTAAATCACATACATAGACTAGGTTATTAATGTTTCTCCAGCACAAGATTTTGGTCAAGTTGATCTATTGATTTAATCTTTGTAATATTATGAAATATTAATAAATAGAAACAAGATAATTTATGAAATAGAAACAAGATCAGTTGATTTCAAGATATAATAAAATACTTTCATCATCATCATCATCAGCCTTTTAATGTTCCCACTGCTGGGACTCAGGCCTCCTTTCTAGGAGAGGGAATGGGCCATAATCCACCACGCAGGCCCAGTGCGGGTTGGTGAATGTCACATGTCGTCGAATTAAATACTTTATTAATTTTAAATTTGTTTTTTTTTTTACTTTTCTAAAGAGTAATTGCAAAACATTTAATTTAATTTTTATTAATCTTTATAATATATATTATTTACTTATACAAAAGTCGTTTTGCTAAGATTAAATTTGTATATTAATAAACCTAAGAGTGTTACATCTATGATTGAAACATATGACGACAAAGTCACGAAAAAAAACTTTTAAAAGAAACTTTCAATTATTGACTGAAAATTACAAAATTTGTTCACTAAATCTATCTTAGACTGCTTAAATACGAACCCAAAATGACGAACCGCAGAAATAATCCAGTGAGGAATTAAAAGTCATTATAAGTAGATGTATTTCACAACTTTTGAAACTAATTTTATATTTACCGCACTGACGAACATCTAACGTGATGCTTAATTTTGTAGTGACTAGTGAAGTGACATGAATGAAAGTTGAAACTCACTCACTCAGTCACTCATGAAAGAAAATTAAATGAACATGAATGAAACCATAGATATCATAAATCTATGAATGAAATGGTGACCGATTGGTTGACTGACTCACTGACTTATCTCGAATATTACAAGGTAGGTTTTGCTGTTAGTTTTGCCCGTTTTGCCACGGTAAAATTTTTGATTGACGAAAATCCTACCGATTGACGTTTTTTAGTACTGATTGACGAAAAGTTAGCATTGATGGATGTTTTTAGTACTGATTGACGAAAAGTTAGTATTGATTGAAGTTAGTATTGATTGATGTTTTTTAGTACTGATTCACGAAAACCATCATTCATAATTGATGGTATTGATTGACGGACTTATTATACAAACTGGCCGCGTCAATCAATTCCATCAATCATGAATTATGGTTTTCGTCAGGCAGTAGGTAGCATGCAAACGTGAATTCATCGCATTAGACATTAGGTTTATGATTATTGCCGTATAATTCCAATACGTGGTCTAAATGTCGTGTAGTTCGGTTTAGGTAGTTAACTGAATGTAAATAATCTTTACGTGTCTTATTACTAAAAAAATATCAAAAAATGTTAACCAATAATGTTTACGATTACATAAACCAATGTTAGGTAATTAACTAAATTTAAATAATCTTTGTATGCCTTTTATACGATTTATTTTAAATAAATAGACATAACATTGCTGAGACTTTGATTTCTTTTTTGACTGCAGGGCAAAGGCCTCCCTTCCGTTATTCCACTCTTTTCTGTCCTTAGCCACTTCTGGAGACGCTTGATAAATAAATAAATCGTTCATTAAAAAATAATCTTTTTTGTTGTTTCAGCAAACCAACCACAATAATCACAAAAAAAAAACACATCTACTAATTTCATTTCACTGTTGAAGTATTACTTAAATAAATAATTTTTCCTCACAAGTGTGTTGAAAAACGTATGATACATGTGACTTGTGAGTATTATTATATGATTACTATCCCGGCTCTCATAAGATCCTCGCCTTCGGCTCGGGTCTAAATATCACCTCCGTGGTTACCAACAGTACATATTTATATCACACATTAAAGGTACTATTATTTTCAAACAAATTATTAGTCATATTTTTTATACATAACTTTAATTTAGACTGCACCTTACATCAGTTCACAAATATATTTAAGTAGGTTCTACCCGTGGCTTCGCTTATGTGTATATATGTATCCTTTTATTTTAAATGCGAAAGTTTATGAGGATGAATGGATGTATGTATAAATGTTTGTTACTCATTCACGCAAAAACTACTAGATGGTTGAACTTAATGATAAACGTTGCAGAAAAATAGCTTAATAAGTCATATTTTTACATAACGTGGGCAAGTTCGATAAGTAGGCTGCTAATATAATAAATAAATAGACTACTAATATTATTAATGTGAAAGTTTGTGAAGATGGACGGATGCCCTCGTGTGTCACGTAAACACCACTAAACAGATGAACTTAATGATACACGTTGGAATAATAATAGCTTATAACTATAAATATGCAGTTTTATCACGTTCAACAAGTAGGATTTTTTTTATTAGACGATGAAGCTAGTCTAACATGGTTTCAAAATATCAAGTTGTAGTAGTAGTAGTAATAGTAGTAGTAGTAGTAGTGTGTGTAGTGGTCGCACTATAATGACGTCACAATGTTGCTCCCATAACAAAAACGATAACAACACCCTCAAATCTCACGATTGTTTACTTTGCCTAAAATCCTTGGTGCTCACAAACATTTCATAGACAAAATAAACACATTTTTAATTGTCGTTCATTTTATTCATTCATTCATTCATTCATGGCTTGGTGACTTATTCGTGGTCGTGTCGATTTTTGTCCTGTGTTCCTCTATCCTGTGTAATGATGGTTTTATCACAGAGTACTTTGTAACATACTGAAAGGTTTTATGAAATATAGATAGTTCAAGCGCAGCGTATTATTAATTTTATTCCTAGGTGTTTCTCTGGAGAGTTTACATGCCTGGTACGAAGTATTAAAACCAAGAAGAGTTTATTTACTTACGCTGACAAGGAGAGAGCGGCCGAGGTGGTCGGTGTTTCAGAATGGCAGAGTATTTGGCTGCTATATTTGGAACGGAAAAGGATAAGTAAGTATATATTTTGTTCAGGAAACACGTACTTATTGCTCCAATTACTATAACCTTATATCGATATTCTCTTTATCATTATCATCAATAGAGGTTATCTTTTTGTATGGACGTATATTAGTTCCACTCTTAATCTTGTGGTTTAAACCTAGTTGTATTACTGTCTATATCTAAAAACGATTACTAGATCATCAGCCAAATATGGAAAATGAACGTCTAGAATAAAAGTGGTGATGATAGTAACATCTATAACACCAAATGGTCGAAATTGCGTGACCAGTGGTCTTGCTTGTTTCTTGCCCAAAGAATCGGCATTGCTATTCGACATGGCTATGCTGCCAGTCTTCTGGCCACATTTCCAGATGACAGTGATGTGGAAGAGTACTTCGAAGCCTCAGTGTATACTTATTTGTTTTTTAAACATATTATTCTGTACATGGTTAGGTCTAATATAAATACTTATATTGGTAACAATAAAAATACCATTTTACATCTATATTGTAGAATCTGATCAGAATCAGTCAAACCTGGTCTGGATTTGTTAGCACTATGATACTACTAATGTCTGTCATTATAATTTATTTTTCAGAGTTAACTGTTCCTTCTACTTTAAAATTGGGGCATGCCGACATGGAGATCGTTGTTCCCGTATTCATAATAAACCAACTTTTTCACAAACTGTGCTATTACAAAATCTGTATGTAAATCCTCAAAATTCGGCTAAGTCAGCCGATGGTAGTCACTGTAAGTTTATTTTTCTGTTATTTATAATTTATCAACCTAAGCTTTAGAATTTGTTCAGTCTAAATTTCCATCTACTAATTCATTAAACCCCAAGCAAACACCGCGCCGGCGTCCACTGTCTCATTGTCTTACTACGGAAAGGTTTATAACTTCATCTTAGCTGAAATACATGTCATGTCTTGTTCTATCATACATTTGATATTCAAATGTGTTTCTGATTCCAGTGGTTGTGGCCAATGTGTCGGATGAAGAGATGCAGGAGCATTATGACAATTTCTTTGAAGATGTCTTTGTTGAGTGTGAAGACAAATATGGAGAAATTGAGGAGATGAATGTGTGCGACAACCTGGGAGACCACCTCGTCGGCAATGTTTATATTAAGGTTTGTTCAGAATTTTTAATAAAAACAGCATGGCAGGTTATTCGATTTAAATATTTACCTAATTTAGTATTTATTAGCTTTGCCCATGTCTACTTCCTGCTCTTGTCCCATGAGATAGTCAACAATACGCCAGGAACGGCCTATATCTTATTTACCTGTTGGAGTTTGGTTTAAAGGGGTCATGTCTAGCATTTCCAAGTGTCCTGATTTGCATGAGACATCATTATTTTCAGAAGTCTTGGGATGCGTCCCGATTTTTACCCAATCAAGATCCTAAATGTCCAAATAAATCAATAAATTGATGAAAAACCAGTATAATTACCAAAAATTAACATCTGATACATCAGTCTCATTCGTATCGTTATATTGAGTGCGACAATGCATGCAATGCATGTCCTGGCAGGCATCGGCTGGCCAGGACTGCGGGAACGTCTGAATGTGGATCTAAATAAATTGAAGACGAAATGTAAATGAAATGAGTCGAAACAATACATTATTCATGGCAACTTGTTTTAGTTAGTAAAAGTCTGACACTTGTTTCCGCTCCACCCAGAGCAGGAGAGGTTATTTGATGAATAGGGGCCCTTGTATTTTTTGGCCCAGGGCATTTGGTCTCACCCCACTGACTGGCCCTGGAATGTAAAGGGTAGCTAAAAGACAAGTGGATTTTAGTTAGTAAAAGTGACATATGCTCCCGCTCTGTCCAAAGGGGGAGAAGTCATTGGATAATTTCATCTTCATCATCATTATCAATTCAGCCGACTGTTTAACATTGGCCTCCCCCAAGTGTCGCCACAATGAACGATCGTTCATCGTTTATTTGATGATTTCTCACTTTAAAAAACAGTTTTTTTTTAGTTTTACTATTCCATTTCCGTCTCCGTTACCACTTTCAGTTCCGTCGCGAGGAAGATGCGGAGAAGGCGGTGAATGATCTGAACAACCGTTGGTTCGGTGGCCGACCAGTGTACGCCGAGCTTTCCCCTGTGACGGACTTCCGTGAAGCCTGCTGCCGTCAGTACGAGATGGGAGAGTGCACCCGCAGTGGCTTCTGCAACTTCATGCACTTGAAACCCATCTCTAGGGAGCTGAGAAGGTAAGGAATATTTATGGTTCGTTGACCAGCTCCCTAATATAACAATAAATCAGTCTCAATTGTAACAAAGTGAAATTCCTGACCTAATGGTTTCTACTTTAACATTTGCCTGACCATGCAAAACATGCATTCTTGAATTGAGACACTTGGTACTTAGATATTTGAGATCATCATTGTCAATTGATGTCTTACTAGCAACAAACTCTTCTTGGATTCAACCTAGTTATGTAGTTGTAATCAATAAAAAAAATATTTTTATTTGTAATGCTTATTCAAAAGTTCTTGTACCAGTAGAAAGCTATTTTATTATTAAGAAGTGACATAGGTTTATATATTTTCTATTTTTACGCGGGCGAAGCCACTGGCAGAAGCTAGTTACCATAATCAGCCTTTTAATGTTCTTACTGCTGGGACTCAGGCCTTCTCTCTAGGAGAGGGAAATGGCTGTAATCCAGCACGCGGCCCTAATGAGGGTTGGTGAATGTCACATGAGGGAAATGACCGTAATCCACCACGCGGGCTTAGTGAGGGTTGGTGAATGTCACATGTTTTGGATATTTTGGTTCTAGGACATGCCGGTTTCCTCACGATGTTTTCCTTCACCGTTTTGAGAACAGTGGTAATGAATTAAATTACACAAAGTAATGCGCCTGGCTGCCACTCTGCCGTCCACTAACTAAAAGGCCGTTAAGCCACGTTTTTAATGTAGTCTTATACAACTTTCGATGCTCTATCTTTTGGTCTAAGACTAATTTTTCTATGATTGATAGTTTTTGAGATACAGAACATTAAATCACAATGTCTGTGTTTAAATTGCTTAGCTAAAAGTTAGAAAATGAATTTAAATAAAATATAATAAATATAAATTAATAAAATATATTACATATTGTGCACAAAGACTATGCCTACATATATAACTTGTAACCTTGTTCCTAGGGAGCATACTTTTCAAGAGACATCAATTCCCAATTTATGCGTTTTCTCGAAAAATACTTTTTGCACTTAGCTGCCTTTTAGTTAGTGGACGGCAGCACTGCTCTCTTATCACAAGCTCAGAAGCTAGTTATCTTTATAAACTACCTTCTGCCAGCGGCATCGCTCGCGTGTACGTCGAAAATTTCATCAAAGTCCTATCAGCCGTTATGACGTGAAGAGGTTGTCTTTCTGCCTGTCTGTTAGATGTTCGACAGGCGAAGAGTTACTTTCGCATTTGTAATATTATTGTGGATTACCAAATATTTATAAGTCTGACATACCCAATATTTTGCTAAGATACAAAGTATTCAACTTGGTATTTTGTTACTGAATTTTGTTTATTTACTAGTTAAAATAGATTGATAACGAAAACTTCGAATATGTCTTATAATTACTTATAACTTTGAGCAATATCAGCATTAGATAACAAATTGTGTATTTCTATTAAACACACACACAGTGATTACTGACCTAGTTAGTTATTCATAGAATCAGTACTTTATCTGATTGTGTTATGGATTACATGTTCAACAAATATACTTTTGTACATTCGCTAGAACTATAGTTCTAATAATGTAACATTTTGATTTGTAATACATATTTAATAATACATTCATCAACGCCTAGCCTAGAACGCAGAAATTATGCTCACAGGTTCATTCAATTCATCCCCTAAAAAGGATAAAACGGGGGTGCAAAGTTTGTATGGAAACCCTACTTTTGCGCGAGCGAAGCCGCTGAACAAAGCTATTTTGTTTATATGTTTTGGTCCGAGAAGCCTGCTACTGCTTTTCGTGACAAAGAGTCGTATCTTCTAATTAATTGAGGAAATATCTTTAACGCCATAAAGGAACTGAAATTAAAAATCCTGCATCGCGGTATTAATGTTCTCCACGCGTTTAGAACAGCACAATAGCACGAAATCAACTATAGGGCATTTACCTGAACTGTCTGGTCGGAGGATACTCCATTTTCAACAGAGGTTTGCGGGACTTTACATCGTTCCGCATACCCCTAAATATTTTTTCCATATCATAGTATATGTACAACTTTTAAGTGCTGATCTGACACAGGTTCTCGCACTATCTGCCTAAGCTGAAATGTCTTATTATTCTATTTCAGATACTTGTACTCCCGCCGCAAGGGCTCGCGTCGCTCTCGCAGCAGATCTCGCGACCGTCGCCGCCGGTCTCGTTCCCGCGGCGGTGGCGGCGGCGGTGGTGGTGGCGGCGGCGGTGGTGGCGGCGGCGGCGCTGGTGGAGGCGGCGGTGGCGGTGGCGGCGGTGGCGACAACCGACGCAGAGACCCGCCGCGCAACTCGCGCTCGGGACGCTACTGACCATGACGACAGCGATCATGGATGGCACGCGCCCGCCGTGTTGTCCACGAGGTGCGTCGATACAGACATGTGTATTTTACCCTTATGCTGTTAGCACACTGACGGGTAGCAATCAGCCTTTTAATGTTCCCACTGCTGGGACTCAGGCCTACATACATTTTGGTTAGCTTGTAATTTTTTCAGTCTTTGTAGCTCACTGTCTCAGTGTGCTAACAGCGTTTCACAGACTCCCACTTCAGCATAATTATTATACATACAGCACTTGATAAGACTCTTGATTAATAGGCGTTTGCAACTTTATTTAATCAGTTGAAGCTTGACGTGAAACGACAAATACATCTCTATTAAATACAAGGATCCCTGTTCGCTCTGACTAAACTACATCTCCTGTGTAAGCTACATCACCTTGTAGCACTTTTAAACAACATGTAACATAACACACGCATCCTGAAAGTAGTATACATGTACAGAATCAGACACTGAATTAATTTCTGCTATTTAAAAAAAACTTATTCTTGATAAATCATCATCAATGGCGTATTTGTGAGTTCGTGCGTAGACACTAATATCGATGCGTCACCAACGAAGTGCGTCGATTCCTACATTATTTGACTACAATTAGGATAATTAATTTCTAGAAAAAAAAGCCTATACTCCATTCAAAATAAGATTAGACATTTAAATAAAAAATTTTTTTTTAACTGTCCGTTCAACCGATTTTGACAGTAACAACTTTTTTGCTTTTAATGCCATCCTTATGCCTACATAATAGAAGTCAAAATCGGTTAAACGGACTGTTAAAAAGGTTTGTGTCACTAACTAATCTTATTTCGCATGGAGTATTATGTGCATTTTAATAAAAATTCTATGGTTGAAATATGATTGGAACCTAATTTTTTAATTGAGGTGTGTGCATGTACATTATTCCATTTACATGTTGTATATATAGTGATTTTATATCTTTAATAATTTTGAATGTATTTTTTTTTTTCAGATGCAAAAAGACGATGTGTTGTGTAAGGATAAGAATGTTGTTTGATGTTAGTTCAATGTTGTCCTAGTGTTGTAATAAATACTGCAGTGTCTGACTTTCACTAAGAATGTATTTTTAGTTTATCAGCATATTATAAACTTTCATACTAATCAGATATTTCTGACTTTAGATTTAAGACTCTGTAGGATAATTGCAGTACCCATATCTGGGACAGTGTATTTGTATGAAAATGTGGACTTTGAAGTATCAATATAAGATTAATTTCTTTAATACTGCTCTTTATTTACCTATAACCTTTTATTATTATAATTTGTACTTTTTACACAAGACAGATCTTCACGTACACCTGTTTAAAGCATTGATCACTGTGGTTTTATAAAGACTAAGTAGCTGCCATAAATTATTTCTTATCTATGTCTAGTTTTGATTCCTCATAAATATCTTCCCAGAAGGTCATGTTGTCTTTATTCGGGTTTCTCTTGCATTCGAGTTGTTTTCCTATGATGTAATAGTTTCTTTCAGAATCCTTGAATGGTTTCCATTCTAGGGCTCCACTTGAAGTAGGATTCCTGGAAAAGAGGAACTGGTTACTATAGGGACTATAGTTCTTATGTATAGTTATAATCAACCGCTGTTTAAAGCTGTGAACAGTCAGAATTTGGTGGATTTTGTGGCAATAATTTGATTATGGAATGTCTTTGACTTAGTTCATTAAACCCCTATAATGGTTATATGATAATGGTTGGGCCTGTAGGTTTCACTTAAAAAAAATGGCATATACTAAGAAAAAAAACGGTATGTGGAGAAAAGCACTGGAGTTTTTTTTTTACAATTCTATCCTTTCGCGCGTTCTCAGGAGCGTACACGATTGCGCACGCCTATTATAAGAGTAACGAGCACTGAACATGCGCTCTTTTGGCCAACGCAGCGTTAAGCGGGCGCACCCGGCGTCTGACATCCCACCCATACGCACAAAGCGTTTTGGGAACACATTTATTGTGCGTACAGCCAAGGAGTGGAATTCCCTGCCGGACTCTGTGTTTCTTGCTAGCTACAACTTAGGGGTCTTTAAGTCAAGAGTGAATAGGTTACTTCAAGGCAAGCGTGTTCCATCGTCGACCACATCATCGCTTACCATCAGGTGAGATGGTGGTCAAACGCAAGCCCATCAATAATAAATAAATAAATGTGTCGTGTGCGGCGGTCCCCGTAGCGGAAACCGATATATTGCCTGCGCAGTGTCGCTAGTTTAACTTAAACGGTATGCATGTAGTCGTGTCAATGAAGAACTTCATTATTGCGTAGCAATATGGGTGAGGGGCGCGACTGCCCGCGTAGCGTGGCGCGACGGTACACTTTTGTATGGAACCGCGCGGACTGCCGAAGCCGCGTAGGCCCTTTCTCGTCCCAATTCAACATCTTCATAATTGCGTTCTTTCGTGAACGATTAAGCGAGAACTACACTAGACCGACGCACATATACTAAATATACTTGGAATTAAAATTATGCTAAGCTTACCCAGTTGTAGCAAAATCCGTCCATAGGCGCACCAATTTTTCTATAATGTCTCTAGATTCATCTGTCAATGGTACATCTAAGCACGTGATGTTGAAAAGATATGCCAAATCGTCCGAATGGCAAACACCTTTCAAAGAATCCATATTATAAGACTTTTTCGTGAAATTTCTTTCAGTTTCTGCTACAAACTCGTAAAAGTAAACTGGCTCAGAAGTATACTGGCTGTGGTACCGTGCATACCTAAGGATGTTGTATAGAAATACTCTGTCTGTTTCGAAATCAGAATAATTTTGTATGATTTCCATCGATATCTGTTGATCGTTGAAGTATTGCTTTCGTATCTTTGCATCGGCTTTTTGTATTCTTTCTGGCTCCCATTTCAGTTTCAATTCTCTAGGGACAATAGCACCCGGGGTGGACAAAAAGGGAGCTATAACCGGTAGTTTTCTTGCTATTTCTATACCATCGCCTGATGTGTATCCTAATATTATTGGCACTTTAGCCATATGACCATTTTTCACTAAATCTAATGGTGATTCTGACAAAAACTTATTTCCCTCAGAACCAACTTTTTCGATTACAGGACCAAATAGAATACTATCCATTAGGTCATTGTATTTTAGATCTAACATAGGCAACTGTATGCCTACTAGAGACGACGCTGGTACGCTTTTCAAGAACTGTAAAAGTTCTGCTGGATCGTCTGTTTCTTTTCCGAGCAGTTTCCCTAGTTGAAAAGACCTTTCACGGGCGTAGATGTTATAACTCCACTCGTTGAGACAGACTCCACTTTGGCATATCGCTTTATTAAATAATCCCGAACTCATTTTGGATACCAAGTGACAGGACACTGAAGCTGAACCGGCGCTGCAGCCGAAGATAGTTACATTGTTGGGATCGCCTCCGAATGCTGCGATATTTTGCTTCACCCATTTTAAAGCCAGGACTTGGTCTTTCATGCCAGCGTTGCCGGGGCATTCTTCGGTGTCTAAACATAGGAAACCTAAGACTTCTAATCTGTAGTTGATTGTGACTAATACGACGTCGTGTGCCATAAAAAATTCTGGTCCATAGAAGTCGGAGTCGCCGGACCCTGTGTAGAAGCCGCCGCCGTGGATCCAGACCAGCACGGGGCGAGGTTTGGGTGGTGTGAGAGTCTTTGTGTATACGTTAAGGTAGAGGCAGTCCTCGCTGCCGGGCTCCTTGCGGTTCATTCGCTCGTTGTACTGCGGGCAGACGGGGCCGTGCTGTGACGCGTCGCGGACTCCTTGCCATGGCTCGGGAGGTTCCGGAGCCTGGAAAGAAAAAGTATATAGGTTAGTAGAGTGACGATGCAATCTCCATATTTACGTGCAAAAATGTCCATGTCCCGCTTAGGTAAAGGTTCACTCAGTAGTCTTAGTTTCTTAACTGCCCCCGTTAGTAAAAAGACGCATCTAACATTTTTTCTAGTTTTCAGTTATACACATTGCCGGAATCAGGAAAAACAGGCGCATCTGCCAGTATTTTTTATATTTTGCTGACTTTCTCCAATGCGGTTTTAACACAAGGTAAAAAGACCCGATTTCCCGTTTCATTCATTAAACATTTTTTTTCCGTTTTCGTTTTTGTTAGATACATACGTCTTTTAAACTATCAGGGGCAGTTAAGGCCTGTACGTTAATCAACTTTGCAACACCAGTAATGGGTAACACAAACAGCAAATTAAATCTGCCGACTATATCCCGCTTATACCTCACCTGCAAGGGCTGCAAGCGGCACGTAGTCGTTTGAAATGACAGGCACGTTAAATTTTAAGTACGGAAATCAATTGGAATGCTTTACTAAAACTAGATATAAGTATGTCAAATAAAACCGAAGCTTTTAAGTAAAACTAGCTGCTGTCAGGGACTGCGCTCGCATTATAGTAGAAAATTATCCTAAGGGAATATACTCTCGGGATAAAAAGTACACTAGGTATCTATGTGCTATTCTAGGATAGAGTCTACCCGTGCATCAAGTTTTGTCGAAATTGTTCAATCGTTTGATCGTGATGAAGTAACAAACGTGTAGGTACATAAATATACATACAAAATTTAGCCATTGTAATATTACTGTGATTAGTGATCCACCCCCGTTTGGCATGGGTGCAAATAATATACACAAACCATTTGCGTTTATTGCTCTTTCTATTAGTGAAAACCACATCAAAATCCGTTGCGCGGTTTATGAGGACTTAGCGGATAAACGCCCATACACGGAAAGCGATTTTTTTTATACCGTGTAATAAAAGATGTAAGTACATAATATACATTTATTTGTGACGTATGTCATATTCTTTATAAAGCATACCCCACTCAAGATAAGGATCTACTTGATATGGTAATATAGTTTGCTATCTAATTTACCTGTAGAGTCAAGAGTGTACTTAAATAAATATACCTATTACATTAGATGCGTCTACTTCGCGAATACCATCATAATAATATGCGCATAGTCTCCAAGTGAATACTAATGTGCATACTTTGGTATGCTTTCGTTTGAAGTGAAGAAAAAAACGTTACAAAGTGTGTAGGTATCTCTTCGTGTGCTACTCACCTTGAATCTTAATTCTCCAAGTGGCGGCTTTGCGTATGGTATGCCTTTGAACGCGACGTAATTCTCGACACCACTGCAAATCACTCCCTTCAACTCGCCCTGCACTATCTTGACTAGTGGTAGCTGCATATCGCGACTAACCCTGTAAATTGCAATAACTTGAATATTTATAGCCTAAGAAGATATTTAGGAAAACTAGTCATAATTATTTGCTAAGCTACGACTAAATGAAACTTGCTGAAAGGTACCTAAATCTAATTTACCGCGTGAAACTGTCTATTGGTTGGATGCCAGAATAGGTAGGTACGCATGTATGTAAGTAGGTATCTAGTTGTAACCTTGGCTGCATATTGCCCTATATGATGCATAGAGACAAGATAAATAAAATTAGCGCCGGTATATAATTGCGGCTATATAAGGCGTATAGCCGCTGTAACCGAGTCGTATTTAATTAGGTATTTCTACATTCTAAATGAGTAATTTAATAACAAGGTCAGAGCATTACGAAACGTGATGCATTGTTGCATGTTATTTTGATGCTCTTGAGATGGGAAGGTAGATTGTTAAAATATAAGGTGTTGTTACCTCGCTATATACAGTCCCCAAGGCCGCTTATGTCTAAAAGTGGTGGCACCAATGGCCAGTGCCGTTGACCGACGGAACATTGTCGATCTGTGACGTAGGTACCGACGTATGGCGTCATAAGCAGCCGCGATAAAGAATCAACGTTGTGTTTGTTATCTACACATTCTACTTTGTGGATGCTTCGTAGCATCTACGTAAATAAACATGTCTCGAATCTAGACTTGTTTTTAAATGTTTGGCGGTTATTTACACATGAATATAATTGTAAGTTATTTCACTGCTAAATCATTGACTTATATTATTACTAACGTAGGTAAAATTAAATGGTAAAAATACCACGTGTTTGCACGATTAAATAAATAAATAAATAGATATGATACTTAAGTTAGATGTAGGTCTACCTACCTTATAAAAAGTTATATAAAAAAGTAAATTCGATAACAATGCACGCGAATGCAATTTTTTTAGTAAGTACCTAATAAAAATGAAATAAGATATGAAACCAAGATAAGGTTATGTACATATTTTATTAAAGAATTAAACGTCAAAATGTGACATGTCGACTATTCTTGACAAAACTACATTTCAATTTATTATTCATCGTTATGATAATAATTTAACCCTTCAGATACCGTCAATTAGAGACACAATAGTAAGACAATAGATGCGCGGCCACCGGGTGTCGCTTGGGGATTCATGAATTAAGTAAGTACCTATTCTATCTAATTACATTTTTATCAACGCACTCTTTGAATCTGTCCTTACATTAATTAGGACGTTTGTTAGACCGTGTTCCCACAATGTCGTAATGGTTAATTTATCGTGGGACGACTATCGTCTCTAGCTGTACCCATTACAACGACTGTTTGACGTGATTTTTTTTTATCTATTAGCGACTATCGTATCTAGCTGTTCACTTAAGGTGAGTATAAACTACAACATTTACTTGCAACAGAACAACGAGCCGCTCTATGATATGTTCTAGTGTATCATCCTTTTACGAACGAAACGTCGAGCACGCTCGCCTCTTTGTTACAAACCAACGAACATATTGGTGTAACATTTCGTCGAGCGTATTGGTGTAACATCTCGTCGAGCCACGAGTGCGGGCGATGCGCGGTTGAGGGTGACATTTAAAAAAAATAATGAACGCAAGGTACAACGAAATGTTGGTAAATGCACACTCGCTGTGAGCATTTACCCGTAATATAACGCCGAGCATTCGCAGGAACGTTAGATTACATGGATATGCTTAGGAAACTGAGCTTTTGTCTGTATTGTACCATTCGTAAGAATGTTACATTACACAGAATTGCTCCAGAAAATTTTGTAGTCTATACTCACCTTTTGGATCGCGACGACATTTCATCGTTTCACGACTGTCGTATTGTCGTATATATGTCATAGACTATAGATCATTTAGGTGATCCTACGAAATCCGTGTACATTATCAAAAGTAATTTTAACCCTTCAGATACCGTCAATTAGAGACACAATAGTAAGACAATAGATGCGCGGCCACCGGGTGTCGCTTGGGGATTCATGAATTAAATACTCTTGATAAAAATAGTTGCAGACAGAGTTAGTAGTTTCACTTCTTGTGATTGTTAGAGTGCACTAGACCAACACTTAATTTATTTTAACATTACGTACCATTTCTTTTGTTGGAGGATCTCACTCAATAAAAAAACCAGCCGCGGTTCAACAGTGCTCGAGTGAATAGCTGTCACTTTTTTAACCAACTTAAAAAAGGAGGTTCTCAATTTCGTTGTATTTTTTTTTTGTCTTGTACCTCAGTACAGTTCTCCGTCAATTATGAAGCGATTTTGGAATTTCTTTTTTACTCGATAGAACATACTTTCAGTTTGGTCTCATTTAAAAAAAAAAACTGGTTGTTATGATGGGATCTATGAGGAATTGAGGGAACTCCTCAAAAGTTATAGGCTATAGGCTCTGGAACTGATAAAAAATACCAATCTGTGGTATTCAATCTAAAGGAACTTTTCAGTGATAAATATGTATTTCACAGATGACTTCAGAAATCTCTATTAAATACTCAGACCAAAAGAAAAGATTGAATACAAAACTAATTTTGTATTACTCGCTTTCAACGGATTCCCGCGATCCTCATCAAGTCATGGGTCCACCTTATGGTAGGCATTCCAACGATACTCTACGGAGATGCGATCGCCACTTCGAAACCTTTCGACCTCATCAACCATCTGTTCTGCGAGCAATAAGCCCTGCCCACTGCCACTTAAGTTTAGTGATTCTTCGGGCTGTCGGTAAATTTGGATCTAGTACTGATCTTTTCATTCCTGATTCAATCACGCAAGAAAATCCCGAGTGTAACTCTTTCCATCGCCTTTTGGGAGACTGAAAGTCTCCCAAAAGGCTAGTCTTGGGTCATGAGAGTAGTGGGTGCTACATGGTTATTGTTCGGTTTTGTCCATGAACTGAGTAAGACATATTTTACTATTATTAGATATTATGCAGAACAGATGGCCGTTGGGGCCGAAAGGTTCTGGAGTGACGGCGCGTACCGGAAGACGCAGCGTTGGAAGGCCTCCAACAAGGTGGACTGATGACCTAGTGAAGGTTGCGGGAAATCGATGGATGCGAGACGCACAGGATCGTTCGTTGTGGCGATGCTTGGGAGAGGCATATGTCCAACAGTGGACGTAGATATATCGGCTGAAATGATGATGATGACCTAAATAAAGGTATTTTCTTATGTTTTCCGCACATCTTTGTAGACTTGATGTAGGTTTATTTTTTACCATAACTTCGTAAGGTGCAATGGTAAAAGTACTCTACCAAAAGATTCTTTTTACAATGCGTCACTGATAAATCATGCGGAACTATGAAGGAAAACGATCAATTTTATTAAACAAATAGATATAATAGTAGGTTTTTTTCATGGTGGGGAAAATCATCCAATGACAACCCCCACTCTTGGGCGGAGCGGGAGATAGTGTCAGACTCTTACTGACTAAAAACCCACCCCGTTCCTTCGTGCCCTCATGCTCTCTGGACTCGAGCTACCTTTCGGACTAACCCTGGCCCCAGTAATAGTATTATAGGTAAGTAATCATTGGGCGGTTTCCTTTATGGTAGTAGGTACTTATAGTATCTATACGTATATCGAAGGTACTACCTATCTATTTTGTGGTATTAGGTACGCTCGAAAATAAATAGAAATGAAAAAACTTAGTTTTGTTTCCAAGAAGTATTTTTTGCCGAAACCTCAAACGAAGTTCGATTGGTTAGTTTTGATCAGAAGTCTGTTCATGACAGACCACTTACCATGTTTTCCGGTTTAGGATAGATTTATTTTTGGTGGGAAATCATCAAATAATTTACTCCCACTCGAGGTGGAGGGAGAGGGAGTGTCAGACTTACCGACTAAAACCCACCTGTGTTATTTCTGTTGTACTCGTATATTGCGTTCCAGGGCCGCGATGAGTTTTTTGATTTGTGGTGCCAAAATACACGGACAAAAAAAAATTTTTTTGTTTTTAGGTAGAATCAAATATACTTTAGATATTACAAGCAGACACTTATATTTAACTTAAATGTAGGTATCTATGTATAAATTTGGAGTTACGAATGTATCAAACCCTACTTATTAAAGTAAAGCCAGGTTTCACGTTAAAGTAAAGCTGGACACATATTAATAGCTTCGAATTCCAATTCGTGGATTAGTCACTAAAACAAATGTGGGTAGCTATTTAAAAAATTATTTTCCACCATTCCATTGTTAAAAAATTAACCGTTAGGTAACTTAACATAGAAAAATACTTACAGGCTAATTGTTATAGTTTCCTCGTCGCGCGCCGAACATAAATAGCAACACATTGACCGCCAATGCATTATTGAGTCTGTTTTGCTTTATAAAAATAAGTGAAACACTCGCAGTTCCTATATTAACACCTTACGATTTACGAAGCGTTATTAATAAACGACTGGCAACCACGAAAGCCGGATGAAATGTTGTTTTGTTATCCGTGCTATCTTCAACTACAATTGTATATTATCAACGTTATCTAGTTCAGAATATTACGTTTTTCTGAATCATTATGACTATGACTGACTAATATTTTAATTGATATACTAAAACAAGAGTAAAGGTTTATCTCAAACGTGAACTTTGGAACTATTGTAAGTCGAACGTTAAGGCTCTGCCGGTGGTGGTTTAATGTTCTTATCATGTCTGTGTCGTAAAAGAAAACTAGCCAAGTGTGATTCGAAAGTTTGATCTATGAACTTTCCACTCAAACTTCGATATAACCTACCTATACATTTTTAGTTTGTTATGAAAGTGCTGAAGTAATTCCTGTGGGTATCTTCCTATTGGCTACTACAACTAAATAAAAAAAACGCGGATCCATCGTTGCATTGTGGGCACGACGGGCATATTCACAACTCTAATTCATGAATCCCCAAGCGACCACCGGTGGCCGCGCATCTATTGTCTTACTATTGTGTCTCTAATTGACGGTATCTGAAGGGTTAATAGGCTTGTGACGTCACACTTTCACGGTCATGCTGATGTTGCTACTTTTGTAATTTCTTTGAGCGGAAAACTAACATTCATATTCATATTCTTGATTGTACTATGATCAAACAATAAAAATAAGATAGCCGATGTACACAGACGAGCTTACCTAATCCACAATTGGGTTTTCTTATAGAAAATCGAGAGAGAAATTTTGCACTTGAGGATAGTATAAATGGACAACAAAACTTAAGCACATTAATTAAATCTAACTTAACCCTTCAGATACCGTCAATTAGAGACAGAATAGTAAGACAATAGATGCGCGGCCACCGGTGGTCGCTTGGGGGATTTATGAATTAAAACTAAAAATATATCTACTAAACAAATATTACACAAACATTTATCCAACATTAGAATAGAATGGAATAGAATAAACTTAATTGTATACTAAAGATAATAATTTACAATTGGCTTTGCCCGCATGGAACTATACACTGTAATAAATCTTGGTCGTCATACATTTTGAAAACAACTCCTTTGTAGGAACGCATTATATCGATAATAACTTTTATAAGTGTTCACACCACAGAACTCAGGAATCATTGGTTCACACCGACACTCACTTGGCCGAATTTCGGTTTTCAGTTGGCCGTTAGATGTGATCACAACCTTTTTTGATGGCTGGATCTGCGCTTGAACTAAAAGCTTTTATCTGCATTTGCATCGCCCCATTAATAATTCTGGCAACAATTTTAGAGATTGATTCATAATTTAGCGTTCCACTGCGCCAGCTACATCAGCAATTGGCACGCCATAATTATGGCGGTAAGTACTCTCTTTGAGACGTGGCTGGAAAGACAACACGGCGTCCTTACCTTCCGTATGACGCAGGTCCTCACCGGACATGGTCTTTTTGGGAGATTCCTACACCAGTGTGGGCCGCCCAAAGGAGACGGTGGAGCACACGGTAGAGGTGTGCCCTGCTAGGGCAGAGCACTGCAGTGTCATCATGGTGTCGATCTCTCGCGCTGAGCCTTGGTACATGCCATTGTACGAAACGTGGAAGAGTGGCAGGCGGTCGCCTCCTTCTGCGAAGCAGTAATGCTGGCAAAGGAGGCGGCCGCACGCGCGAGGCATTTCCCTCGCGCCCCAGCCGCCGCCGGGATTCCGATCCCGATTTCCGGCCACCGTAGGCGCGGGTTTGCAGACGGGGAGCAATGGCTAGCTCGCTGTCCAACCGTCCGGACCGAGCCCAAGTCGAAGGCGCGTAGTGTTCCACGCGCGCCTCAAGGAGTTGTCTGCAACTGTAGGGGCCCAGCAGGGTCAAAGTCTACTGGGGCCATAGATAATGCAAAAGAGATTCTCGGGGCTCTGGAACAATGGCAAAGAAGGAACAGGAGTGGGTTTTTAGTCAGTGAAAGTCTGACACTATATCCCGCTCCGCCCAAGAGCGGAGGATATAATTGGATGATTTTCCCAACTAAAAAAAAGCTGCATCAGCTAATAGTTATTAATTTCAACAATAACTTAACGTATGTATACTGCATGGCACGGTTATAAACCCTTCAGATACCGTCAATTAGAGACACAATAGTAAGACAATAGATGCGCGGCCACCGGTGGTCGCTTGGGGATTCATGAATTAAAGCTATCGGGCAACTATCACTTTTCTACGTTTTGCTTGATGAATTTGTAATCGTGTATTGCATGGGAATACCGCCAGCCGATGTGACTGGCGCGGCCAAGCAGCCGACATCAAAAATTCATCCTTACATGACATGATGATACAGTGTCATAGTATTTGTGGACTTAACTTAGCTAATTGTTTTTTTTTGTTTGTTTTGGTGGTAAGTACCCTCTTTGAGACCTGGCTGGAAAGACAACACGGCGTCCTTACCTTCCGCATGACGCAGTATGCACCTACATAAGTATACACTTATAGACTGTCTCGGTCTGAAAAAAGTTCACTTACTTTTACATTTAGATACATGTGGCATTAATTCATGAATCCCCAAGCGACCACCGGTGGCCGCGCATCTATTGTCTTACTATTGTGTCTCTAATTGACGGTATCTGAAGGGTTAATAGGTGTCTTGTTAAGAAAGTTTTCCAGTTAGGTACTGTTGAAGCGATTTTTTCTTTTCATTTCTAGTTGGGCACCAGGAAAATCGTCGGAAAAGCGAATATTGTTGTTAGGTACGTCCTGCCAAGGCTGCGGGATTGTTCGAAATATATACCGTCGCCCTCACAAAGGGGAATACGAGGTAGAGTTTCGGAAAACCCATAGCCCCAGTAGGCTGCGGCCGTACTGGGCGGGCGCCAGGTAAGGTGGCACAATAGCACACATGAACAAAATGAAATGGCCAAAAAAAACTAAGTAGGCATTTTCAAATCGGTTTTTAAATGAGAGAGAAACAAAATAAAATACAACCGAATTGAGAACCTGTTCCTTTTTCTCAAGTCGACTAAATACCCATTTTCAGTGACAGATGTGTCGCGAAGCAAAGCTTTATAAATCTATCTGTTAAAAAATATTGACATAGCTTACCTACCTCTATATTTTCTACTCCACAGGATTACTTCTATGGTTCTGAATATAATTTAAAACTTTCAGCAAGAATGTACACGGCTATTCTACTGTACACTGTGGGTAATTTATCTTTTAGTAAGAACTTTGGACAACGTCGGAGCCATTACATTCGCCATCTTCCATCTCCGAGTGATATTTGGATTCAAATTGCTTTTTATTATTTAAAACAATCTAACGAAATTTATGATTCGCTGTTTTTAATAAACAGGTGTAAAGTATATGCAAATAAAGGGACGGAAAATTTATGAAATTCCTTTTCATAAATTATAATTAATCAAATGGAATGGAAATATATAATTTAATATAAGGGTCATTTTCTAAAGTGGCATTTTTACCTGTCCACGCTTAAACCTTGGTGGATTTATTGAAACATTTGTCATATTTTTTAAATGGTTGTTTATTTGGAGTTTTTTTAGTCTTTGAGTTCTGAATTCCTGGCTGTTATGTAATAACTAACTAAAACAGAGCAGGCCTTTCACAAGGTGGACCGGTGACCTGGTGAGGGTCGTGACAGTCCGATGGATACGAGACGCAAAAGACTGGTCGCTGTGGCGCTACCTGGGGAGGCCTATGTCTGACAGTGAACGTTTTATGGCTGAAATGATGATAATAAACACAACACGTATTTACGCGGCAAAGTCGTCTAGTTGTCACATCACACTGACATTAGAAGGGCGAAAGTGTGGTCTAAATTTATGCGTGTGTTTGTATATGCGGTATTGTATATGTGTATTTGAACGGATAGACTATGTTCTAGTATAGGACATACGTACGATACTCTCTATCCCGGGAGAATGTTCCCTTGGGATAATTTTGTACTTTTACGCCGACGAAACCGCTAGCAGAAGCTATTAGTACCAAATGTAACAGAGGCATTTGGTTTTTTCAGAATTATTTTACACGTTAGTATTGATTTTGTAATAATAGTTAGTTAATCACTATTAGCGACGATACTTCATCCACTCAGACAGTAACGAGCCTTCGATCACAATTCAAAACTTGGCTAGGAATCGATCAATAGAAAGATTAGCTGGCATTGCCGCTTCCATCCGCCGGAGCTCTGGAGCGCGACGATAACTGCCTTCAAAACCTTGTTATGCTTTAATTTCTACACAGCTCATAAAATATCTAGACTCTATATAAACTTTATTTCATTCCCTGGACGAAATTCAGCATTTTCGTATTCAGTTATGTACAGCCAAAGTTATAAATATGTGACGATAAGGACACTAGCCATAAGGTGTGCGCTGTCGGCATTTCCCCAGTTCGTGTCGGCTTTATAGATAAGGTTAGATTATGATTGTGTTATGTTGACATGACCCTCGAGGTGCCGACTCTGCACCTACCGGAATTTATCCGGAACATGAATATACTTTGGAAAACAATGTCGCAAACAAACGACAAAAAGGCCCTGATGTTCACCGTGGGAACATGTTTTGAATTTTTTTCGCATCTGTTTTTTTTTTTTACCCACAGTAATCTATTTATTCGAATCATCGGAACGGTGTTTGTAGTCAAAGTGGCGGGTTTCGTACATATTACGAAATTGTATGAAGGAAGCATGAAATATTTATAATTTTCGGAAGGCCTCGATCCAATCGTGCGTCATTAGTGGAGTATGGCGTGGATCGTGGATCGGACTGGTTGGCGGAACAATTAACGGCGATGTTATTATCGATATAACTCCGAATGTTTATTACGCTGATTGGGCTTCAGTAACTTATTTTATTCCCTTATATTTGTTATTGCCAGCTTTAACAAGAATTGACATGGTAGTTGACGATGTGGTCGGTGTATTTGAAAAGGATAATAAATATACTTATTCATGTTTAAATATGTAAGTACATCTAAGTAGTAGGGCTTAGATCTAAGTGAAAATTATACCTAATCCACAAAACAAAAGAATGTAGAGTCTTCTGTGATCTAATCGACCTTTCAGTAATGTTCCTATATGTATATCTAGTAAATAAAAAATGTTAGGAAATCTAAAAAAACGGGGGGCTTGACCCACTTGTTTTTATTCAGAAATCATAAAATTTCTTTTCCCGCTCTGAGTGGAGGGAGAGGTAGTGTCAGACTTTTACTAACTAAAACCCACCCCTTCCCTCAGTTACCAGGACCGCGGTAACTTAAAATAAAAAACCGTGCAGCCTACTCCAGCTCATCTACGTAACAGGTAGCCCTACACTATATTGTAATAGTCACAGTAAGTGTTCACAATAAATACAATAATTAAACCATTCTTTCATTATTGTAATGGCATCCGGTAGATTGCCCGCTGAAGAAAATTGACAGCAATTATACTCGTATTATCTAAATTGAACAAAACAATCTATGTAATCATCATCTCCCTGCCCTTGTCCCGTGTTATTTAGGGTTAGCGCAAAGATTTTATATATCCTACTAGAGTAGGTCAGCGCAACACGTTTTTTTCTTCCATTCTATCCTGTCTCCCGTCATGCTATGTAATGTAGAAGTTAAATAAATTGACAAGTACATACTTAAATAGATACCGGCTTTTGTCAGCTCATCATCATCATCATCATTTCAGCCGACAGACGTCCATTGTTGGACATAGGCCTCACCCAAGCGTCGCCTCAGAGTTAATTAAATATCGTTATGTATTTCAATTTCTATGACTTTATAAATAAATCATATGCTACCACTGCCGAAGACAAAAAGCCGCGTAAAATATTCAACTGCTATCTGTCAAGGGTTGCGTTTAAATTTTATTAGCGAGACTTTTCACACGCTTTTATCCGAATCATTCTATTTGGTTCTATTTACCTACTGATGATAAAAGTTCCATTATATTGCTGATGAAAATTTAATTTGACATGTTGGCTGGAAGCTGTTTTCTAGCAATCAACAGGGAAAAACTCGCAATTTTAATCTGTAGGTATTTCATTTCACACCTGTGCATTGATCAGAACAATAAAACACATTATTTAAAAAAAAAAACACACTAATATAGAGTCTATACTCTTGATGGAGTTCGGTCTAGGAAATCAGTTTTATGTTCTAACAATACCTAGCCTTCTTAATCGGATAAAGATTAATTACTAAGTTCAATCAAGGCTATTCTTCACAGAAACAACTTCTCACAGACCTTTACAATTCGACAGCGAAATACCAACATAACAATATACAGAGTAGATTTAGTTCGAGGGAATTTATTATCAACCTGCTTACTTCAATTTCGAAAATGTAAACTTGAAATCAGGGGCGTAGCTAACGCAGTATTAGTTGTATCAATAATACGAGGCCCCCGAGCTACAGGAGCCCTAACAATATGTTACCCACAAACTTTAATTTTCTTATTGATGACAGGTGCGTAGTTAATCATCATTATCATCATCATCAGCCTTTTAATGTTCCCACTGTTGGGACACAGGCCTCCTCTCGTAGTTAATGAATAACTACTAAATGATAGGATGATCCATTTTTCTAGCGTTCTCTACATAAGATCATAATAAAAGCTCCACCTCACTTCTCTTTTATTCCAAAATACTAAAATAAACGAGTTCAAAGTCTCTTTTTTTTCGCTGGGTAAAAATCATCCAAATTACATCCCCCGCCTTTGAGCGGAGCGGGAGATAGTCAAACTCTTACTGACTAATAAACACATCCCTTTCCTTCTTGCCTTTCATACCGGGGCCGAGCCTCCCTATCGGAAACAGAACCTAGGCTTCGACCCCGCAGGGCAGGGGCCCAGTTGAGCCGTAGGGACGGCTAAGTCTCGGTCTTACATGGACAAAATCTATACAGTTAGTCTGGTCATCTCTGTTGCGGCAAATCGCGACTCCGTCTCATGTCTCTGTGCCAGTAGCACGTTTTACGTCGTAAAAAAACCTTGATAACTTTTGATATGGGGCCCCTTTGGGACTAGCTACGCCTCTGCTTGAAATGTTAGATGTTAAAAATTATACTCTTTATTTAACTTATACTTTGGTTATGGTTATGGTTATTCCAAGTATCGAATAAGTACTAACATAGACAAATACAAATAATTTATTTTCCATTCACTAAATTAGTACTACATCTAGTGTTTGAAGTGACTTTTTAGGTAAAAATTGCTTGTGTTAGGGCATTTCACTCTTCCAAAACTTAAAATTACGTGACGGATGTGCCTTCTAACAATTCAATTCAAATCTAAGTTTTAGTTTAATAAAAATCTTCAAGTTTTAAATATCTACTATTTTTATATACTAACACTAAATACTTTTAAAAACGATTAGGTGCCCATTTATAGCTTGACGTTTTGCCTTTTGTTTTATTTTGATGATTACATAATTCTGCAGACATAACGGGTATTCCATGACGTTTTGCTAGTACCTATTAAGACAATTTAATTTGACCCAGTAGATTTAGAAAACAGATTTAGCTTATAAATGTGTTCCTGTTATAAAAGAATTATAACGCAATTGCATGTCACATGCTACTATTATTAATACACTTTCTTATCGTCTGGCGAAAGTCGAGGCCTAAAATAACTTCGGAGTTTTATCAAAATGTTTATTCAATAGTGTTTAGAATCAAAATAAAAAAATATTGAATAAAAAAATTTAGTTGGGTTGTTGAGTGATAAGATTTTCCGTAGGAAGAATAATTTTCATTTATTTCTTCATCTTCTTCTCTGTCGGAATCACTCTTGACAGAGTGGTCGTGCGTCATCACTTCAGGTGTTGGTGGCAAGCTTCACAACACGCAGCCGCTCTGATGGCTGCCTTCTTCGTGCATTCGTGTAGTGATGATGACCTATTCACTGCGGCTTTTATCTGGTCAGTCCACCTCATAGGCGATCTTCTACGTGGCTTGATACCCTCAACCAGTTGCATTTATTTTTGACGTTGCAAATAACAAGACACACACAGTGTTGTCTTTTTTACCCAAAGGTTGGCTGGTAGAGAATGTCTTGTTGCATTAAGTCCGCCTATGTACCACTACTGTACACAAAGTTTAAATAAATAATAATCGGAATAGATTTCGCTCTGATTATGCGAGTCGTGTAAATTACGTAAGTCTGTCCAATGGAAGCCAGGGCCTGTATCGCAGACCAGCCGCTGAGCCTCTCGAGCCGTCAATACTGTAAGTGGTATCGGTCGTTACGCCACCTCAACGCTCGCTGAAAATCTTGAAAATGGGAAAATACCTACAAAGCGCCGAGCTCCGACCGACATAACCGCTATTGAGAATTCTTTGTTAGCGGGGAAGCTGGTAAATAGCTCAAACGGTGCTGAGCGAAAGAACTAAAATGTTCCTACTTATATTTTTCTTTATACAACGGAAAATACATCGTTTCGTTATTCAAAGGTCTTCATAAAGAATCGTCACCTAAAACAAGGCTATCGAATTGGTGCCTGCCTATTTGGTTTCTTTTTTATTAGCTTGATAGTTGTATGGGTTTGTTGATTGTGTTTATTTTGAAGAGATTGTCAATGATCGGGTCGTGTCGTGGGGCTGCCGGCTGTTTACAGCGGGACCGCGGTCCCAACTTCCACCAATAAAAATAATATTTAAAGCCTTTGAGCACGCCGACGTCCAGTTGCTGACCTGTCGGTTTTCTATAGATTGCATTTCGGAGAGAGTCCTTTGGAATTGCACAATTTAATTCCATCAAGTCCATTCCATCATCGGACCACTAGGCTTACGGCGTTGCGCTATCGGTACAGCTAAGCAGTGAAATTCCCTGCCGGAGTCTGTGTTTCCTGATAGCTACAACTTAGAGGTCTGTAAGTCAAGAGTGAATAGGTTACTTCTAGGCAAGCGTGATCCAGCGTCGGCCACATCATCGCTTACCATCACGTGATAGTGGTCAAACGCACGGATATCGATCAAACGCGAGCCTATCAATAATAAATAAGAGTAGTAATTTGAGACCATAAGTAAAAAATTAATACAGCTTTTTTTTAGTAGAATTCTTTCATGTCATTTTCCTTGTGGTCCCAAAATACTGCAAAAGTCTAAAGAGCCCCACGACCCGATGATCGACCAATAGGTGTAGCTAGGTGTTGTAATTTTTTTAGCATTATCTTTTCTAGCGAAACATACATATAGGTACCATAAAGTTAAAAGTTTTGATTCCTAGTGAAATAATATTTTTTTTAATACTACTTCGTTTGTAGTTTAGTAGACCTTTGAAACACCCTTTCTTAAGGTGGGAAATCATCCAATGACTTCTAAAGTTCGTGGAGTGGGACTTCTAAAACCACACCTGTAGGATACTGATACAGATAGGGTTTTAGAGCTGCTCTTTGCTTTCTATGGCTACGGAGTACGGGTTTACTTTTCAGAAAATCCCCGCGGCCCTAGCGGGCCCTTCTGTGCTTACGGTTTGTGACATGTCTATGAAGAGTGCGTAAGACACTACTCTCGGTCGACGTTTTGGAGTTTATCCGGTCGATTGCCAGACGGCCGGATGACGAGCTACCCATTGCTCGACGTCAGCAAGCCCGCGTCTACCGTGGTTGGTAGTCGCGATTGGAGTCTCGGAAGCTGGGGCGTGAGGATCTTTGTTCCCTTACGCATGCGGACATTAGTCACTAGGAATTATTTGCAACGTTTTTTTTGTAAATACTATGTCGGTACAGAAACCACCTTTGAAGCACTTAAGTATTGGAAAATCATTCAGAAGCTTTGTGCAAACATGAAAAAATATATCTTCGCAGTTTTATAGTTATTTATGTTACAAGAATACATTCATAGTAGTTCGTCTGGTGTAAAATATTAGGTATATATTATGAAAAAAAATTCTTGTGAATAAACAAGATTAACCTTTCACCGAAGTTGAATTATTTTTATATCCCACCTAAATGATATTCTAATAAATATCATATGATATTGCTCACATAGGTTTTAATATTTAATTTACTATAAGCCTCCCTCGAGAATTTTCGTTGTTGGCATTTTCATTTCTTCCATTCGTAAGCGCAGCCCTATTCAAGAGGATTTGACACCTCATTTCTCAACAATTGGACCTACCGTTATGGCGGTAATACTCGGCTGAATATCTCGTTTTGGAAACAGTCGCGAAAAGAAAAATGAGCTTCAGTTTTTCATCTGAACGATTTTGGGCAACAAATTTTTACATTGTGTTGTATAATCAATTTAGCATGTCATAAGCTTAATCTGCATTGAAATGCCTCCTCTCTAAAAGAGGGAGTGCTGCTGGTAGTTTTCTGACGATGTTTGTCTTAGTCGTTTTAAGAGCAGTGGTAATGAAACAAATTACATATTACAGTAAACACCTGCCTAAGTAAGTTGAGGTCGTTACTACAGGGCCAGCACTACTCTTATTTTTTTAGCACCAGCTTCTGCCAACCGGCTTCGTCCGTCGTCATTCAAATCTAAAGTTTTTCTGGTGATAAAATTAAAAAAATCGGTCCCTACTGGAACAATTTTGAAATATTTTCGACGGCACTATAATGGTCATGGCTTAGACTGTGGACGATTAAAAAAAAATGTCTAAAGCCACAGTAGATCTTAAAAAAAGTGAGTCTTAAAATGAACATGGCTAAAACCAAAGTCATGTTACAATACAATCAAGATTGGATATTCTATACTCGAAGCTAATTTGCAGATGATTACGAGTTGGCTCAATATAATATAATATCTAATCCTAAATTAAAATATACAAATAGAGGACTGGTCTCCATAGCAGCCGTAGTGATTCCTGGAAAGCAATTTATCCAAAAAAATTACAAAAGTATACCTACACCAATCTAGAGGATATTTTTATATAACATTCTAGGCTACCTATTAACATAATTGTAGCTCCATTGACAGAATATTGTAACGTTTTCTAAATTAATTTCTTCAAAAGACTTATTACTATTTAATTTCTCTTGAGATTAAAACCTTACTTTACCTTCGAGCCCGAACAGAAATATAGGTTTAATTTTTTTTTTTATATTGTTTACTAACCCTGCCCGGATGTCACTTATCCGAATGAAATTTTTTTTTTAAACTACGCCGCGGTGTTGAAAAATTTGCGAATTGATTTGATTCCCACATTGTATGGTCACCTGAACCGATGCTTTGCTGTACGATATCTCATGCCAAATTCATGTCGCAGGTTCCTGCGATGCGGTGTCGTAAAGCATTTTTTTTATGTTGGGGAAAATCATCCAATGACCCGCTGTTGGGCGGAGCTGGGGATAGTGTCAGACTCTTACCGACAAAAAACCCACCCCGTCCCTTCCTGCTTTCATACCGGGGCTTGAGCTCCCTTTCGGATAACCCTGGCCCCTGTAGCTTTCGACCCGGCTAAGCCTCTGCTGTTGCTGACAACTCCTTGAGGCGCGCGGGAACAGTGTGAGTGCACGCCGTCGACGACTTGGGCTCGGCCTGAACAGTTACCGGACGGTCGGACAGCGAGCTACCCAATGCTCGCCGTCCGCAAGCCCGCGCCTACGGTGGCCGGAGTGTCGTAAAGCAGCGCTTTGCGATCTAGTGTGAGAGAAGTCCTTACTGTCATATACGTGCAAGCCCATCTTATTTCTGCTAGCACAAACCACCAATACGCGTGAACGATGTGAAACAATTACATTTTTACTGTCCCGGTTCTATTTGAGACTAAACTGAAGGTAGATAGAACAGAACTGTAGATCAATGTTGTTCCTCTACCAGTTTGGTACAAACTATTCAGCTAACTATTTATCTATCTACCTATATGAGCGTACGTATAGAATAATCATTATAATATGACTGCCGAGGGTACTCGGAAACGTATTGCGTATTTTAAAATTAAACTTACGATTGGCAATTTTGCTTTGCTACGCTTTTAATTATCGTGGTACTAAAAATCAGTACCCCTAGCCAAGTTGTTAATCTGCAATAGTAAACGCAATTAGAAAGCTTTAAATGTACGGGAACGACTTTATCTCAACACTCAGTCACGTGGTTAGAACAAAAGAATTGGCAACAAGGTCAACTCGAAGTGTTCGACGCAAGCGAAACGATTGTAACTTGGCTAGGGGGGCTGGTCTTTAACCCTTCAGATACCGTCAATTAGAGACAAGATAGTAAGACAATAGATGCGCGGCCACCGGTGGTCGCTTGGGGATTCATGAATTAATTGACGATGACATATATAATCAGCACTTTTCATGATGATCAGCTAATAAATACCTTCCTTAGAACTGTACCTGACATTCTGCACCCTATTATAACCATTATTTTTTATATTATAACGTTAATATGTATAATAAAGCTGGAGACCAAAATCTACCTATGTTCCAGGGCCGCGGTAATTCTTTCAAATAATCCAGGCTTTTCTTTTGCTGTAGTTCGGGAGCCAGTATCCCGTATCGTCCAGTTAGGCATTAACTTCGTAGGTGTTGATCAGCTGTCTACCGGCCGTTCCGTTTAGGCTTTCCACCCTTATCCTCACAAGCTCCAGAACTATCGCAAATGTTAGTATCTCAATCTAGACAGCCAATTGATTGTTCGTAGTATTAACGATGGCTATTTCTCATCGCGCTGACATTTTTCCTTGCAAACATTTCGTTATTTTTTCTGTGATCCCCTATAGATTTCGATACAAAAGTTTCTAGTTTCCTTTTTTAATCAAACCTCATCGTATCGAATGGCAATCTTTAACATAGAAACGACCGAATGTTATGAGAGTCTTCCGGCCTTGTTCATCGCTACTCTCATCAGAAAGCCACCTATTTATTGGGGTCTTCCTGCATTTCATCGCCAAGTTTCCAATCTCCCAGTTATCCAAGATTTATGTAGTTCATTATTACCTCATTTACATCACAATGGTGCACGTGGCTTCAAACATTTCCAAAAAACTTTTAAGACGGTCCCTCTTGAACTCTTGCTAAGGGGAATCATAAATTCCTTTCTATAATATATGCGGCCTTCATTTTGGCATATTGTTTTCTAAAAGTTTTGAAGAAAACAGAAATTGTTCATCTTTAGAAGCACAATAACCCCGTTAACGTGAGTTAATTTACTTTAGCGAAGTTTTAGTTAAACTTTGGAGATGCTATTTTCTTGAGTTGCTAGGTACCTATCTACTCAAGAAAATAGCGCCTCCAAAGTAGCACTGAAAACAACTACCTAGAAAACAGTACGTTACTCGTAGTAGGTACGGAGACAAAAGAGGTAGATAACGAACATTTTCTTAAGTTACATTTTCAGATTTTCTTTATTTATTTTAGCTTATAGTAAAAACTTATGCATGGCATAACTTGCCCAGAAGAATACAGCATTATAGTCTGTCTAAAAAGTCAAACGTCTTGGAAATTTTGTATAATATTTTATCATTTATTCTTACATATTAATCTTATGTTCGATACAATGATCAAGATCTCATAATCAACCTTAATTATAGAACCACTGTTGACTACATCAGATTTCATTTTGCCCCAATAATTATAGAGTGAAGATAAAATCCACTCTAATTATAAAAAAGAACTATTGATTATCTTATGAAAATGCCACAATAAATAATAAAGCTTTTAACTACAAATATTGTGGCATTTTCGCTTTGCTTCTCCAGAAAAAGTAGGTTTTTTTTCATTCTCTTTGGTTTTTAGATTTATTATACAGTACGTATTATTGCGGGCAAGCGAAGTGTATTTGTTTAATCTGATTCTTATATTTTTATATGATAGTTTTCATTTTAAATTTTTGGTAAAACCTACATATTATTGTCTGGCTTGTTAGTCTAGTGGTCAGTGGCTCTGACTGCTATGCTGTAGGCCGTGAGTTCGATTCTCACCCAGGATAAATGTTTGTGTGTTGAGCATGATCATTTGTTCTGTGTCTAGGTGTAATTTATCTATTATATGTATACTATGTATGTATTTACAAATATATAATTTTTTTTTTCTCGACGGGGAAAATCATCTTTGACGAAACCCGCTCTTGGGTGGAGCGGGAGACAGTGTCAGACTCTTACTGACTAAAAACCCCGCGCCGTTCCTTCTAGCCTTCATACCGGGGCATGAGCTCCCTTTCGGACAACCCTGTCCCCAGTAGGCTTCGACCCAGCTGGGCCCCTCCTGCTGCTGACAACTCCTTGAGGCGCGCGGGAACAGTGCGCGCCGTCGACGTCTTAGACTCGGTCCATTACCGGACCATCGGACAGCGAGCTACCCATAGCTCGCCGTCCGCGAGCCTGCGTCTACGGTGGCCGGAAATCGGGATCAAAATCCCGGCGACGGCGGCGAGGGCGCCGTTGCCTGATGCGGTCGGCCTCCTCCTTTGCAAGCATTACTGCTTCGCAGAAGGAGGCAACCGCCTGCCATTCCTCCTCGCTCCGGACCATGGCCTCGACCAGGGCCCGGCAAATATATAAATATGTATATCAGTGGTCTCTAGTACTCTAACACAAGCTCTGCTTAGTTTGGGGCTAGACGGCGTTGTGTGATAGTTTTGTAAATTATTATTATTAATCCATACTACCCAACACTACTACACTTTTCGCTTACAGAATATTACACTGACGTAAACACCATTAAAAAAATATATTGTTTGTTTTTAGATCATATTTAAAGTCAATCATTTA